>VXAB01011900.1:11331-114088 GCA_013399175.1 Odontophorus gujanensis
ATTGGGGCTGCACATGCTGAAGAATTTCCTACATTCTCTCATAGACAGTGCTGGAGGCAAACCAGAACTGTCAAAACAGATGCCAGTTCCCATCAGAATCCAGCCCTGTTCCATGGCCTTTTTCCCCCTCTGCCTTCCATAAATAAATGCTATAAAAGGTCTTTGCAGCTAATTGCTATTTAATATGCCAAAAGAGCTTTAAGATATAAACAAGGTTTAATCCTTTCCTCAGCCCTCAGAGATAGAAAAATCCTTAGCCTAATTATACACATGGAGAGCAGAGGGGGTAAGGTGCCTTGGGGTCAGCCCAGAGCCATGCAGGGAACAGGACTCCATGCAGAGGACCTTCTGTGAGGGACAGTGAAGTGTCCAGCACAGCTCCTGCAGACGTGCTGTCCTCCACCTCCCTGGAGAATCTGACAGTAATGCTGCAGATCTGCCAACACTGGAAAGCATTGAGTGAGGAGCCTGCCAAGCTAAACAGAAGTGTCTGAAAGTTTGTAATAAATCACTGACACAGAGATCCCACTTTGCCAGCTGACCTAGGTGTGTTGATTTAATTGTGTCAGTGCTGCAAAAATTCATCGCTTCTACGTGTGACTGACCAGCAGAGGAAGACCAGGGCTCACCTTCCCCTCCACCCTTCCCAGGAGTCCTTCCAGCTGCATTCCCCATCCTGGTGCTGAGCAGTGATCTGTTCCCCTAGGCCAGCAGGGAAATCCTGCTGGGAGCAGTGAGACCAGCTGACTCACATCCCTGCCTTTCTCATCACCTGGGCTGCAGCTCAGAGGATTTCTGGCCGAAGGCAAGAGAAGGAATACGCTGAGACTTGTCAACAAACAGCCTCTGCTCACAAGCTTTGCTGCTTAATGTTTCTCTTACAGACTTCCCTAAAATGTATCCACTTCAACGAGGATCTATCGGAAGCTAAATAACATCTGCCAGCCAAGCAATACTTTTGTTTACTGAAATACACTTTTCCCTATTTACTCTTACAGATGCTGTCAGATCACACACTCCCCAAATACAGTCTCCCATACAGTGCTGGTGAAGGAGGGCAGGTCTTGACATTGGAGGAATTTTTATGTGCCTATCTTTAAATGCCCTCTTCTTGCCACAGACATACACACACAGTAAATGAGCTCCCTCTGCTGTCTGCGTGGCAGCCACCACTCGCAGGTTTCATCCCCAGAGGAGTCACCACTGACACCAGGAGCTGCCGTAGCAGGCATGATACAAATGCTACCCGCTGCATTACGGCTGTATTTAACAACTGTTGCAAGCCTGGGTGAACAAAAAACAGCCTTTCTACCCTCCACCTACTTCTATAGGCCAGGTTTCCTTCTTTCTGCAAAATTCTCCTTTCCAAAAGTATGTGGAAAACCTTCATCTTCCTGATAGCTAATGAGTGCAGAAGTCCCTGGAGACAGAATTACAGATGAACAACATGCCCAGGCTAATACCTGAGCATATGAGTTCACTCACAGAGCTCTGGAATCAGTGGATCCCTTAATTATGTCCTTTGATTCCCTAAAAACACAGATAAACAAGCTATAGAGCTATACAGGGAACAATCAGCAAGCTAGATTTCTATTGCTGCGTGCCAGACTCCTAGAGCACACCTCAGTGCACTGCCAGGAGCAGATGATCAGCAGCAATGAGCCTAAAAGGAATGTCTGTGAGTGTCCTGTCTGTGAGTACAGCCTGCCCATATCACACAAACGGGCACAAGTGTCTCCTGTCTCGTCCCTCTGCAGGCACTGACCTCCTCCAGGTGGCTGCTCATGAGTTTGGCCACGTGCTGGGCCTGCAGCACACAACAGTCTCCAAGTCACTGATGTCTCCTTTCTACATCTTCCGCTACCCACTGAGCCTGAGCGAGGATGACAAGCAAGGTATCCAGTACCTCTATGGGAAACCCAAACTGGATCCTGACCCAACCCCAATGCAGCCAGCAGAGCTGCCCCAGCCAGACCTTGAAACAAATGAGATCACCAGCGTGGAGGTAAGTGAACAGCTTGTCTGTGTCTCCTTTAGCACCATATCTTGTTCTCAGCTGTTGGGACTGCCCACACCATGAGGCCAGCAGCAGGCTTGCACGTGATTTGATGTCCATTTTCCTCCCACACCACTGAGCCCTGTTGTAGGACGTGGATGTGGGGACGTCTCATCAGCTGAACCCAGCCTGGGTGAGGGCTGTGGGTCCCAGCTCCTGACCAGGCCATGCTTTGGCAGGCTGTGCAGCCCGATGCCTGTGAGACAGCTTTTGATGCCGCAGCCACCATCCGGGGAGAGCTGTTCTTCTTCACGTCCCGCTACGTGTGGCGGCTCCGAGCTGGAAAGCTGCAGGCTGGCTACCCAGCTCTGGCCTCACGTCACTGGCAGGGGATCCCAAGCTCTGTCGATGCCACCTTCGAGGACCCCCTGGGCAATATCTGGTTTTTCCAAGGTAAGAGCTGGACTGGGATCAGACAGCTCAGAAGTGAATCTTTAGAGAGGGGGATTCAGGACCCCAACAAGTCCCTGGGAAGAGAAAACCTTAGGATAAACTCAGCAGACCATGATCCTTGCTGTTTATTTCTTTCTCTGTTTAAACTTTTTAGCAGATATCAAGGGGGGAAAGAGAGAAGAAATGGCCACTTTTACTTTAGATGCAGCCATTCTTCTCTGAAACACAACTGTTTTGAGCCTCTGACCTGGCCATGCTGCTGGCAGAGAAGGAGGAAGGAAATACTTGCAACATCTTCCTTGGGGATGGAAACAGGAGAAAAAGAACAGGTTCATCCCTGTCTGCAGTCACTGAGTTTTGGTAGCACCCCAAAACTGTGAGCCCATAAAGCAGAGAGCCTTTGTGCAGAGCCAGACAACCTCCAACTACCACAGGGCTTCAGTCACCACAGAGGGGACAGACCTTCCTCTGGACAGCTCTGGAGCTTAAGACCAGCAATGACTCCTGTTTCAGCTCCACTGTCTTCTCTAACACTCTTTCCAAAAGTGTATTTAATAGCAGGGATGTAGAACTATGCAACTGCACAGCTGCCCTGGGTATGCATGACCACTGTGTGCCACGAGACCAAGCACCAAAAACCACACCAAGTTGCTCTGCAGGCAGCTTTACCACATAAACAGACTGCTTAGCATCTCACCTGCAGATGAGGTTACAGTGTGAAAATTGGCAGGCTATCACCCCAAGTTAAAATGAGATAAGGGGAAAGTATTACATGCCACAGGGCAATTACCGAGATTTCCATTTTAATCTAAACTGGAAATATGTTCCCAGTCTCTGTTTCAGCTTGGCAACAAGAAATTAGGTTCTGTAGCTTGCCTCCCTCTTTACAGCCACATGTCCCCCTTTATACCTGTGCATGCCCATGTATGATTTCCTCCAAATAAGCTGGCAGGTTAGGGGCTGATCCCTGCCCTCTATCCCATGCACAGATGTGGCACACAAGGAACACAACCCCCTTGAGCCAGGCCTTTCTCTTGTCAAACTCTACAGCTTTGTGATTTCTTTATCCAACAATGGGTTCTACTCCTTTTTCAGCATAGCCAGGGCAAACTCAAAGCTCAGGGTTGATTCATCTGCCCAAACACTTGAAAACTACAGGCAACCCCATCTGACTGGAGCAGCTAGAGAGAAAAATCCTTCAAATGCACACAGGCCTCTGCAATGCCACAACCACGAGTCTGTGAGAGGGCAGGCAAGGCAGCCTGACAACACACATCTAGATCTTTTATTATAACTTCCACAAACGCAGAAAAGATAGCTACTAAGAGTCCTCCCGATCCCACCACTGACAATTCTGGGTTGAACTGAGGGGAAAATTGAACTCCTTACCCACCTGGCACTGTAGCCGTTCTGCCCAGCTCCAGTCTGCAATTCAGTGCCGAGTCACCCGACATCTAAGAACTTCTGAACATGTCTGTCCCCTTTTCCATCTCCTAACCAGATTCTCAGTACTGGATTTATGACGGTGAGAGACGAGTCTCCGGTCCCACCCCAACTGTGGAGCTGGGCCTCCCTGCTTCCCCTGTGCAGGCAGCTCTGGTGTGGGGGGCTGAGAAGAACAAGATCTACATCTTCAGTGGAGGCAACTACTGGCGTTTCAACCCTCGCACACGCCAGGTGGACAACATCTACCCCCGGACCATGGCAGACTGGCGCGGTGTCCCACAGGAGATTGATGCTGCTTTTCAGGATGAGTTTGGTCAGTGCCAGCAATGGGTCTGCTCTGAGGCATACGGTCAGGCTGAGGCTACTTCCCAACAGGAACACTTAAGAGATTTGGTAGCAGTGGACACTTCCCAGCCATAGCACACACCATAGAGTTTGTAGGGATTGAGATAGGTCCCTCCAGTAGGTAGGGAACCGAGGCTTCTTCCACAAAAGTGAGGGCTTTTATAAGTATCAATTAGAACAATCAACACTCTGATAGAGAAAGCCAAAACTAGTAAATGAACGGTCACAGATCCAGCCGTTATCACTCCCAACAACGACAGCAATGCAGACTACAGCAGCTCTGCCCACAGCTCAGCCCAGGCAGCCGTGCTGAACAAACTGGCTGCTTTCAGTACTACCTCGTGCTGAAAGCTGAGCAAAGGCTATCCCACCAGCCCCTCCCTCTCTCCTCCACAGGTTTTGCTTACTTCCTGAGAGGCCGAGACTACTGGAAGTTTGACCCCATCCAGGTGAAGGTGCTGGAGGGTTACCCGCGCCAGATCAGCCAGGACTTCTTCAGCTGCACACCTTCCTCCAACTCCTTCCGATGAAGGAGCGTCCCCCACTTTTCCCTTCCATCCCTGAGCTCCAGCAGCCACAGAGGGCTCCGCTGCCAGCCCGGGCTCCTTTCAGGCACAGTGTCTGACACAACAGACGTCTGTCACAAGCAGTGACAAAGTTTGCTCCTCTCCTGTTCCAGCAGCAGCCCCAGCTTCGGTCACTATCAATACAAAAGCCATCTGCCTCATCCCTTACAGACGCGGCCAGGCTCTTCCAGCGGTAGCATCTCGACAGTTCATCGAGCCCACCTGGAACGGGACCACCCCCTCCTCCTTCGCCCTGGGACCCCCCCCCCACAGCACCGACCCCACGGCGCTGCCCAGCGCAGCGATGCCGACCCCAACGCCGCAGCCCTTCCCCTGTGCTGGACACTGCCCCTCCGCACCGCGCTCCCGGGGACGGATCCAGCCCTGCGGACGTCAACGTTTGTACGACGCGTATAAACCCCTTTTGATATCTATATATACTGTGTATATATACGTCTCGGTGTACCAATAAAGCGCCTCTTTTGTACCTACCGCCCGCCTCCCCTCAGCGCCGCGCGTCGGGTGGGCGGGAACGAGCGGCGCTGGGCGGCGCCCGGCGCATGCGCAGAGCAACGCCCGGGTAGGCCGCGGCGCTTCTCCTCTCGCCGCGCCCCGTTCCGCTCAGCGCCCCCCGGAGCCGCCGCGATGATGATGATGGCGCTGAGCAAAACGTTCGGGCAGAAGCCCGTCAAGTTCCAGCTGGAGGAGGACGGCGAGTTCTATATGATCGGCTCCGAGGTGCGGACAATGGCGGGGGGGGGGGGGGGAGGCTGCGCCCCGGGCGGGGGAAGGAGGCCCTTGCTGCTTTGGTACCGTGGAAGATGTGCGGTTGGAAAGAGCCGCTGCTGCAGGGCACGTGGGGGAGGAGAAGGGATCGCCTTCCTGTCCCCTGCTGGCTGCTGGTGGGCGCTGAAGGGCGACAGATACAATTTGAAATGGTCTGAAAGGTGTTGAGGTCAGAGTGAGTCCTGTCTGAGCGGGAATGCGAGCCCCTTCGTGGAGTGTAAGCGCTCTGCGAGCGCAGCACCGCTCTAAAATTCAGGTTTCAGAGCCTGAGCTCAGGCTGTTGTCTGGAGAGCCTTGCTGGAGCCTGCAGTGCGAGGGAGCACGTTGTGCTGAGAAGAGCTGAACTGCTCTGCAGGTGTTCAGCAAGTTTGGACGAGGGAGGGATCACGTCCTGCATGTCCCAGGGGTTTAAAGCAAAGCAGGGGGCAGGGCTGTGGGTGTCTGAGCTATCCCAGCAGGGTTGGGTGAAAGGGATGGTGCTGGAGAGCTGGGCATGCAGCTCAATTAAATCCCTGCTGAACACTGCACTGGTACAGCAAAGTCAACATTAAGTTGTTCAAAAATACATGAAAATTAACGTTGTTTTTTTTTTTCCATTAAATTTTTGTCAGTGAGTTTGAGTTTCTTATCAAACTAGTGAAGTAAGTGCTGATAAGGGCTATGTTTTCTGTATGGCACCAAAAATTGTGCTTTATGATGCCAAACCTGATACAACGAATCATGAAAAACACAAAAAATCCTCTTAGGAGGATTTTGTGAGGTCCCTGTTACCATCACAGAGAATGTATTTCAGCTTCTGTTAAACATCTCTTTAAATAGAAGATGTTTCCAGGTCATGGCTTTGCTTTTCTTTCTGTAGGTGGGGAACTACCTGCGTATGTTCCGGGGCTCGCTGTACAAGAGGTATCCCTCACTCTGGAGACGATTAGCCACAGTGGAAGAAAGGAAGAAGATAGTGGCATCTTCACATGGTGAGAAGATGAGTAGATGCTCCCAGACTAAATGATTGCCTTGGAGAACTGTCTCTGTAGGCTCAGAAGCTTGTGCATCTTTAGGGCTTTGCTAATCACTTCAGATTACCTCAGTGATGGAGAGCTCTGCAAAGTGTGGCTGTCCTGGATTTGGCTGCGTTTGACACAATGCAAAAGCCACACCTCAAGATAAATACCATATCCAGAAGAGATTTTTATTAGCCCACAGAATGCATTTATGACTTCCAGAATTTGTAGTGTGTTTCTACTGATGTTACTGCCATAGTGAGAGTACAACCACCTTGGTAATACTTTTGGTGGGAGACTAACAGTACTTACATTTGTTAGCATTGTAACTTGTCATACGTTCTTCAGGCTAAGGCATAACAAAGATAAGTGGTTCATTCTAGACTTAAGCATCCTTCCTCTCATATCCTGCTGACCTGTTGCTGTTTTCTTTCTTTCCCAACAGAAAATCAGCGGTCTCACAGTCCCAGAAGATGTAAGTCTGATTTGTGTGTTATTCTTAGCTGTGCTAGAGGAATAATCTCCAGTGTGACCTTTGGTGTTATTACAGTGTGTATTAACATCTCATCTTCTTCCTCTGATCTCTCCCTGTGGTCGTCCAATTGTGCATCCTCATCACATGTTGAACTTTTCTTTCTCAGAACATTAATGAGTTCTCAGATGCAGATGGTCTGTGCAATTCAGCAAGATCTCTTCTGAGGTTCTGCCCCTTTTCCAAGTCTTAGGAGTCTGTACTCCCTGGCTTAGCTTTCATTAATATCTGATGTGTCTGCCCAGCCACTCGCTTTTCCATTGAGTGTTATGTCTCCATTTCCAACCTTTAAGTCCACTGAGAATTTATAATTTTCCCAAAGACTGTGGAAGAGATTTTACATCACTGTGGCAGCCTGTAGGTGTGCAGAGCCAAACGATGTGATGGTATGAGGCAATTTAGGGTAGGATTTTTGTTTTCCCCCCTTATGTAAAAGCACATTACCTATGAACTTGTCTACTGTTTATGAGGACTTAAGGGCTTTTTCAATGATATGTTTTTACTGGTCCCACTTGCGTTGGTAGAGAGGGCTTTTCACTATTCAACCTGTTTGTGCATGTGCTATGTAATGCTTTTCCACATTAATTATTGGCATCCTTCCTGGTAACAGATCATGGATATACAACATTAGCCACCAGTGTGACACTGTTAAAGGCCTCTGAAGTGGAAGAGATCTTGGATGGAAATGATGAGAAATACAAGGCAGTGTCCATCAGCACAGAACCTCCCACCTACCTCAGGTAACTGGTGTTGGTGAGGGTCATGGTCACACTGAAGTTGCTGGAATGTGTCAATGTGGGCTGGAAGCACTGTCCTGTGTCCCAATAGAAATTGCATAAACCCAAGGCAGCGTGCAGGGGGTGCTTGCAAGTCTGTGCTAGCAGATATTTGCACTGTTGTTCAAATGGAGATCTCCAAAGTGTAAGGATTGGGTTGCTGCCCACACATAACAGGAAGAAAAACATTAGTGTTTGATGATACAGTTCATTTTGCAATTACTCCATTCCAACTGTAGCAGATGTTTTGCAGAGCACTCTCTCTGCACGTACTTTTTGCTGAGATGTTGTGTTTCTCAGCAGTCTCTCTGTAAATATAGACAGGAAATCCAAATATGAACCTCATATTTATAGTGGTACACCTGGATTCATATATGATGGATAATTGTGAGCTGGAAAATTGACTTCGAAGGAAATAGTGTGGAATATGAGCTCTCAGTCCAATTGTCGTTATGGAGGAGCTTGTAATTTATGATACTACTCCTTAAATAGTGCCTAAAGGTTAACACAGAGTCTCATTCTCCAGAGAACAGAAGGCAAAGAGGAACAACCAGTGGGTGCCCACACTGCCCAACAGCTCTCATCACCTGGATGCAGTGCCATGCTCAACAACCATTAACAGAAATCGCATGGGCAGGGACAAGAAGAGGACTTTCCCTCTGTGGTAAGGCAGCTTCCTTCTTTAGAAGTGGAGTTTCCACTTCAGAAAAGTGTTACCAACCGGACGCACTGCAGGGGGTTGCTCTAATAGACAAGTGGTTGCCATAGCCCTGTAACTTTGTGTTGAGGAGTATGTTGATGTGTAGGGATTGGTAACAATAAAAAGCACCTTCCTTCTGTGAGTGCCAGATGTATCATTTTCTATTCCACATGCTGTATTGCTGCTCTTTGTTTTAGCTTTGATGACCATGACCCAGCAGTCATCCATGAGAACGCATCCCAGCCGGAGGTTCTGGTTCCAATCAGGCTTGATATGGAAATCGATGGGCAGAAACTCAGAGATGCATTTACATGGAACATGAATGGTACGTAGGAAGGAGAGTTTCCTGAGGCTAGAGAGATACAGTTGCATTCATTGCTAAGTATGAAGGGAGAACAACATGTCCTTGCCCCATATAGTGAAAGCCTTAAAGCTCTTCTACTTTGGTGTGTCATATTTGGCTGCCCTGGCTCCTAGCTGATGCTTCCCTGATGCTTCCATGGGTTGCCATAATTCCTGGATGCTTGTAATCTGAAATGTTAAACTGGCCTGTTCTGATGCACTTGATCACTTCCATCACTAATGGAAATGTCAGCCAAAATAAATACCAAACAATTAATGTGTATAGTTCCTTTATGTATGCGGATTCATTGGGCATTGCTATGTTCTCTGTGAAACAAGAAAGCCCTTTAGTTACTTTGTACATATGTACAACCCTGAAATAAAACACTTATAACAGCAAAAGGTGATGCAATTAGGATTCCCCTCTCTTCAGGTAGAGATCTTAATTTTGTGTATTCTGTAAGTGGCAGACATTGGTGGCTGAGAAAAATGTCTTTTTGTTCTTGTTTGTTATCAGAAAAGCTGATGACCCCAGAAATGTTCTCAGAGATTCTCTGTGATGATCTGGATTTGAATCCTCTGACCTTTGTCCCTGCTATTGCCTCTGCCATCCGACAGCAGATTGAATCATACCCAACTGACAGTATCCTCGAGGATCAGTCAGACCAACGTGTTATTATTAAGGTAATCACAGGGAGGCAGCAGAATGAGAGCCGAACCATTTGCATTTCTCTAGCTTTTTATGGTGGAAGAATGGTACAAAGAATTCCCTCAGAACCAAGGAGTTCCTAATGCCACTCCTGTGTCCAGGTTAGATTTTGTCCTTGAGAAATGAATGGCTTGTTTCTTCTCTTGTCCCCAGCTAAATATCCACGTAGGGAACATCTCCCTCGTAGACCAGTTTGAATGGGACATGTCAGAGAAGGAGAATTCACCAGAGAAGTTTGCCTTGAAGCTGTGTTCAGAGCTCGGCCTGGGTGGGGAGTTTGTCACTACTATTGCCTACAGCATCCGGGGACAGCTGAGTTGGCATCAGAAGACATACGCCTTCAGGTACACAACTGTCATCTTTCTGGCATGGGTGTAGATGTTAACAGCCATGAATTAAGAACACACATCAGTGAATCTTGAACAGCTGACGCATGTAGAAAGCTTAATTTGAAATTGGTTCTTATGGATTGCACCTACTCTGTAGTCCTTAAATTATTTTTGCATGGTAGAAGTGTTTGATTTCTCATGTTCCTATGCCCACTTGTGCATACAACTATCTTCTTTTAAACAACATTGTTAGATGAAAAATAAGTAGGATATAAGTCAAGATTTTTTTTTATTTCTTGGACATCCTTTTATATGTTTCATCAGCTGGTGATCCCCTAAGCTGGTGTCATTTAAAGACCACTGCTTGTGCACTCTGAATGTTAGTGGCACGTTTGCAGTCGTCTCTTGCTCAGGTGTGGCCCTTTGCTTGTTGCTGCCTGACTGGTGAAGCAGTGAAGCATTTTGATCTTGTGCCTGCTGTGTTTGTTCTGTAGTAGATCCAGGTGCTTCTCAACCAGTTTGTGCTTTTGCTCAGAGATCTTTTAGTGGTGGGTGTAATACATCCCAGGACCAAATATCAATGAAAGCAGCTTTTGCCACAGAATGAAAGGCTGCTGTAATTATCAGTGGCAGAATACTTTGTGCCTTCTTCTAATGTCTGCAAGTGATGAGCCCTGGATGCCTTTGTGTCATCAGCTCTGCCTGACTTGGGCCAAGCTTTGGTGTACTGAGCTAAGAGCTATTGTCACTGTAGCTCTCTACTGCGGCTGAAGTTTAGGTTGGCTTGATCATAGGCTGTTCTCATAGCTGGAGTGCAGTAGTGTCAGGTTTGATTAGTCAGCTTTGTAACTTTTCTCCTAATAATAATTATTCCCAGTTGTGCTGTGCAGCGTTCTGTGGCAATTTACTGTACGGATGTTATCCTCCATATGTTGCTGAGTCTGCAGTCTCTTCAGCATTCCTTAATGTGTGCTGGCTGGTTTTGTGACCTCAGGCCATGGTGACACTTGAGGAAGTTTGAGAGTTCAGCGAATGATGAATTGCAGAGGTGGGAGAAAGGTGCTGCTGGTGCCGATTTTGTAGAGGTCTGTTCAAGGAAGATTACATCTAATCCCTAATGTGGTTCATGTGGAAGTTAAACTCTTCTCTTGGAGCTAGGGAGTTGACTTCTACCTTGCTGTCCACCACAGCTGATTGATATTTGCAGATCCAAGTGGGAGCAGATGAAACTGCTGCAGCAGTGGGTGCGTGTTGCTGAGAATTGGTGGGGGCTCAGCGGGCAGTCAGTGGCAGTGTGATGCCCCTGGTGCTGCTGCTTCTCCCCTGCAGCTGAGGGTCTGTTTCTCAGGTCTGTCAGAATAGTGTCAGCTTTACACGTGTACTTTATATATGTAAAAACAGGTATCTAGCCCTGGTTACTGAAGAGTGCTTCCTTTTAGGGGTAGCTCAAATAGGTGGATTTCAGGCCTTCTTTAGACTGTTGCAGTTTTTTAAGGGAGAGAATTAAAAACAAGGAAGGAGAGCGCAGAGTATGTAGCCATGAACCAGTCAGAGGCAAAAAGCACCTAATTTAAGACTGGCCTTTTTTCTCACAGTACAAACATGCCCTCTTCTTCCCTCTTCCTGCAAAGGAGTATTTTTGAAACCTTCCTGTGATTAATGATGTTTGGGTTTTGTGGTTGGTTAGTTCCTGAATTCCCAACCCACAGGAGTGATGGTTGCTCCAAAGTTATTCTGCCAATGTAAGGAAAGAGTGCTGTAGAAGGATCAAAAGAACCTTAACATCTTCAAGAATTGAGATTTGGGAAGTCATGTGCCTCTTAGTCATGAGAGGGAGAGGCAAAACTGTCGTTCTGTTGATGAATTCCAGGGCTGGGCTTCTTCAGCAAAACAAGGGGAACCTGAGAGCCCAACAGGAGCAGCAGGGCTGGAGCAGTTGCTAACTGATGCAGTTGTGATTTTCAGGGGATGGTGTACTAAACACTTCTCAGTGCTGAGATGCTTCTAAGGGCAGCACGCAGTATTTTATACCCAGACTTTTGCCTTCAAAACCAGAACAACGTTCTCCTGAACATCAAACCTGCATGCCTGAGGAGCTGCCTTTTCAGAGGAAGACCTCTCCCTGCCCTCTTGGCTGCACTGCTGTGCCTGTGGTGCTGATGCCAGAGGCTCTGCCCCAGCAGAGGCATTGCAGTGCTCCCCTGGGAACGCTGCAGCTGACAGTGCCTTCCAGTCATCCTGCCAGCACCTCTTGTTAACAAATAAAGGAGGGGGAGCTGTCCTGCAATGGAGGTTAGGAGATGAGGGGGGATTTTCATTTTCTCTAATTCTACCCTACAGAAATATGGTATCTGAGTTGGCTTTGCATGTAAGCAATGCTCACAAGCTGGCTTTCCAGCCCCTGTTTCATTCTAGTGGGTGCTCATTGCTGATAGCATGGTCTCAACCTCATTTACCATGCTGAAGTCAAGATCTAGCAGCCAGCCTGGAATTTGCAGCATTTTCTGGCTAAGGAGAATGTCCTGTTCTCATGTGTTGCTTTAGTGGATATCAGCAATACTGAAGGTGGATTTGACTGAAGTTTCCTCCCAGGATCAGATACCAAAGGCGTTGGATTCATTTTTTTGTTTTAACAGCTTTGGTGCAGACTTTGTCTGTTCCCATGGTGATCAGCACCAAATTCCTTCCTGTGAATGGGATGGCTGTGCATCATGCAGGGATCCTTGTGGGGACGTGTCCCTGGGAGGGACCTGGATCTGCACACACACCTGCGTGAGGGCTCACACACGTTCACACACACGTACACATTCACAGACACACTTGTGCTGAGCTGCTTTCTAGAATTCAAAGCAAACATTTACATTCTGAGGCTCCTCTGTATTTATGCTGGGCTTCCAGCTCCACCCTCAATGTTTGGGAAGCTACTCCTCATAAGTTCCTGTTGACTTTTACTGAAAAGTCACTGGCGAAGGAGTAAACATTTTTATGCATGTGATAATGCAGCTGTTCAGGGCAGACAGATCTCTGAGGAGCAGCCTTGTGATCTGTGGCAGAGCTTTGTGCCTCATTGCTTGTGCTGGGATTAATCACAGTCAGTGGTTACAACAGCAGGCCCTAAAAGACAACCTTTGCTGTGGCAGGGGGCAGAAAGTCCTCAATCCACTGTTAGGTTCCCATCCTATCAGGCTCCTGGAAAGCCTGACATGATGGAAGAGCTGCTCGAGGTGTACTAGGCAAGCTACAGCTAGGAAGTAAGAGCTGCAGAATGGCAAAGCTAGATGAAGAGCACTGTTAGCAGTCCTTCCTCAGCAACTGCTCTGGGAGACATCCTCCCCACGTTAATAAACTGATATGAATGTTGCCTGTCTCCATTTGAACACTGTCAACCAAGTACATAATGGCCTTAATAGGAGAGAACTGCTTCTGCAACAGTTGTTTTGATATCCTTCATCTCTGGTGGTTGTACAGTTGGTAATAATTGGTCTCCAGAAGCTGTGGGCTCCTCAAGGTGGTAACTGCCCTGGGGTACTTCTGGGAACCAGCCTGTGTTCACTGGGGCTCAGCGAGTGCTTGAACCTGAAACACTTAAAATGACATGCTGTGCTTGTGTCTTGCATCCGGGCTGGTAAGCCAGAGGAGTGGACTGTTACTAACGAGCATTGCTTTGATTTCTGCCCTGCTGTCACAGTGAGAACCCTTTGCCGACTGTGGAAATTGCGATTCGCAACACAGGGGATGCCGACCAGTGGTGCCCTCTTCTGGAAACCCTCACAGACGCCGAGATGGAGAAGAAGATCAGAGACCAGGACAGAAATACAAGGTGCTGCCCCTCATTCAGACAGTTCTCATTCTGGCCTGTCCCAGACACAAAAGTTAAAAGCTCTCATGTTTTTCTTTCCCTGCTGAGTGCCAATTGGCAGGATTTCAAACTCGCACACCACAACAGAAACTCACAGCCCTTTTGCTTCAGGATATTAAACTGTTATCGCCTTACTCCACAAATATTTAAATGTCTACTTGAACCATATCCTTCTTGAAGCAGTTTCCTTTTTTTTTTTTTCCTTTCCCCTTGGACTCTGTGCTTGTGCAGGGGGATTTGTTTCTGTAGGAAGGCATTCATCAAACTATCGGGGGTTTCGTGCTCTGTCATGCTAATTAGCATCCTGCCAGAAGGATTCCTTTTATGTAGGATGAAGTGCTGTTTGATGTAGGGACAGACAAGGTCTCAGCTCCAGCCTGATGAATGCTGACCTGTTTGCTGGCACGTGAGCACTTCTATCACTGCAGGAGGAGCTCTGCTTGCCATAGAGCCCCACTAAGCAGTACTCAAAAGCACTTGCTCCTACTTGGTTAAACTGCAACTACTTCTGGCAACATAAATGAACTGCTAGCATCTCTCCAAAAGATGTGTTGTGGGAACAGTAAGTGTCCTGGCTCAGCTCTCTAGGAACATTTCAGTGCTGATTAACGGATGTATAATTGCTTTTCTTCTTAGCTATCACTGTCTGGATGGTTCTCAGTAGTGACTGGTTCAGTCTCAATGAGCAAAGCTGCCCTAAAAGCAGCTGCTGAAAACAGTGCATCATAGCATTGTGAGCAGGGGCACTCAAGTGACCAAGGAAGTTTGTCTGGGCAGTAAATCTTAAAAGATCACAAAGCCACAGTAACCTCACCCAAAGCTTTAGCAAGACTTCATGTATCTGTAGCATTGACTGTAACTCTTTCTCTCTCTTTTAGGCGCATGAGACGTTTGGCCAACACTGCTCCAGCCTGGTAAACTTCCTGTTGTGACACTGGTGCTCTTCCTACAGACTTTATCCCTAACTCCTCTCCCCAGATGGATCTAGGATTGGCAGGGGTCTTACTGTCCCTAAGGGGACACACATTCCACTTGCCAAGAGTTCCCAGTACTGCTGACTTCTGCCCCCATCCCCTCAGCCTAGAGGCCACGTACCAAGAATGCTGCATTAGCACATGATCTAGCTGAGACTTGTGGCAGCTGTTGGAACCCTTATATACCTGTGTGTGGACAGTGTAAAAATACTTTTGTATAGGTGCAACATGCACTACTAGAGCAACTTTTTAAATAAAAGGAATGCATACTACTAAGGTAGAGTTCAGTTTGTTTAAATAAGTAGTGAATCTCACGTTGTTCTGTCCTATTACAGCAACTGAGTCAGTTCTGGGTGTAAGTGGTAAAGGGTGATGTTCCTTTTTCTTTTTTATTTTCCTGTGAAAACTGCAGCTGGAAGACTAATGTCTCTGATCTCAAGCAGAAGTTAAAGACTGCACTCAGCAACTGAGGCTGCAGCATCCCTTCAGCAACTGGCTTTGCTGTGGTCATTATCTACACACACAGTGCCCAGTTACAGCACACAGGAGACCACACACTTTGCTTTGGATGCTGCATTCCCTCAGCACTGCAGCGTCAGGTTTTTGTGAACCTAGAAACAATCTGTCTTTTCCTGGGCTGTTTAAAAACAGAAAATCCATTGAAGTGAGATTAAAAAAAGTCAAGCTTCCTTAAAAAAATCTCATTAGAATCTACCTTGCTGCTGAGGTCCACCAGCTCTCTGATAGCATTCCTGCCCTTCACTGCCAGGAACTGTCAGGCATTGCAGACAGGGCAGATTTTGCTGGCAGCCTGACAGTTGCATTCAGACCTTTATGATAAAGCCAGTAGGTTTTACAGTCCTTGCTGGTCCACCCACACTGCTTGCACAGTCAGAAATTACTTTCTGGCCTTAGTTTATCATGTGTGGACTTGAGTAATAGCAGAGCTAGTTCTGATTCCAGGGTGGGAGGGAACTTCTTCCAGATGCTAGTACACAGAAACCCCGAATTTGCAATGTAACAATAATATTATTGCAGTCTTAGCCTTGGCTCTTGTGCCAGAGCAGTATTCCATCCATTTTTTCTTACTGCAGAGGTTGAAAGGTTAGCTCAGCATGTGAGACAGAACCATGCAGAACGTGGTTTGCCATTCTGATGCAAGAACTCCAGTTCTTTCTGAGAACACTTCGGCCTCTTTTTGTTACAGTCTCTTCTGCAAGCAGCCCCTTCAGGAAACACAATCAAAACAGACAGAACTGCTGTAGCCTTAAGCTGAGCATCAACGGTGCTTTCTCTCTTTCTTTTTTAATTCCTGTGTAGCTTGGGGTTAAGTAGCCCTAAGCTTTGCAGCAAGGTATGGACAAAGGCACACAAGGATGTGAGCTTCTGTAGCATACTTAGCAGTACTTCCTTTGGCCTCTCAAGACCCAGAGAGGCTGTAGGAATTTTCCCTCCGTGAAAATAGAGGCAAGGCAACAAAGTGCGGGAGCCCAGCTCACAGAAAGATGAGAACAGGCTGCTTTGAGGATTAGGACTATAAGGAAACAGCAAGGAGCAGCTTTCCCACCCTATAATCACAGCTCTTCTGTTTAACTAGTAACCAGCCCCCACTGTGTGCAGCCCAGCTTCTGCATTGCAGAGTTGCAGTTCTGCATGCCCTAAAGACAACAGCAGCTGCAGAAGCTCATGAACAGAGCACACAGCAGGTGCCTGTCTATGCTGAAGCCACTTGCCCCCAGTACCACTGATCCTTCTAGAAGACCACTGGCTGCATGGTTCTTTCCCTACACAGAAACAGAAATGCAGCAAAATAGTTAAAGTTTCCCATTACCAAGCTGTTCTTATGGGAAGCCTGCAAAGGAGCTGAGTGGGATGGTTGTGGCTCAGCTTTCCATTGCCACAGGGCTTCTGTATCATTTTTATCTGGCTGCTGGTTACTCACACCTCTTGGAGTTTTAGTGGTGGTTTGCAAGCACAGAGCTGAACAGACGGCAGTTAACTGAGCTACCATCAGGTACACTGCAGATTTACTATAAACACTTTGGAGGTCTAGTAGAAGCACACATGCACTAAAGCTAGCAAGAACGATCAAATTCAGTTAGTACAGCTGCTCATGTTTAATTTCTAAAATTCAAATCTGGATTCCACAAGAGTGGAATTACATGGCAAGCACAGACAGCCTTTATTACTAGTATCAAGAGCTGCTTTCAGTCACTAACCAAAACAAGCTTCCAACTCCCTTTTGAGGGCACCCCTTTCTCCATCCATACCTAATCCCTTTCTCACACCCTGCTGGGTGAAGCAGGGGAAGGAAAGCTTCCAGCTAGACTAAGTTTTGCCTTGCCTACAAGAATTAAAAATTAAAAAGCCTGAGCAAGCAGCCTGGCAGTTTTGAGCGAAGTCCTGAAGAGTACTGGTGACCTGCGTGCTTCTGCTCCTGGCAGAAATGGACACACAACTGAAAAATAAAGACTTTAATGTAAAGACTCTTCAGAAACAACAATGAAAAAGGGCAGGGGACTCAGAGGAAAGGGAGAAGTTGAGCTGCATTCCATTTATGGTAGGTGGGAGACTTGGCTGCACTTACACCATGACAAGGTGCACTACTTGGTTGAAAGCCCACAAGGATGTCCCACAACTGTGAGAGCAGAGAGCATTAGTCTTTGTACAGAGGCCAGAAGTGACTTGCCATTAACAGCAAGAGAATGAGTAACCAGTTCATGCCCCATTCGATGCTCATCCCCACCAGGTAACTGAGGAGCCATCCCTTAACCTCCAGCCCTTCTCCCTAGAACACCTCAATAAGCATTCATCAGTTCTTACGTGCAAAGCTTTGCAGAACCACTTAGTACAAGAGGAAGATGGATTACCCATACAAACACTGAAACATGACACATCAGAATGGCAACTGGTATTATTCCAGTGAGATCTCTGGGGCACAGCGTAAGTCCAGCCAGAAGAGAAGAATCTGGCCACTCAGAAGTCCTCTGTTACAGTGGACGCTGCTGCTGCTCCTGCTCTCCAGGTTGGTTTTCAGGATGATCCTCAGGGAGGGGGTTATAGTTTGGATCCTCTTCAGGTGTGTCAAATACCATCTTCCTGCCAAGGGATATGCACATCCCATCAAGCAGGCAGGTTAACAAAGTGAGCTTTGACAAAGAAAACCCCAGCCCTCCACAGAATGCCCTAGCCCCTCACAGGGTTTGGCTGCATAGAACATCCCAAGCCAAAGAGGACCCACAAGAATTACTGAGTCCAACTCTTGGCTCTAAAAATTAAATCATATGATAAGAGAGTTGTCCAAACACTTCCTGAGCTCTGGCACACTTGGTGCTGTGACCACTGCCCTACTGCACAAGCACTCAGCTCAACCAGCAGCAATGACAGTACCACAATCTCACAGCTTTGCTCACTAAAGTGAAACACAACACGTTCTAACTTCTTCAACCACAAAAGTACTTCAGGAAAAGAAAATCCTACCTGTATCTGGCACCACCACAAGCAGTAAGAGGGCCCAAATTCAGCTAGCAAAAGTTACTGTACCAGCAACTGCCCTGTACACACACATACAGTGTGCAAAGTTTCAGAGCCTCCTGCAGCAAAGCCTTGAACTATTGAGCTGAGATGCTATAACCACACAGGCGGGTCCTATGGCTTAACACAACGTAGCAGAAGCTGCAGCAAGGGTAACAGCCAAAGCCAGGTTACCCCACAGAGCAACAGACCAGTCTGCTGTGGAAGCAACACAGTAAATCCAAGAAGAAAAGTCTGCTTTACTTACAGGAAGCTGGGAGTCAAAAGCAACTTCTTTCCTCCAGGTTGGTTGGGGAAGACATCTTCCAAGAAATAATAGATATGACCCACTGCAATCCCTGGGGAGAGATGTCACCAAAGTCATGCCCAGCTGTGCCTCCTCTGCCCGGTGGACCAGAGCTGCTGGAGCTTAAGCAGGATGAACCCCCAAGAACCCCTTAGCAGCACACAGCACATCAGATCCACCCGAGCTGCCTGTCAGCAAGATGACTTCAACAGAACAGAGAACACTATGGCTGCAGTGTGCCTCACTACCCACCAGCTCTGACTTACCCAGCAAATCAATAATGATGGAGTTGCCCAGGAGCAGGGAGAAGCCCATCAGGACCCAGGGCAAGAAGGGGGCCTGGAAGTTAAGGAGCCCGAAGAAGTTCATGCGGATGTAAGGATTCCTGCGACTCCACACATACACCAGCATGATGGTGAAAGCCTGGCCCAGGAAAAACAGGCTGGCAAAGAGACCAAATAGCTAGGAACTACCGAGTCAAGGAAAAAACCTACCTTGCACACCACCTCCAGGCAGCACAAGTTGTATGCAACTAGGGAAGTTTCAGCTAATTGGCAAGGAAGATGCTGCCCACACCACCAAGTCTTTCCTGAGCTGGTTGAGATGCACCAATGCTCTCCCACACTCCATTTCCCTCCCTGCACCCCAGAACAAGACATTGCATCCCACATACAGCGATTTCTCCCTAAGCTGCTTGCTACAATCAAGACCAGGGAGCCCTGAGCCTTCTCCATGAACCAACCAGCAGAAGGGACTTCCAGAGAAGGGCCTTCACACTGTTTCAGAGCCAGCATTCTAAGCCAGCTGCAAGGCATTCCGAAGAGGTTTATGCTTGGGAAGGAGATATTTCTCCTTATCCTACTTTGGTAACTGTAAGACAAACTTAGGATAGGGACACATGGCAGTCTCTCCAGCCATTGGCCAGGTGCAGAGATAGATGGGCTCACAGTGCCCGGTGTGCTGCTGGCCTGCAGACACCCCACTCCCTGTGCTCACAGCTCTGGTTCAGTTCCTTACGCTCTCTTCACACCCATCAAGCACCCCTTCACTTCAATCCTGCCATGGTCACTGGTTCAGCTGGAGGACTCCTCACAGAGCTAAGTGAGAGGCTTCCCTTCAGGCAGAGCTTACAGATGCTGTCACACAGCCCCTGGGATTTGACAGCCCTTCCCCTTGCCAGGTGCATCACCACTTTATAGACATGACAATACCAGAAGTTCTTCCTTTGGCTTGCTTCCACTCCTCCATGCACACTGGCTGGGCTCAGGCCAGGCTCCAGCTGACCATGCCCAGCAGACTGTCAAGGTCCATGGGACAGAAGGAGGGCAGGCCCAGGGGCACTCCCTACCTGCAGCCCATGGTGCTGGGGTTTCCCGAACCAGCTGACCTGCCCAGAGGCAGGTGCCTGCTACAGACCAAGCACAGCAGCATGGGACACAGGTGGCAGATGAGCCCCATGCTATTCACAGCATCTCAGAAGAGCCCAGAGGCCCTCAGCCTGCTCAAAAGGATACTGTCATGAGAAACCCTCCAAAGAGGAACATGAAGACAAAGTCAGCTGTCCTTCCCCGGAAGGAGCCTTCTTCTAGCATGCGGCAGTACCTGTACCTGAGAGCAGGAGAGAAGGGAGGGGTATAGGAAATTAACAGCTGGCATCTCCAGCGAGGCCTTGGGAGGAACAGACAGCTGCAAGTACTGGAGGCGGTCAGCAAGTTTACAAGCACCAGAGCAGAATAGAAAGTTTCACACCACAGGAGCAGCTGTGGTGCTGCTACTCATCTGCTGCAGCAGCCACACCACCAGCTTCAACCTCTAGCAGGGGGAACAGCAGAAGGCCAAGAACAGGGTCACCAGCACCCAGAGAACAGCCCCACTGTGCTGCAAGACAGGGCAGTGTGGAGGGGAGGAGGGACAGGGCACCACGCCTAAGCCAAAAAGGGAGCAGACAACTTTACTGAGATCAAAGGATACAGAAATATCATGTTGAAAAAGAAACTGAATCCCAGGGGCCCAAAAAAGAGGAAGTTGGTGATCAGCCTCCATATCTGAAAGAGAAGAGAACAGGGGGTGGACAGGTGGCTCCCTCCCAATCACATGGACAGCAGCACAGTGAGGCCAGCCCAAACACTGCGCAGCCACACCTTCACACAGACCCCCACCCCGCACACATTTTATCAGCCCAGAGAGAAGATTCCTCTGTTTCAGGACACTGCATTTCAGCACAGTTCAGCACCCAGAGCAAGTGCAACTGCTCACCCCTCTCCAAAGCAAAACTACCCAAGCCCCAGCACAGCTGCTAAGGACATCACCTAGGGATGCAGGGGATGAGATGGGGTTGAGCCATGGAATAGGTGGGACGGTGGCCAGGAGGAGCAAGCTCCATCCTGCAGAAAGGCAATGTCAGGCTGGAGGGCAGCTCCTGTAGAGCTGGAGCAGCCCCTCTGGACGTGGTCAGGGCCCTGCACCCCTGGGCGAGGCCTCACCTGGAGCTTCCTGAAGATCAAATCGGGGTTGAAGTACAGCTGGAAGGGGGTGATGAACTCCAACTGCTGAGAGACACAGGCAGGGCAGCTGCCAACACTGCTGCTTGCTAGGCAGGCAGCGCCAGCTGCCCCACACCCTCCCCAGCACAGCACCCCAGCGCCCCAGCCCTCACCACGGCGGCGGTGGTGAGCACACAGGCCGTGGTGTAGGCGCGCGTCACGGCCGGCATGCCCAGGTACTCCTGCGCCAAGCCCTGGTAGGCCATGGCGCACGGCGACAGCGCCCGGCCGCGCCGCGGGGCCTTTAACTGCACCCCCCGGCGCCGCCGAGGCCACGCCCCTGCGAGCGGCGCTCGGCCAATCACGACGCGACGAGCGGCGAGCGTTGGCCAATCGGAGCGCGCCTCATGCCCTCGGCCTCCAACCCGGAACGGACCCGCTGCGGACGGTAACGGGCCGGGAGGGGGAGCGCCCCTGGGGTGCCGCCCAATGGAGGCGGGGCGAGTGCGAGCGGCCGCCGGCAGCGAGCAGCGCGATTGGCTGGCGGCTGAGGGAAGGCGGGGAGGAGGGCCACGCCCCCGCGGAGGCGGCCAATCACAGGGAGTGAAGGAGACAACAGGGGGGCGGGGCGGGGGGCGCGCGCTGCACGTGGCTCCGCGCGGCGCTGCGCTGCGAGTGACGCGCGCTGCTGTGCGTGTGCCCGGCCCGTACGGCCCCGCCCGCCTGTCCGGTTCACTCTGCAGCCAAGAAACGACACGTGCACCAGTATTCAGAGGCCTTGGTGTTTCAGGAATTCATGTTAACGATTCAGCTTCCTGTTGCTTGTAGCACTGAGGTGCTTCACTGGAGCGTAAGAGCTCAAAGCAGGCAGCACGAGGTGCCTCCCTGATAGCATGATCCGATGGCATGATCCGATAAAGGTCTGAATAATCCCACCATCCCTCACTCCTGAGCTCAAGGTGCTTCCCAGAGCTGCGCGCTGTGCTGAGGAGCCAGGTCTAATTTCACAGCCATCCTGGTTGCAGGCAGAGGGAGGGGCCTGGTATTGGGTACTGGGTTTCTGTGCGAGAAGGTTAAACTGCCATCAGATTTTTAATGAGCCCTGAGATTCCTCCTTAAGCCCTCAGTTTACAGGAAGTGAAATCATTAGCAGAGGAGGGAGTCCTTGTGTTTTCTACTGCCTCACCCTGAGTGCTGTTTGATGAGGGACAAAACACAGCTGGAAGATGAGGGGACAGTGTGGTTAAAGCAACACACAAAGCAGGAGAGAGGAAAAGATGAGACAAGTGGGCAGTGGGGGTTGGTTCCTGAATGCCTAGGAGATGAGAACCAGCAGTGCTGGT
This sequence comes from Odontophorus gujanensis, assembly GCA_013399175.1. Classification (NCBI taxonomy): domain Eukaryota; kingdom Metazoa; phylum Chordata; class Aves; order Galliformes; family Odontophoridae; genus Odontophorus; species Odontophorus gujanensis. Next base: position 33,789 of record VXAB01011900.1, read on the forward strand.
CTGAGCTGCACTGGGGACCCTGGGAGTGGAGCCCAGGGGATGATAAAACTGCAGCTGAGTAAAAAAGAAAAGAAAACCCTCAGCTGTTCTGGTACAGCCTTTTGGTGGGAGCTGGGCCAGGCATGAAGCTCCAGCAGGTGGTAAGAGCCAAGGAAAGAAAGACAGTTCCTGATGGGGCCAGGGGCTCTGCACGGTGCTGCTTGGATCCACGTGGCTGTTTCAGCCCCAAGTCCCATTGCCACAGCTTTGTGCACAGGAGTTATTGCAGCCACAGCCCCAGCAGAAGAGCAACTGCAACTGCGTAAAAGAACTGAGAGTGAATAAATGGATGATGAAAGAAGTACATGAGTAAATATCTGCTTGTTTGGATGGAGGATTAGAGATTTCCTATCTGCTCTCACAATCAGAAACTGAGTTCAAGCACTGTGACTCCTGCCCCTACCTTGCTTGAACCAAGGGTGGAGATAAACATTTGGAGATAAATGTCTGGAGCCCATTTGCTGGAAGGTCAGCAGTCTGGAGCCCAGCCTTGCTAGCCACAAGGAGATGAGAATCCAAATGATCAATCCTAATTACTCCATGTGCAAATCAGATATTACATGAAAAGCAAAAAAATGTCATCACTTTATCATTTTCCTTCTTTTCCTTTGTTTGCCAGCCAAATTTTGAGAACTCTACTTCTCCACACTTATGCTTAAGGTTTTTTTTATAGGAATCAAGGGGAGGTAGTGGGAAAACAATGAAATGTGCTCCCCCTTTTGCATGGGAAGAGGCCAGACAAACCTGTGACCCCTCCAGTTCCCAGGCTGCTTTCTGCACATGATCTCACTTCCTTTGGAGAGCAGCCAAGCTGACTTCATGCATTACAGTATGCCCAGGGGCAGCTCCAGTCTACATAACAATCCTTTCCATATTTTATGGTCTTTGGGAATTATGTCCTTCCACCACTTCACGTCAGCCCAGCCACGCAGCTGAGCACTCATTATATACCTTTGTAGGGATGCTGACAGGGCTGCTTCTATAAAACCACAGAATCCAGCTAAAACCCACAAAAAAACAAACCCAATCTCTTTGTCTCAGCTGCAAGACAGTAGGAGGGATAGTCAGAACAGGAATGCTGCTCAGGACCAAAGCAGCTGATTTCCTCCTGCCTGGTTCTGTTGCCTTTTCCCTGCTCTGGGACCAAAGCTGATGTGGGCATGGGTGCTGCCAGCAGTGCTCTGATGCCCAGACTTTCAGATGGGCCCTGGTGAAGGTCTACCAGGGGCTTCTGGAGCTGCCTGAAGAACAAATCGCCAGAGCTCCCACCTGTAACTTTTGTTCAGGTCACTCACAAGAACTGAAATGCACTGGTACCAGAGGTAGCTCTTTCCCACGCACTGTTATCAGTTGTGCATGTGCAGGTATAGCAACAGTAACCTGTGGCACCATAAACTTTTGTGATCTACAAACCAACTCATGAGGAAACAGTCCTGGGTGGGAAGAACTCCTGTGTCACACACCCATCACTGTGAGCTCACCTGGCCTTTGATTTAAGTATACTGAAAGGGAATGCTATTGTGAAGACACAGCATCAGACTACCACTGTTATTACCTCTGGTTTTGTTCTCTGCCTTTCTGGGGGACTTCGAGGAAAATGCAAGCATTCTCTTGAGGTCACAAGTGAGTTGAACTCCCCAACAGAAACCCAGCAGCTTCCTGTCTTGTTTCTGAAACTGAAATAGCAAGGAGTTAGAAAACAAAGAAGAAAGCTCCCCACGAGTTAAGCAATTCATAGGCCTCAGGAGGCACATGAGCTAAGATAAATGGGCTGCTGCAGAGTTCATCTCCTTTGTTTGTAGTAAATTATTGTGTGTAATTCGTGTTTCCTGTCCATAAATGCCAGAGGAACTTGAAGACATAGAATCTGTTCTAATTTACTAAAGACAAAAACAATTCCTCTCAAGTCCATCTGGAACTTGTTTTTATCATAATTGTTTTGAGCTCAGTAACAAGTTCAAGATCTAACTGCCCTCCCTAATCGTTTCAAGAATAAACAGATGCTCTATTTAAAGGCGTCAGCTCTCCCTTTGCCCAGTGCAGCAATCACTGGGGTTGTGGGATGAAAGGAGTGGTACACCAGGTCAGCACAGGCCCCAGCGAGCAGTGGCCCTCCAGTGGGGCCACTCATGCCACCAGCAGCAGTGGGGCAGGAAACAAGCCCCTGGCCCTGAACGCAGTGACTGAGCAGCTGGTGAGGTGTGCCCTCTGCTCTCTCCTGCCATTAGCATGCTGTTTGCAGCTCCATCTGATGACCTCTGGTGGTACATCCTACAGGTGGATCACGCTTCCCTCCAGCTGAGCTGCATGGCATGCAGTGGGACTGTGTTCACCCCAAGGTCAGACCAATGCTCTATCCTTCAGAGCTCCAGTTCTCTGCTTCATTTGGAAACCAGGACAAACTCATGCTGCCCACTCACAGGACATAACACTGTGCAAGCTGTCTGTGAGGTCTCACCCACCCCAGTGCCCCCCCAGCCCCCTGCAAGAAACACATCAGTGTAAGTGAGGATGTAGTCACATGAGGAACGTGTTCAGAAAGGCACAGGAAAGGCTATTTCTGCTCTCAAACTCCATCCTCACTGTATGGATGATGGGTACCAAGAGCCCTAGCCCCCTCACAAAGCAGTCACAAAGATACTCTGCTCCAGTTCTAGGAACTCCACTCCGTGGACTCACAGCCCATAGACAAGCTGCATAACCATAACCGCCTGCGGTGCTTGAAATATTTACTTCTGTATAGACATTAAACATATAAAAATTCTTTCTCCTTCACTGAAGAAGTGTCTGTCACACACAGCAGCAAAGTCAACAGCTTGAGGGCTAAAGTCAGGGGAAGATGAATCATACAGAACTGGATGTTTGGTTGCTGTTGGTATTCTATTTTCTTGTTTGTTAGAAAGAAACTAAAAATAGCACTCACTGATCAGCCCTGAAAGGACAAGTGGGTTGCACGGGGCTTGTGGTAAATCAAAGTTTATGTTGTTTTTACTTCTTATGGATTTTTGTTCAGAGATACAACCATTTCTGGCATATCATGAGAAAGGTAATCTCACCTAAACTTCCTTGAGCAGAGTCTGGTCACATATTCAAATAAAGGCCCTCTTCTAAACCAGCTTCTGATCATGAATTGAAGGCATCAAAAGAGGAAACCACTGTCTCTTAGCACAGTTATTTTTTCCCTGTGCTTCATCACTCCTGTTAAGCTTTGCCTTGTGATCTGTTCTCTGCACCACAGGTCACCTCCCACAGCTGTTGCTGGGGAATGTCATTCAAGGGCACTCATTTTGTAAGTTTATTTCATAACCAGTGTGGCCAGTTGAATAGAAGAACGTCAGGCAGCACTTGTTTCCTATAAAGAAGGTCTACGTTCAACTGCAGAAGCTGGGAACGTCTCTTACAAAAAACCCTTCCTGAAGTGAGGACTAAATAAGGTATCAGGATGAATCTGAAACTGTGACATCAGACAGGAGCATCCAGCACAGTTTGCTGCCTCTCAGCACTCAGGGATGGAGGTTTAGTTCTGCAGATTCCTCTCTCTGGCCCTCAGGTCACCCAGTTTCAACTAAGACCCCACGTCAGAGTATGATACAAAGAACAAAGGGAATAGCTCAGCTACAGCCTGACCTACTGCTCACAACAGACTGAGAAAGGGCAATTCAACCACTAGTAGTACTTTGACCTTCCTGGGTTTTCCCAGAGAACCTCCATTGTCTATCATGAGGATGAAAACACCAACCACTGACCCAGCACACAGGAGACAGAGCCACTCTTCTGACACCCAGAAATGCCTGCTTGCAGGTGAGCACTGGGAGTTCCCCACAGCACTGTTCTCACGGCCCCCAGCCTCAGCACCTGTGTGCCCCCACCAGGCCTTAGAGAAGCCCAGTGACAGCATGGCAGCAGCAGCTCTGTCAGCTCTGGGTCCCTGCCCCCAGAAAACTGCAACGAAGCCCATTTCCTCAAGTTGTCATACAGTGTCTTGAACTCACATAAATTGTGGGGACGGTCCTTACAGGAAAGACAATGTTTCACAGAAACACCCAGGCAAGAGCTTGGGAGACAGCCAACATCCAGCCAGGGAACAGCTCCAGATCTGCCCCGTGGTTACAGGGCAGGGTATGCAGGGAGAATGCATCCTGTAGAGCCAAGCTGCATCCATTCTCCTCTCACAGTGTGCCTGCAGCTGGTCCAGAGGAGCCAGGGTGAAACCCCCAGCACACAGGAACCTTTCACTGTGGGGCAGAGCAGAGTGCTGAGAGGTTTCTAACAGCACGATTCTGCTTGCTCCTGCAGCTGGATCTTTGCAGGCACAGAGATGCCATCACATTCTCCAAGTAACTCTCATCCCATGCTCGTGGCATCATGCTCCACCTAACTATGACAGGCTGAGCTCATGAGAAGGTATTTGAGGGAACAGAAAGGTAGGTCCTCACGACAGGGCTGGGGAGCAGCTTCTCCTTCCAAAGCCAGGAGCTGTGTAGCTGCAGCACGGTGCTTCATGCTGTGACACAGCCCCAGGCCAGAGACTCCTCACCCACATCAGCAGTGACCTGATGAGAACTCTGAGCCCTGATCTTTAAAGGCACAGCGAGAATTCAGTCGGCAACACAATCAGCATCACAGCACAAGGCATACAGGTGCACAGAGGGGAAAGTAAAGCATCCATCCACTCTCCGAGGATGCTGCTGGAAAAGACAGAGCTCCAGGAGCTCCCAGCCAGGCTGGGCACGCGGTGATACAGCAGCAAGCATCCTGTGCTGCTCCTGCCGCTCAGCGGCTGAAGGCAGAGCAGCACTCGGGGCCACAATCTCCCGAAAGAGAATCTTTTGCAGAAGGTATCGGTAGTTACAACCGACCAGGGACAAAGAGGGGCTTAAAACCATTTGCACTTATTCTGAATACTTTGAAATGTGTCCGACTCCTCACAAATTGCACTCTGTGGGATGAAGGGGGGTTAAAACACCATGATGTCATGGGTCTGACCCAGTTCTGTGACTAATGGGGCAAAGGGACCCACAGACACAGGCTCTGGGAAAGAGGGAAGAGGGTAGAGAAAAGGTAGAGAGATGGGCCTAAAAACAACGAAGCAGCAACAAGCTAAGGGAGAAAACTAGTTTACTAAGTATGACGGCAGAATGCAAGATAACAATATCATATAATTGGAGTTGAAGTTAATAAATCAAATAAATGAGAGAGAGCATGTCCAAGAACTGAAAGCCTTACTCCAGTGGTGAAGGCAAGATGGCTAGGGAGCACACACTGCAGAATGGGCAGAAAGAAGGCACCTCTAGCACTGATGAGCCTGCACCGTTTCTCCCTGCCCAACAGGTACTGTATAGAAAGAAGCAAGTCATTGCTGCCACACCGTCTTCAGCAGCTCACACGGGACAAGGATCCATTTCTGGAACAATGAGCAGCCCCATACTGGCTGGACTCATTACCCAGGGCCCATCAGATCTGTTCTGCTGAAGTGATGGGTGGTTAGTGCAGGAAGGCGCAAAGCTGCCGTCCTTGTGAAAGATAAGACAAAAGACAAAGATGAAAGGTCATAGAAAAAGCCATTACTGTGCAATAAAACCTTTTCTACTCATTAGAATTTAGCTGGAGCCTCTCAGAAGAAACAGGAGGGTCTCTACAGCATAAAGGTATTTAATTTTTAACCGAGGTTTTGAAACAGAACTGAATTTCAATTTTGTACTCCAGAGGTGTGCCATAAATCCATTGTATGAGGACCTCTATGCCTCTGTGAACAACTATGAAGCTCTGTTGGTTTCTTGATTGGTATCTCTCACTGCACAAAACCACATACACTCCTTGGTACCAGCTCAGAGTACCTCAGAGCTTAGGAATTTGGGCAGCTCTGGATCCTGCACAATAATTTCCCCAAACTGTCATGTATTTGAAACAAAGTTAATGGAACTGTGTTGCTAATGAACATGCAGCTCCATTTAGAGAATGTAAATCAGCTGGCAAGACACTTGCCAAGTCAAGCATGCTGTCCTAATGTAATAGGTGACTCAATACATAGAATGGTTTGGGTTGGAAGCGGCCTTTAAGATCACCTAGTTCCAACCCCCTGCTATAGTCAGGGACACCTCTCCCTGGATGAGGTTGCTCACAGCCCCATGCAGCCTGGCCTTGAACACTCCCAGGGAGGAGGCACCCACAACCTCACTGGGCCAAGCAGTTCCCTTAAGGGTTCAAAGTCTGCTCTCCTGAAGCCCTGAGTGGCAAGCTTGCTGCTCACCCTCTTTGACACTCTAAGGATTCTGAGCTCCACCATTTTGTTGTCACTACAGCCAAGTCTGCCCTTGAGCTTCACATTACTCACCAGCCCCTCCTTGCTGGTGAGGACAAGACCCAGCACAGTACCTTTTCTTGTGGGTTCCTGTATCACTTGGAAGGGGAAATTATCAACAGCACATTCCAGGAACCTCTGACTTCTGGTGCACTGCTGCATCATTCCTCCAACAGATGTCAGGGTAGATAAAGGCCCACATGAGGGCCATGTTTTGTGAAGGAGCAACTGCTCCTATTTGTTTGTAGAGGGCCTCATCCACTTGGTCTTCCTGATCAGGCAGCCTATAGCAGACCNACCATGTTTTGTGAAGGAGCAGCTGCTCCTATTTGTTTGTAGAGGTCTTGGTCTTCCTGATCAGGCAGCCTATAGCAGACCCCCACTACAATGTCTTCTTCTGCCTTCCTTTTAACCCTAACCCATGCATGCACATGCCTGCAACTCCTCCTGTTTGTTCCCCACACTCCACATGTTGGTAAGCCCACTTAACTTGGGCTTCCATTAAGGCTAATTTATCAGTTAGTTCCCTCATCCTGAATCTCAGATGCTGTCTCACTGGCCTGTGATTCTACTCCAGGCCCAGGGCACCCATTATTGCTATAAGCCTGTAATGATTTGAGGATCCCCCACCCTCAGCACCTCTGATTCAATTGAAAAGTTTGCTGCTAAAGATGGTCTTCCCCTTGCCTGACAGATGACATCCTTCCCCAGGAGACCAGACTTCTCAAAATCAGTTCCATGACATAAGTAGCCCAAGGCCCGTTGACAGCATCACTCCCTTATTGATCCTCTTAACTCTGTCAGCCTTTCCCTCCCCATTCCCCTAACCTGTAGGATTGATGACAAGTCTACCTGTGCTCCCAAGCTCTGTCACTGCACCTCAGGCTCTGAGGCAGGCTTTTTCCTCTTGTTAGTCTTTCTCACGGCAGTTTACCATCTCCCATCACTGTTTGCTCCCCCTCCAACCGGATACGCCGGTGGTATAGTATGGGGGGGCCGTCTGGTCCCAGACTGTGGACTCGACGCAGATTGCACGTGAATCTGGTCGAGCAGACACATCCCACAGTCTGCACGGACGCTTCTTCTTTTAGAAGCTCAGCCTGAGCAGAAGCACCGATCACGGCCGGGATATGCGGTGTATACCCCCCGTAACCGAGCCGTCCCGTGGCGGCTCCCCACAACGGGTTTGGGGCGTTTAAATCTGCCGCCGGTGCCCTGGCAACGCCCGCTCCGCATCACCTCTCGCGAGAGCTGCCCGCTGCGGGAGGGCGGCGCCGCAGTGGCGGCGCGCTGCTGGCTAAGGGCGCCCGGGGACGTCGTGCCGGGTGATGCGGGTCCGGCTGTGCCGGGCCGGGCCGGGTCGGGCTGGCTGCGAGGCCGCCGCTTTCGGCCGATGAGTGCTAGGTCCTGCGCTGGAGATTTAAGTAATCCTTCAGAGCGCTGCTGAGAGCACCGGCGGCTTTGGCAAACAGGAAAGACCTCCCGCAGAGGATGAACAAGCTGCAGAGGCTGGTAAGAACAATGCACTTGGCTGTTCTAGTTGACACATGTTTTTTCCTGTTCCCGTAAGGCTGTGTGAGTGCTAACAGGTTGCTGCAGAATTATGGGTCAGCTCGTCGCGGCGCTGGGCTTGGAGCTGGCACTCTCAGGGCTGTCCTGGCAGCTCACGTCGCACTGTAGTGCTGTGTCCGATGGAGGAGGAAGGATGGGGAGCAGCCCTGCAGGGCTGGGAGCTCTGTGCTGAGCGTGGGAGCAAGCCGTTGTCCCTTAGCTCAGGGCTGAGATAGGGCTCTCTGATGCGTGGTGGGTGATAGAGTCTGGAACGCGTACAGGGAAAGCAGCAGGAGGAGTGTTTTATCCTTTGACTTTGTGATTAAAAATAAAAAGAGGTGCGCTATCGCAGGCGGAGACTGGGGAACCGGGGTAACTGGGAGGAGCAGAGATAACAGGTCCTTAGGTCACATCTCAACAATGAAAGCAAAGCCGTGCGTGTGGCCAGGGAGCAAGAGTGAGCAAGTGCAGTGTACCCACAAAGCGGGGCAGGAGTGAGCTCAGCCTCTTCTTGCTGCAGGGCTGGAACAGGCTGCTCTGCCTCTGTCGGGGGGAGCATCTTGACTGAGGCTATGGAAGTTATTTACATAAAAAAGAAAGATAAAAAGCTAAGATTCTTTGAATTTGTGATTTAAAAACTATCAGGAGATGAGGGAAACCATTCCTTTCTTTGGTAGATGGCTCTGTAAGAGAAAAATGAACTCGTAAAGCAGAGAGGGCTCCCCAGCTTTAGGAAATCTAAGTTCTCCCTTGGGTCAGTGGAGTCACATTCATGCAGCAAAACAAAATGTGGACTGAGGTGACCTGCACTGGTGGTGAGCAGCCAAGCCCAAGAATGGGCTCTCCATGTCACTCTGCAGGGCTGACCCATCAGGAGTGCTTTGCAAGTCTGGCTATGGGCCACCTGGAACACTGTGCAGGCGGTGTCAGGCTAAGGGCAGGTGTCCCCAGCAAACTCAGAGTGGTCTTGAGACATGGGACAGTGCTTCCAACCCATGGACAACACCAGGGCACAGCTTACCAGGCACAGTATCTCATGTACAGGTGGAGAAACTGAAAGCAAAGGCACAGAATAGGTGAGAACAGACAAGGACTGGCAGTGTGGCTGCAGCGAGGATGGAGGTGTGGGTATGGGGCATGATGATGCTGGCACAGCATGATGGCTCTGCAGGAGCAGGGGTTACCTTTGCAGGAAGTCGGACACACAGAAAAGCATCCTGTCAAGGGTGGCAAGAATGAGCTGGGATTTACAAACATGACAGAGGAGGAAAGATCAACAGAAATGTGTATAAAGGGGAAAACAGATGACTGTTTTTTAATCACAAGCCTGACAGTGAGCACCCAGGTGTCAGCTGGGACAGCTTGTTCTACACCCTTCCAAAGGCAAGAGGCTTCTCTTTGATGCCAGCACCATGACCCCATGATGCTGCATGAAGCAGCCCCTTAAATGGCTCTGTGAGCAATGGGCAGTGAAGAAATGACGTCAAGGAGGCACAGAACGTGACACTGAACCCATGACCTGCTGTGTATTTCACCCGTATCTATATTCAGAAATTGTAGAAAATATTCTTACTGAATACTCAGCCGTAGACTTAGGGACACTGTGTAATGAGAAAATACATCAGAAAGACATTATCTGTTCAGTAGGAAAAGTGAAGCAGCATAGGAAAGACAGTCTATTTTAAGGTAAAGTGAAAGGACAAAAAAAGAAAGTATTATTGCAGTAAAAGAGTAGAAGTAGTAGCTTGCCAGTGAACAAGAATGCCCTGGACATAAATAGCCCTGAGAAATCTCTTATACTAGAGAGGAGCTGGAAATGATCCAGAAGTTATTAAACTTTGCCAAATGCTTCTTGAATAATTCATCGTGTGGCTACAGGTTTTGTAATGAATTGAATTAATTGAAGCAGTAACACCAGTCCCTGACAGTATTTACTGTTCTTATGCTGACTTTCTGTAAGCATGTGGATTAAGTGTTAAACAAAAGACACTTGCCAGGCTTTGCCTCAAAGAAGTCCCGACCTGTGAACAGCAGTGAATTATTAATATGAAATATTAATGTCATTTTACACTTTTGGAAGCCATGGATTTAAAAAATCTGTTCTTTGTTTTCTGTCTTTTGAACTTCCCATTATACAACATCATTTGTAGCCTGTGCTAATGTACGGGCCAAATATCTGCTGAGACATTTTATTCTGTGCACAAAAGCTATCCTTTTTCCATCCGTTTTCTTCAGCTTCAGAGCAAGAACCTGATCCTGACGGTGTGTGCAGCAGGGATTGGAGGCACTTTCCAGTACGGTTACAACATCTCCATCATCAATGCTCCAACTTCAGTAAGTACTGTGGGTCTGAGATGCTCCTCCTGGGACAGACATTCCTCGGTGTCCTCATTTAGGCTGCATATAGTGGCCTGCCACCAAAAATAGGCAGTCTGCTGGTGCTGAGGGTGGAAATGTGTTGTTACCTCTGTCATAGTCATAGGTACAGGACTTTGCTATCACAAGGCAACCTTATTCAGGATCTAGTGTCACAAGAATTCTTTCTAAAGCCTTGTTTTCAGTTGTTTTACAAAATCTATCATTTTTCTACCTACATCTTTTGAAACTGACTTTTACCCTTAAATTCAAAGTTGGACCCATGATGCATGCTTTTGAATTATCGAAGACAGCTACACAGACGTACAAACCAAGTACAACTTTTCAGCAGCCACAGTATGATGCCCTTATCCTTCAGTTAAAAACACATCTAAGAGCTGGAGGTCATTTTCAATCCAAGATTTAACAGCATCAACACAGGACAAGCAGGTCAATGCAGAAGGAAACATTTACACGTCTCTCTCTGCCACGGTCACACAGCACTGTCCTTCTCTCACAGTATATCCAGACGTTCATGAACCAAACATGGTTGGAGCGCACAGGTGCTCCCCTGGAGAGTGGTGTAGTGTTGCTGCTGTGGTCCTTCACCGTGTCCGTGTACCCCCTGGGAGGTCTTGCAGGAGCTGTTGCTGCTGGCCCCATGGCCGTTGTGTTGGGAAGGTAAGAGGTGATGAATCTTACTCGAAGCTTTGCAGCTTCTTTTAGGCCAAGGGGAAATGTGCAAACTTGACACACATCTGAGCTCACAACGGTGTCTTTTCTTTCTGAAGGAAGATGTCCCTGCTGGTGAACAACATCTTTGTGATCACAGCTGCAGTGCTGTCAGGATTCAGCCAGATGGCAAAGTCCTTTGAAATGATCATGCTCAGCAGGTTCCTTACTGGTGTGAATGCAGGTATGAGGTATGCAGGAATGGGAAACCTAACGGGCCAAAGTTATAGAAAGTATCAATTAGAAATGGAAGATACTTAAATAAGAATGATCTTAGACATCAAACTAATACATCCTCTAATCTGATCAGATGTGAAATTAAAGGTTTGGGTAAATAAGTTTAGGTAGGTCAGACATAGTCAGCTCTTCTACTGCAGGAAATGCTGTGTTTGTCCTCATCTCCTCTGTCTGCAAGCTGAGGCCAGCATTTGTCTGCCTTGCCAGGTGTAAGCATGAACATCCAGCCCATGTATCTGGCAGAAAGTGCCCCAAAAAAGCTCCGCGGGGCTGTGGCCATGACCTCTGCATCCTTTACAGCCCTGGGACTGGTGCTGGGCCAAGTTGTTGGACTCAGGTAAGGTAAAGCTAGAAGCCCAGTTTATATTTAATCCATTTTTCTTCTCTTTTTTTCTTTTCTTCTTTCCTTTTTCCTTTACTCCTCTTCCCTTTTCTTACTTTTCCAGTGCCCAGACACAGCAGGTGATCCTGGTCTCTTGTTGTCAAATTTGCTGAGCAAGATATCTTTTATTTTTTTCTCCAGGGAGCTTCTTGGAGGGGAGGAAAAGTGGCCACTCCTTTTAGCCAGCAATGCTGTGCCTGCCCTGATCCAGCTCATGGTTCTACCGTGGCTTCCTGAAAGTCCCAGATACCTTTTGATTGATCGTGGAGACAGAGAATCCTGCATCTCTGGTGAGCTTATTGTGACAGCCAGCCCCTCACTGAGCAGTGGGATCTGTTCACTGGGCAGAGGCGCAGTAAGAAGGTTGATTACATATCTTCACACAAAGTCCAATGTATTCAGTCCAAAGCAAATCAAAATGTAGATTCCTCCCAACACTGATATTCTTCTGGTGGCCTACCAGTCTCCTCAGATGAACTTAACTCCTTATGCCCAGTACTATGGCTGTTGTCTCCAGTCCCATGATGTGCTGGAACATTTGGTTAACGAACCACAGAACTGCACTTGTTCTGTACAGGACACATGGTGCCCCCAGTGTTTGTAGAAGCAGAAGTTGTTATACCCTTAAGCACTGCCAAGGTGGTTGCATATTTGTGTGAACTAAAGTAATTCTGAGCACAGATTAATGTATTCTTCTTTGCATCCTGCTTTTGTACAAAGACTTAGGCTGCAATAGGTCATAAACATTCTACAATCTTAAACATTTATGACCTATTAAGATTAAAATTTAAAGACATATTCCTAACAAAATACATTTTTTGATTCGAAGAAAAGGTCAAAAGGTGGAACGTGTGTTCGCAATGCAGTTATGTTTTGTAACTATGAAGTGAAATAAATGCTGGCTGAGGAGCTCATGACCAAACGTGCAGCCAATTCATATTAAGGGATTTGCTTAGATTTGTAGCATACAATCTCCATACACAGAAAAGCTGGAATTAGTTTCCAGGAAACATGCACCAAGAACGTTTTAATTGCCTGAATTTCCCAGGGAATTCAGTTGAGGTATGAGCCAGAAGCATGGCTGCTGAAGTGACACTGACTAGAAGTATCCTCTTGTCAAACAATGGGGTGGAATTTGCAGTCCCTATTCCCTAATCTTTCAAAGGACTACCACTTGCCACTTGTGGAGGCAGCACCATGATCGTAGGCTGTTCTGTAGCTTCCCACAACCATCACCTACTGCTCAGCTGTTCAGCCTGCAGGGGTGGGCAAACAAAGGTAAAGCCCAGGTTCCTTTGTTCTTGCAGCTCTGCAGAAGCTCCGAGGCAGCAGTGACCTGGAAGAGGAGCTGGAGGAGATGCTAGCTGAACAGGCTGCTGCCAAAGGTCAGAGGGCAAAGAAGCCCTGGGAGCTGGTCCGAAACCCAGCGGTGAGGTGGCAGCTGATGAGCATCATTGTGCTGAGCAGTGCCATGCAGCTCTGTGGGAATGATTCGGTGAGAGCTGCTGGTGGCTGCAGCAATCAGCAGCAGCACGGTATGGGCCATGGGTGTAAGTGCTTGGGTTTAATGCTCCTCCTGCAGAAGAAGGAGCAGTGCTCTGCTCGTACTCTGCAGATCTTGCTGCAGCAGGTGTGAACAAAGTAGTGAAGGAGGAACTGCGGGATAAGTTGAATTAGAATATAAAAATGATGGCATAAAAAGGAAACTGTGTACAAATGCTAGGTCTGTGCTACAATGCCTGCTTGATATGCAGGAAAAAACCCTTCAGCATCCAACCCTGATTTTCATGGTCCTTCAGGAAAAAGCAAGTGGGTTTATTTTCAGACACCTTCCTTTACTGCTCTCTCTTCTCTCCACAGATGTACTTTTATGCAGCTTATGTGTTCCAGGAAGCTGGAATTCCTCAGGACACAATCCCATATGTTGTCATCGGCACAGGGAGCTGTGAACTGATCGCATCTGTTACTTGTGTGAGGCTCTTGTAACACTGGTGACACACAGCTGTGCTGACAGTGAGGAGGCCACTGATGGCAAATTTTGAATTAACATTGCCTGTCATCCCAAGGAATCACTTTACCACACAGCGGTCAGGAAAACTCTCAGCATTCATGTCCAGAGGGGTTAATGCTGTGTGTTGTAAGACACTGCATCATCATCACTGTCTGAAAAATGCTGTTTGGAAGGGTCCGAATGGACAGTGTGCTTCAGATCTGTGCACACTGACTCTAGAAAATGGAACTTTTGCCTCATGTCACCACAGCTAAGGGCGGGGTTTAGGTGCACCTGGGATGTCCCTGTCTCCTTGAACACTCATTTTGCTGGCTCCTGCCAGACCCCTTCCCCTGAGTGGCCTTTCTCTTTCAGCTAAGGGTTGCAATGGGACAGGGGGAGCAGGCAGGAATCTAAACAGATGTTGAACATTTTGCTTTACTTCACTGTGTCACTTTGTGCAGAACGTGATTATAGACTATGCTGGCCGGAGGCCACTGCTGCTGGGAGGATACATCCTCATGGCAGGATGGGCCATTGTCTTCATGGTCGCTCTGAGCCAGCAGGTAATAAACTTCACTTGATTATTTAGGGGAAATGCAATTGGCCTTTCTTTTTTGTGTGATTGCAGTGCCAAATGGTGGCAAGTAACACTAAGTGCACTCATTGGCTTTTCAATGTTCCCTGTGGCTGCAGACTCGGCTTATCTGGATGCCTTATCTCAGCATGGCCTGCATTTTCGCCTATATCCTGAGCTTTGGAATTGGACCAGGTCAGTTCCCCACATATTACACTGAAACTTTTGAGTACCACAGGAGTCTGGAGTTGTGTGCATGCACATGGCTTTGGAAGGGGTTTCTTGTCACAGTGCTTACACTGTCATTGTGTTGAACTAATTATGAGCTATTTTCACAGCCTGATCCCAGTGAGAATAATGTGTTACAGAACATCTTCCAGCAGTTCATTCTAACGTGAAAGAGACTAAATAATTAGCCAGCCCTTAATATTTAACCTAAGACTTCCCCACTGCAGTTTATCTCTTTTACCACTTGTTCTGGCATTGTTGGCTAGTGAGAATAATTTACGCAACAACAATTTACCATTCTCCTATATTTCACATTGGTATTGCTTTTAGCATGTGTTCTCTTGGTTTTCATCAGCAGTGTTATCAACAATGTTATTAACTTTCCTTCTATTTCTTTTTTCAGCTGGTGTAACAGGAGTTCTGCCCACAGAGATTTTTGATCAGAAGTCCCGACCAGCTGCTTACATGATCTGTGGGTCTCTGCTCTGGATCAATCTCTTTCTAGTTGGAACAGCATTTCCATTCATTGTGGTGCGTTCCCAAGGCAATGCAATGGTTATTTCTGATGTGAAGATGGAAGTGGATTAGTTTGGGGGCATGGATTAGTTTGGGGACATGGGTGGCCTGTAGTTCTGCTCCATCCTCTGCTGAGAATGGCTGGGACTAGAGATGCCATGTAATTCCCCTTGGCCAGACTCTGGCACCATTCCCTACATTGATTCCTGAAGTGAAAGGGAGCAGAACTCTGCTATATGCAATCCCATCTTAGTTCCTACTGTGGACCTCCATTCTATACAGTTATGTATAGACAGAAAGACAGAAAAATACATTTCGAGGTTCTTTTCTTGCTACATCAAAGCTCCCAAACTATACTAGAGAGCTGCTGTGCTCCTTGCTGGGGGCACACAGATACTCTGTGGGTGCAGGTAGTCCATGCAGGGAAGGGGTTTGCCAACCTGTTTGCTGTTGTACAGAATGTCTCTAACATCATCTTGTTCTTTACCTCCTGCTCAGAAATATCTAGCACATTTCTGCTACGTCCCATTCCTCGTGGTTTGCATCTGCACTGCTGTCTACATTGGGCTCTTCCTTCCTGAGACCAAGGGAAAGTCCTTCCTGGAAATCTCAGAGGAGTTCAGGAAACGGAACTTCAGAGCTCAGAGCCGTGGAGGTTTCTACACAGGCCCTGAGGAGATCACGTCCACCACACTGTAGCAGAAGGAAGAATTGCATCTGGGGGAAATTCAGCAGTGGTTATATTCTCTTTGCAGGGACAAAGAGAGGAGCAGGGCTAGGGAGAATATATTGCTCTTAAATTTACCTGAAAAGATTTTAAGGCAAACTAGAAAATTCAGCCGTTAGGATCACGATCCTTATTTACTTCATTTGTTAAACTCCTCCTAAGCCACCACTTGGCTGAAACCCTATCATGGACTTGGCCTTTGTCAGCTCCTGGGGACATTCTCAGGGACTGCCTTCCTGCCAAAATGCTTGGAAGTTTCTTTTAAAAAGCAGGTCTTTTGTGGCGTGGTGGTACCACTGAAGCACTTTCAAGCAGGTATATCAGAGAAGTGCCTGACAGCAGCATGATACAGCAAGACAAGGAACCCAATTGCTTTGCTCAGGGACATCAGTGGATGTTACAAAGGTTGTAAGCCACCTCTCCATCAGCTGAGTTTTGTAACACTTTATAAACCATTCATGTCTTGCTACACAGCCTATTTTCCTGCTCCTTAAAACCGAAGTTCCGTGAGTTGAAATGTGAGGTGCCTGCTTTCACCCAGCAGTGAAACTCAGGCCACGCTGCCAGATACCTGAATATTAATTTAGGATACTGTGTTTAGGTATTAAAATCTGAAATTTGGCCCCAAAGGCTTAGGGCTTAGGGTGGGCCTTGATTAAAACAAAAACCAACCAAACAAACAAACAAAAAAAGGGAATGAAATACAGATTCCCTCCTCTCCCAAATTCAAAGGCAGATTTGGATAAATGCATGCACCCTCTGAGAGGTCCACAGTAGCCAAAGCTTATCAGTGTCACAGACCACCAGGTCTTTGTTTACACAGAACTTTGTGCTGTCACAGTTGTGTTGCTGCTTATGGAAAACAGATTTATAATATTCATCAACTACTAAATTGCAACAATAGTTATTAACTCTGTCACAGGTTTTTAATACTAGGTAATGCACATATTTTGGAGTTCATATTAAAGAGGGATAGGCTGATGCCTTATCCTCTTATCATCAAACACCACCATGCAATGCTTCAGCGACTTTCTTCTAAATTCCTTCTAAATTTCATCTGTCTTTCTTCTCAAACCAAACAGAAACTTGCACCTCAGAAGCCTTTTTTTTGCTTCTAAATCTGGGCTCTCAGATACGAAAATTAATACGATTAAATTGAGATAGAAGGTGAAATTCTCAGTACAGTTTCTCAGTGCTCCTGTTGTTTTGATTATTAACAGATTTCAAATAGACCACTACTTGTTGAGCAATAGCAAGCAGTTAATTATTTTCAGCTATAAACGCATGTGATGGCTGGATTAGGAAGAAAGCTTCTAGCACTTGCTGCGTGGCTTACAGCTGATGTTTGGGTGCCGTTTTGCAGACTATTTACTCTGGACTGATTTTCTTCCTGGATTGTTTCTTGCCATCCAGTCCTGTGTTCTGTCTCTGGTCCCACCTAGACAACTCACACAGACACTGCCAATGCATCTTGTAGGGATTAAGCCTCTGTTTTATACCCGTGCTCTGCTGAGGCTATGGTTGCAGTGAAGAGGAACGTTGGCAAAATAAGTCAAGTTTTTTTCTTTATGTTTTTAACCAATTTTAATTAAAAAAGACAGCATTTTTGAATGTCATGAATGTAAACATAATGTTTCCAGAGTGTATTACTGGTATGTTGGGCATGGGCAGATATATTTCACTGGTGTCTGTGCAAGAACTATATTTTACTTCCTACAGTGTACAATGTAGGGAAAATAAATCTATACATTTGTTCATCTGTGGTTGGTGCTATTTAAAAGTCATTCACATAAACACACGGGCAACAGCAGCTATCTCTGCTCTTGGATGACGCTGAGATTTTGAGACAAATGGGATTTTGAGACAAGACAATCAGGAGCAAGACAGCTGGAAGCTAGGAAATGCAGAGGTACTTCTCATTCCTATTGTCTGGAGGGGGCAGTGAGGGCATGATGGAAAGAGTAGAACACACAGCTAAAGCAAAAGTGTTGGTACCATCATGATGGTACCAAAACATCCAGCCCTTTGGTGGAGATGAGAGAAAGGACAGGAAATAGAAATGAGGCAGTGAAGAGAAGGTGGGAGAGAAGATGCCTGGGTGGAGGGAGAGGCCTGGCATAAATTGCCAGGAGGCACAGGTTGGAGGAGACTTGGTCAGAACTGGGAGAAGCCCTGCAGTGTCCCAGGGTCCTCATCTGGGCCACTTCTGCAGCTGCTCCCTCAAGTCAGCACTGCTTGGCTTTCCCCAGGGCCCTGGAAGGATGGAGGCAGCTGGCTGTATGCCACGTGCCTGCCCACAAATGATACACATTCAGTCCCAGTCCTGAGAGTATGCATCAGAAAACTACAGCTCCAATTAGTTTTTCTTATAACTATGGCCAGCAATCAGGTGTTTTTAGACTGATTAAGCAAAGGTAAGCAATGGTTACATTTTAATTGATCTAGTTGGTTGCATTTTAATTGAAGCGTCTAACAAGATGGTTATTTATTACTGAATTAACATACCTTCATTAACAAAAAGAATATGCCACTTGCTTAGGTCAATTTTCTAATCATGTGAAGCACTGGGCACAAATGTATCTTGAAAAGTGATTCCCAGACACTCATCATGGTTTAGAAATCAAATCCCTAAGCTGTTGGACTGACCGATAACTATCGCACTGGAGAAAAACTGTTCCCACTGCTACCCCCAGAGTGCTCCTCTGCATAATCTGCCTCTCAGGTCCCACACAGCTCAGTCCCAACCTGCCCAGCCTGGATTCTTACAGAAACCGAAGAAGTGCAGGATCCTAGCATGGGCATTGCCCAGTGCAGCCACTCAGCAGCTGAAATGCTTTCTGCTAAGCTGTTCGAGTCACTCGTAAAAACCTTTTAACAGAAATGCACTGGAGGCTGCCAGAGAAATAGGCCATTTGAGAACTAGGGCTAAAAGTAAAGATTGAATTGATCTATGTTACGATCAGGATTTAAAAGTGACATTCACCTTTCCCAGCACTTAACATGTTACAGGAACATAGACTTGAATTTCGGGCAATGAAGCAATAGCCTTAAAGCATCGACTGATCCTATAATTCAAGCATGAATGCACAAGCTTAGTCATGCTTAGTCAAGTTTCTGAGTAAGGCTTTAGACAGCTTCGCTGTGTTGAGACTCAAGGTAACAGTCAGGGACTTTTCCGTTAATGCGATGACTAATTACCCAAACTGTGTTTTGGGGAGGCCAAGCCAGTCCACTCCAGTTTGTGCCAGTCTCTGGACTTTGGTTTTCATTAATGCCTCTTTATTGTCCTTTACTTGTCTCTGCAACTCTGTTGCTGGAGCTTCTCTGCCGGGCTGACCTAGCATGAATGCATAACTTGTCAAAATCACTCGCAGTTTCATCAGTAACCAACACAACAGTTCAAAGCAAATAGCAGGAACTTCATGACAAACCAAAGAGGGTGTAAACACTGAAAGAGAATGAAATATTATCTCAGGCTCCTCTTTCTGTATATATAGCCTGACTTTTCCCAAAGTATCTGAAGAAAGCATCAGGAAAGATCTAGCCTGCAAGCTGAGATGACTGCCTTTGCATGCAAGTTGGTATACATTTCCTTTTTTCACCCTGAATTAGAATTTTTGCAATACCCATTTTTTGTTTCTGCTATTCTAAAGGACCCATTGCATAAATTATGTTCAGAAAGTTAAAACAATCTGAATCAAATGCATTTAAAAGAATAGCCTGAAATCCTAACTGAGAGATATCCAATATGTTGCAAGTATATATTTTTAAAAAGCAAAAAAACTGGATTTGAGAGCACTTTTATATTTATTGGCTGACACATGACAAAGGCAAACCAAGGGAGTTCAGAGCAGAGCAACAAAAAAGGACTGCGTGCTTTGACAGAAGGAGGAGGACCAGGAGATGGAAAAAAGTCCTCCTCAATAAAGGGGTTAGAAATACCAGCGTACTTAAGGAACCCAAGAAAAGAAAAACCAAGTAATGGTGTTATAATGCAGAACTGGGATTACACTAAGACGTTTGCTGCAGATGCAAACTTTGTACTTAGGACAGGATTCACTGCTCTTTTTTTGCTCATGGTGAGTCTCATGCTGTTATGTGACTTCTTTTATAGGCATGGAGCGTGTGTCTAGAGGTAGAGACCACGATTCTCCTTTCTTCCTAGTGCTTTGATAAGCATGAGATGAGTAGATAAGACTGTCATCATTTAATACATGAATGTGCCAAATACCGAAAGTATTCAGAACTAATTCCTCTGCAGCCAACAATGATGCAACGTGAAACAACGGCATTCATCTGATTAGAAATCAGCCTGTAAATATTTGCCACTTATTGCTCAGCATTGCCTTTGAATACGATTTGTTCCAGAGATAAAAGTGCAGCATCATATCATCGCTGTGCAGAAAGCACTGGGACTCCCAGTAACAGAGAGTGTGAGGAGTGGGAGGAACGGGGCACGCATGGAGCACAGTACTACATTGGGGTTATTCTTAAGCCTATCAGATATATTTCTAAAACAGTAACTATGAAACCAGGAATGCCCTCCAAACTCCAAATATTTATGTAGCCTCAGCCAAGCTACTGAGCAAAATATTCACTTAGGAGAGACAAGTGGGAAGAGAGGAGGAGGAACAAATAGAAAGAAAGTGTGCGCATGATGCTTGCACATTGTACCATGCTGCCACAACTAGTGAGTCTATGCAGATTAAGTTGATGAAGCTGAAAACAGAAGCAGTGAGGTGTAAAACCTGCTCTGGAGGACAGCTACATTCACAGTTTCTCCTTTCTACAAAAAATTTCTTACTGTCCTTGTGCTTTAGCTGCTGTGGTCTTCCACTGCACTAGTTTTAACCGTCCCCATAGGCAGAATAGGACACCTGAGGACATGTCTGAACAGCTTTCCCCGCTGATTTTTCTTCCTGCTAGAAAATGAGCTACAACCTCTTCCTCCTGGCTTTTGTCCTGGGCATTGGTGGAACTTTCCAGTATGGCTTGCAGATCTCCATTATCAATTCTCCTGCCGAGGTAAGCACAGACAGCTCAATGATTGAGCACCCAGCATGGATTTCAGCATCCTCATACATTCTTGCCTCTGTCTGTAATCACTAAGTTCTTTCCTTACACACTTGACACTAGACATTCTGTGGTTATCTGATTCTCGGAGCAGCTGCCATTGCTCTTGTGTATCATTGTTTCTAACTTCTGTCTGATGCCACTGAACAGGGAAAGGGGAGGATGAGGGCTATCTATAGCCAGCTGTTTTTCCATTACTGACTTGGATTGTTCACAGGACACTCTCCTGTCCCCAGGGTTCCTGGAGTCCTTTGTTCCAGGACCTTAGCTATGCATACCAGGTCTGTGTGAACACCTGTAATGCAAAATAGGACAGGGAAAGAGTGGAGCTCTGGAGCTCAGGTCAGCATTGGTACCTGCAGCTGAAAAAGGAGAGGTGTTTGTCACCTCAAATGGTGCTGAGGACATTGAGCTCATAGAGTCACCAGACTGGGAACCCTTATCCTGAAAGAGAACACTGCGAGGTTATCAGCAGTAGGTTACAGAAACTCCAGAATAATACACATCAGGGGACAAATCCAGACCTTACTGAAGATAACTGAAGTCAAACCTAGACTTCATCCAAAGCAGCAGGCAGAATGCAGAACGTAAACAAGAGGAACAAGTGGGAATGAACAGGAAAACTGTGTAACAAATCAGGCTCCAACACGTGAACAGACCATCTTGTCCTTCTCTTTGTGTTTTTCACTGTTGATATTTAATATCATATTTACTGTGATTTATTGCACCATGTTTGTAAAACATGGACTCCACTAATATTAGTGGCAAAATTTCTTTTCATTTTACTGGGGTTTAGATTTCAGACAAGGTATTGACGGAAATGTGTCGGACAAGACAAATAAGTAGGAAAGAGAAGTTAAAAAAAAGTTGCAGTTATCAGAAAACGTGTTGATTGAGTCCGTTGGTTTCTGTTTTTCTTTTAAAGTACATCAAAAGTTTCATGCGTGAAGCCTGGCTGAAGAGATATGGATCTTCTCCCAATGAAGACATAATTACTTTGATGTGGTCCTTCATTGTGTCCATTTACACCATCGGTGGGCTCCTGGGGTCTATGTCTGTCAGATATTTGTCTGTTAGATTTGGAAGGTAGGAATAATGATTGCATTAGTCTTTCTGTTTACACCTGTACCTGCAAGCACAAGTGATTATGTCTTGATGAAGACATATGTCTATGTCTTCACTGCCTGTGAAGAGGTCCTGTGAGCAGCACAGGGCCACTATGTATGAAAGATTACTGAAGAAACAGAATAACAAAAACTGCCAATGATCACAGGGAAAATACCCTGTTCCTTGTAAATTCCAAAGCCAATCCAGACCAGAGAAATCATTTGGTGCCTTTTAAAAATGAACTTCACAGAAAGCATCTCACAAAGCACGCTCTTCAAGGTAGATATTAGCTGCAACAGGTTACATGCATGAAGTGCTGTAGGCATCAAAAGCTCCAACTACCGTTTCAGTTCAGGACAAGGTTTCCCAGTTTCCCTGCTTCACTGCAGCTGATCTCAGTCTTTAACCACTGTACAAGTTGTATCACTTCTGTCTGGCCAGGAATGACACATGGACACTATTTATGCTTATACTGATTTAAATTCCAGGAAGAAGTCCATGCTGCTTGCCAACATCCCTGCTCTGTTGAGTGCAGCTCTCATGGCACTCAGTTGGCTGTCTGGGTACTTTGAGATGATCATCATTGGGAGATTTTTAGCTGGAATATGTGCAGGTAAATTTGCATTCCTATATGTGAGGGAGTAGTGGCTGAGGGTCACAAGGTTTTACCTTCTACCTGATTACTGAATGCATTTTTCATTTGCAAGAACACACAAACATAACTGAATAAATTGTGTATGACAGGTCAATTTCTCATTCTTTTACCCTCACATCCAATCCATATGAAAAGTACTGCCCTGTCTGACGGTCATTTGTCGCTGAAGGTTTAGGTCTGAATATCCATATCATGTATGCTGGGGAATGTGCCCCACAGAAACTGCGTGGGGTGATTGCCATAACAGCTTCCACTGCCATCGCCATTGGGAAGTTTGCAGGATTTGCTCTGGGTCTCAGGTAAGAGGGTCTGAGAGCTATTTCATTTCTCCTGTTATTAAAATGTATGCATATTTCAATGCGTGTCTACAGATAACCCCTTTTCTTAGGTGTGCTGAGGGTACCATAGGCAGACAGAGCAAATTGTCTCATCACAAACTCTCAAGTAAACTGAATGGAAAACAGAAATCATATAAATGTTCAAAACAGAAGAATGATGTTGCTTCCTAGGTAAACCAGATCAAAATACAGACAATTTAATCAGGTTTTTCAGGTTTGAAAGAAAACCAGCTTTTGTAAGAACTGAACTTCAGCTTTTAATTTTTTAGAAGCAACAGAAAGTGTCAAATCCATTAAAACCTTTTTGAAAATAGACAAAAACTGGCACAACCACTCACCAGACACACATCCCAAACCACAAAGCTATGATGGGTTCATGCCCCTCAGCCCAGGCTCTCTCTTCCTGTCCTGTGGCCTGTCCTGTTCCCTGGGCACACATTCCTCTGTTGCAGGCTGCTCAGAGCTGCAGTGAATTCAGAAGCTGCAAT
The DNA here is from genome assembly GCA_013399175.1 of Odontophorus gujanensis. Lineage (NCBI taxonomy): Eukaryota > Metazoa > Chordata > Aves > Galliformes > Odontophoridae > Odontophorus > Odontophorus gujanensis. The sequence goes on from VXAB01011900.1 coordinate 57,085, forward strand.
CTGGGACAGCAGGTACCTGATCAGGAAGCTTCATGTAATGGATGACTCTCTGCATCAGAAGCAGGGAGATCACACTCTGCAGGTTCTTTCTTTGGTACTCATGCTCTGACACTGTCATCTCTGTGAGGCTTATAGGATGCAGTCAGCTTGCTGCCTTCACAGCTGAGCAAAAGGCAGCAATGCTGTGTAATTCATGTGCTGCTTTCTTCCTCCTCCCTTGGACATTTTCGTTTTCCTGGGCTGAGAAATGCTGGAGCCCCATTGGCAACAGCTGCCAGGACACTCAGACAAGGAGCAGTCTGTATCCCATGAGCTCACCTGGCCAGTGCACATCATAGCTCAGCTCCTCTCCTCTGCTGGTTTTGTTTCAGAGAAGTTCTGGGAGTAGAAGCTCTGTGGCCTGTTCTTATGGCAGCAAATGCAGTTCCTGCCCTCATTCAGCTGCTTACCCTCCCCTTTTTCCCAGACTCTCCCCGCTACCTGCTCATCGACAAAAAGGACAAGGAGGGGTGCATCAAAGGTAAGGAAATGGGCCATGTTTTTTTCTTGTCTCTGTTTTGGTGCGTGCAGTACAACTGTATCTTTAGTAGGAAGGAATTTGGGGGACGACTGGTAAAAATATAAGCTTCACTTATATGGAAATACTGTAAACAACTGCTGGTCAATGGTGAGGTCGTGGTTAGGATTTATAGGTAAAAATAGATAGGAATGAACTGGATTTGGGTCTAAGCTGAACCCAGATCTCTGGGAAGTTCAGCCAAGCAAAGAGCCTGATGTTCTAACAAGACACTCCTTAAGGCAGGCAGCAATCCTCTGCATTCATGTGTGCTGGTGAGCTTGGCCCCAGAGACATCTTCTCCTCTCCCTGCAGCTGTGAAGCAGCTCTGGGGGGATGGTGACCACATGGCCGAAGTGGATGAGATGATTGCAGAGCAAGAAGCCATCCGTGGGGAGAAATCTAAGAGTGTCTGTGATCTTGTTCGTGACAAATCTGTCCGTTGGCAGTTCATCACTCTCTTTCTTGTATCCTCATGCATGCAGTTAATTGGAGTCAACGTGGTATGTGTGCTACTTTTCTCTGCTTTATATACTGTTTACAATTTCCTGGCAAGAAGTGTTCTGCAATTAGTAAAATGCTAATTGTGACAGTGGCTGTGAGGTGGAAGTTGTTAGTGTTTGTTATAAATCATTCCCATGGAAGTTTGGGAGCTAAGTTGAAAACTGTGGTATAGCAAGCATTACAATGCTAAAACAGAATTTCTTATGTGTTATGAGTAATTGCAATCAGAAAAATGGTGACTATCAAAATCACAGCAAAGGTTTAAATGATGCAGAATGTTCATCTAATCCGTTTGCTTAGTAAGTACCATCCATACTTGTATGTGCTCTGTGTCCTGCATATGAGACACTAAAACACGCAGAAGGATGCTGAATGAAATTACAACCTGTAACATGAGACAAAATCCAGTGCTCTAAATAAGAAGAAAAAAGTAAGTATGCCTTTGTTACTGAGCTAGAAGTAGAGCTGCTGGTAAAAGCTCATCTGCACAAATGAGCTCGTGAAATCATTGAGGAGTAGTTGTCAAAATCAAGTTTCTTCAGTCAATCAATCTCTTTCCTTAAGCCCTAATTAGTTGTTATCTGACACAAAAAGGCAGTAGCTAGTGTACACACAATCACATGGGTGCAATCATCACACATTTCTATTCTTTCCAGGTTTACTTTTATGCATACAACGTCTTCTTAAAAGTTGGAATCTCCCCTGCCCAAACCCGCTACGTCTCCTTGGGAGTTGGGATCACCGAGATCCTCACCACAGTTCTGTGTGTAAGTGGATCTTCAGCTGTATTTCATTCTGCTGCAGTGTCTGTTTCATTTCAACCTTTAGAAATTACTGCTAATGGAGATCCAGGAATCAGCCTCCTGCAACGAACCAACAGGAGAACTTTGTACTGATCACACACCACCATCCCACTTGCCAGTAGGACAAGTAGGAGGCACTTCCTAGGGCCAGCTCCCCTGCCTGGCTCCTGAAGGCAGCAGCCAAGCAGCTTGTCCACACCTGTGAGACCTGTACTGGGGGCTGACAGCAGGTGCTCCTGTTTGCAGGGCTTCCTGGTGGATCGTGCTGGGAGGAAGGCATTGCTATGGAAAACCCATGCTGTTATGGCCTTGGCCTTAGGACTTCTCACTGTCACACTAATTTTACAGGTAAGTCCTCACTTATGCATTTGAGCCAAGTGTTGTATCTTCATGTTCTATTACACAGCAAACATCAGTAACACTTCCCTTCCCCCAAATCACTTTTAGCTGAAGTAGAGTATTGTTGCAGTTAACTATCATACTAACAGTGATCTGTTTCCAGCCACGTACATTAAGATTAAAGTCAATAGCTTCCTACAAGTATGATCACTGCTAAGACTGTTTCCTTGTGAAGCGTGTGGAAGTTGAGAACACAGCTGTTTGTGATACTGTGTAGTAATGAAGACTGACTCTGTTTCTAACAGAGCTGAATTAATGAAATTTTTATTTCTGATTTGATTTTTGTTTCCCATCATAGGATTCTTTCTCCTGGATACCATATTGCTCTGCTGCACTCATCTTTATCTTCATCATGAGCTTTGGTCTTGGGCCAGGTTGGTGTTTTATGGTGGAATGTTTTCATACACCCTGCGTTCCTCACAGCAGCTCTTAGGAGAGGCATAGCTGTGACATAGTGTGAATCTGTGCTCTTCATTCGGTGTGGGGTAGATGTTCCCAGTCCTAGAGCACTCCGTACTGTGATAGGAATTAGAGCTTCCTTTCACATTGCATTCCTACTTGTCTTCCTCCTGAAGAACGAAACAGCATTTCAAACATGCCTAGGTCAGATAAAACCATCAATTTCCACAGCCATACGAAGTGTGAGTTGCAGAAACATCTAGCAGATCTTCTAATTTTTTCTTTCTTCTCCAACATTTTTTCAGCTGGAGTGTTATGCCCACTGCCCACAGAATTATTTATTCAGTCATATAGACCAGCTGCTTACGCTTTTAATGGTGCTACAAACTGGATCCAGCTCTTCTTTCTTGGACTTTTGTTCCCTTTCATTGTGGTAAGCAAAGCATGGTGTTTGAAATCTTCAGTTTGGAGGTTAGATTTTTCTTGAACCCAGAGCCTGACTCCCTTTTTCAACTCTTCATGCAGTGGACAACTGAGATTAATAACAGTCTGGATGGCTTCTTGCTTTTTTATTTAGAGGTGTAATGAAAGTGTAGTAAAACCACAAAACACTGCTAACTGTACACAGAGTAATGCTGGAAAACATGGAAGAGGCAGCAGAGACACTGACACTGTGAGAAATCATCTGAGTGTCACAAGGGGCTCCCTTTCTTTCCCTCCTTGCCCTGTCGATGCATCTCCTTCTGGGTTAATGTGGAAAACGGATACACCCATACTTCTCCCAGTGATCTCACCCAGCACTAATAAGTACCAGGGAAACTGAAGCCTGTGCAGTCTGAAAACTGTGCAAGGAGGGACAGAGCTAATACATGTAGTATGGGGAGGATGGAGCAGAAAGGAAAAGTGACTGAAATGAGGCTCTCTTAATTGTCAAGTAGTGAGATTCAGTACCTGCTCATCATACAGCTTCCCTCCCTACGACAGGAGCAGCCTTCACTAGCTCACCTTAACCCTCAGTGCTGATCCAAAAGTGGCAGCAAGCAAGATTTATGTCAGCTAAGTCCCTGGCCAAGTGTTTTAGTCAATACAAAAACAGAAACACCGTATCATAAGAGAAACAAATCTAGATCAATTTCTATGAACTTATTTTCCCTCTTTCTTTTCCTACAGGAAGGCCTTGGTAGTTTTTGCTTCATCATTTTCCTGGCATACTGCCTGTCCATGGCTATCTTTGTCTACTTGGTAGTGCCAGAGACCAAAGGAAAGACCATGCTACAGATCATGGAGGAGTTCAACCGTCTGAACTACCGCGGAAAGAAGGAACAGGCAGCCCTACAGCAGAACAACTGCTCACTGACAACTGTTACTAGGCTTTAGTAACAAACTCTCCAGCCCATATTCTGTTCCTCTATTGGTGCCCAGAAGTCTCACTAAGCAAAAGAAATTCTATTGCTCCCAGACACTACAAATGTGTATTAAAAAGTAGTGGCCTGCTGTGCAGGATGGACTTGGTGGTTCTCTCCAACTGCTGAAATATGAATTACATTAAATCCCGAGCACAAAAAAAAAGAAAAAGAAAATGAATATCTTCACTCTCTGCAAGTTAGCAGCTGTGTAAACTGAAAACACGGGATCAGCTATTTTTCCAATCAAAACTGGGACTCCAAAATTGCTGGACAATGTGAGTGTGGAAGGCTCAGACATACAGCATACTTGTGAAAAGAACAGAAAAAGATGACAGAGGCTTTCACAACAAAATTACCTGCTACTATTTACAAGATGGTGCTGCTGGGCTTTCCAAGAGAAGACCTTCAACCCAGATGAAATGTTTTGCTCTTTAAACCAGTGGAGGAAGAGTACCATGCCTATCATGCCTAGACATAATTGCTACACAGTGTTTCCCCCCTTCTACAGTTAGGAGTGAGCACACAGTACTGAGTCAGCTAGGACTTTCTTGAGCTGCTTGCAATCAGGTTTCCATCTCTAGCCAAACTTCTTGTTTTGCACTCAGGTACATTATTTACATTTCTGATATTCTTCTACTTGAACATTCAAGGATAGACCACCACTGAAAGAAAGCGTGAGCAAAGAAAGCAGAACTGCAGAAAGCCTAAGTAGGTTAATCTAATGTGGGCAGGTTCTCCTACACCATTAACAATGACAGCAGAGCATGCCTTCAGCCTGGAGTTATTTCATCTCAGAGAGAAGGAACACTGGGTTTCAATGGGATTCTGTTCCCACATCTCTGGTATGATGAAACAAAGAGTACTGCCTCTGCTAGAGAACCCAACCTGAGTGTTTGCTCCTCTCTCTAGGTCTCTAAATACTCCACATTCTCATTACAAAGTGTGGGAAAAGGGCCTCACTTTTTCTATTCATTGCTATACAATGTGAAACACTTCCGCTTGTTGTGCTTTGCAGTTTACTGACAAGGAAATAAAAATGCAGCAACTTGGCAAACACAGTCCACTGATCGTGCCTGTGTTTGGCTTTCACTGACTGAAGAGTCAGGGCCAGAGGAGTACCCATCTCTGGGACTGCGTTGTCAGGGTGAGGTTTTGTTCTGGAAATGTGACCCCCACCACTGGCTGTTGCAGATGCTGTACAATGCAATAGAATTTGCAGAAGGATATAAATGTCAAGGGGCAGTTTCTTTTGCAGCCCTAATCTGCTGTTTGATCATCACACCACACTCTAGCAATATCTGTAGCAGTACCAGGAGCTAATACAAAAAGCAGTGGCCTTCACAGCTGTATTAGGCTCACATGGCAAGCTTTTGGTAGCAGGGGGGCTGCAGGGGTGGCCTCTGTGAACAGAGCCCAGAAGCTGTCCCTAGTTAGAGTAGAGCTGGTCTTAGCTGGCTCCCAAAGGCCCCACTGCTGGCCAGAGCTGTGCCACTGAGCACTGCTGAAAATGCCTCTGTGACAGTAGATTTAAGAAGGATGAAAACACTGCACGACAGCAGCTGGGAGAGAGGAGTGAGAAAATATGACAGAAACAGACCTGTAGCCATCAAGGTCAGTGCAGACGGAGGGCAGGAGGTGCTCCAGATGCTGACCAGAAGTTTCCTACAACCCAGGAGATGCCCATGGTGGAGCAGGAGGTCTCGAGGAGCCGCTGCCTGTGTCTTTGAAGAGAAAGTATTAGGTAATGTCTTAACTTGGTCTGGTCTTTCTCAGGCTTACTGCTTTGCAGTAAGGAATGTTTTTGTGTCCTAAAATACACTAAAAACTCATTTCTTCATAGCTATCTGTGTGATCTTGCTCACCATGCCTGACTTTTTCCCTTCTTTCCCCCCACTAATAAGGGCTGTCTGCAGGAGGGGAAGCATGGTTAATCATTAATGCTGCCTTAAACTAGCACTTATTGTGAATAAAGGTTAAATGAGTATTTGTGAATCTGCAATATATCCATTTGATTTCTAGGATCACAGAAGTGTAACAAGTCTGGAACAAGCACAGATCTTAGGTGAAAAGGCTTGTCCCTTCCTCTTCCATAGGAAAGTGAATAGGAACTATACTAGACATTTAAATCTTGTTTTTTCCATATTAAAACATTGAATAAAAGTGAGGAGACAGATAGAAATGACAATTGAATGAGTATTCTGAGAGACATACAGACAATGAGAAGAACAAGGCTCTTCTGGGAACAGTTAGTTCTATCAGATGCTATAACCCGTCCACAAACAAGGTGTTTTAAACCCCCTCCAGAAAGTTTCAGCCATGTGTACCTCTCCTTCCAGCAGTCAAGCCTCCCACCCTCAGCTCAAAGAACAAGTCCCTATCTCCCCTCAGATTCATTCAGGTTCATCCGTTCCCTGCACAGTGCCTGAACTCTGGTATCTGACTCTATCACAGAACAGTTTACTGTTAGTGTGGTAGAATCCCTTTGAGAGGGAAAGGGACCTGGAAGGGACAGTACAGCATGAAAAGGTCTGGAAACTGAGATACTGCATCCAAATTTGACAAAGGAAGCAAAAGGTGTTATAAAGAAGGTAAAATGTGAAAAACAGCAAAAGAAAGGAGTAATGGTTTCAAAACCGGCTTTTAGTGTGCCCTGGCAGGAAGCAAGATACACTGCACTGTTTGAGTATCTAATGAAACCCTTCTGCCACCAGACTTGAGGACAGTAAAAGTTTACAGGAGCTCAGAGAGGAACTCTATGACTACATGGAAGGATCAAATATAAAGTCATCATCCTGACCACAAAGTCCCAGGGCTGTTCATTGCTGCGGATATCAGGGTCCGGAGTCGATTGCTCTCAGGTGGGGAAGCACGACAGGACTCAATATATGAGTGATCCGGCTTCAATTTATTACCTGGACAGCCTTATTCTTATAGTGTTTAAGACAGGGGTGTATAGAAAATATCACACAACCATTACTCCCAACAATTAACAGCAGTGAGAAACAAATTCTGAAGGAGGAGGCTTTTGATACCATCCTAATCCTAAGAAACCAGGCAGGAATGCGTTGGCAGTGGATGTGAAAGGCAGTGCTGGCAGGGCATCTCCTGCTTCAAAGTGCACTTTTCCTCTCCCACTCGCCACAGACCATCTCCTGCTTTTACTTTTCTCAAGGTTCAAACAGTGTGGTTTCGTTTGAGCACCGTATCAGCGTGGCCAGTGCATAACACAGAGCCCAAAGGGAACACCTGCTAGCTAAACAGAATAGACTATCAAGGACAGCTTACTCTAAAAAATACCTATAGTTACAATTATCAGCAGTCCTGTGAGGCCCTCTTTGCTGAAGGCAGGCTGAACAGCATAATCACAGAAGTTTCCCATAGACATCTTGGCAACTTGGGTTGCTCAGCTGAAGCAGTTCATGTCCACCTTGAGTTGTTTGTCACTTTGGTCCAGGGACATCGTGACCTCCTATCAACATCTAATACTTTTCCATGAGTATATAGTCTGTGCTGCTGTGCAAACTATACTCGTACATATCACCATGACCTCCCTGCTCCTGCAGCCATTTCCCAACAGTTCATCACTGAAGCCTGGGAGATGCATCAGTAAAGACTCACTGCACACATGTCCAGATCTTGTGCTTCTGCCTATAAGTGCTGTTCGCAACTGCCAGACCTGGGATACTCTGCTGGATATGGTCTTGGTGTGATGCTAGGAGGCAGATCTGCATCCCCTCCAGCAGGAGGTTGGAGAAGCTGGTGGGCAGCTGTGCCATCTGCCTGCACTTCTCTGTGGCAGCAAAAATCTTTGGCCAAAGGAGAGCAGTGCAGATGTGACTGGAGTTCGAGAGTAAGAATTTGTAAGAAGAAAGAAAATCTAAATACAGAGAGACCTGCAGTAATAGTGGAAGAGAAGGGTGGATTCTGGGGTTTTACAAGTGAGAACATTTGAGGAGCCCATGCTAAAAAGTGAAGGAACAAACTGCATAACAACAGCTGATGTGGAAGTAATGAAGATTTCACGATGTGAAAACAAGAATTCAGCTTAAATTCTTTCAGTGTACTGATGTGCTACAAGACCCCTAGGCAGAAGGTGTGGAGACACAGAGTGGTTGGGATGTCAGTGTAACACAGCAAGCTCAGTGCTGCTGAGCTGCCAGTCACTGTCAGAGAGAAGGCAAATTTTGGGATGGATGGAGCCCTTCCACCATGCTTCTGAGCACAGCTCCTGCCTCCTTCAGAGCCACTGTCTCCCCTTCCCACCTCTCCTCAAGGAATTAGCAATGCAATGCTAAATGCTTGTGGAGTTGTATTTAGTGTAGTACAGAATGTATGTAGAAGCCTGAAGGAAGAAAGTCTTCTGTTCAAAATAATCTTTTCAAGGTGAGGAGTACTCCTTAAAACCAACTCCCATACCAGAACAGAATGAGTTCCCTACTTTGGCACATACCAGGCCATCTGTGCTGTTACAAATTGGAAATAAAGAGGTTTTTGTGTAGTACTGGAAACAGCGTGACCATCTGGCTGTAAGCAAGGACTAATGCTCCTCCACACCAAAATTCAAATACTTCCATCTCCTGCAACTGGAAAACTGACCAAATCACTTCCACTGATTGAACATCTTACAGCATGCAGGAAACCAGGCAGCATGGCCCAGCTGCCATACTAAGTTGCTTAACTTTGTAGTAGAGTGGAGAAGAGGAAACACCCTGCCCAGAGAACCTGCTGCTTTGAAAGAAAGACTCCAACACCGGATACCCACCAAGCAGAAACCCACATTCATTTTAGCAATGCAGGTAAAGGGGAGCACTCCCAATACAAAGATAAACATTTACTAATGTTGTAATCAGAGTGGCATATCTGAGTCTTGGAATTATTAAACCAGCAAGAGGAGACCCTGACCAGTGATGGAGGAGGACATAATTCACTAGAAGCCACATAGTTAGAATTTAACTTCTGTGCTGTGATCCCAACTTGTTATGATCTAAGCATAGGAAATATATCACTCATCTGACAGACTTGACAAGGGCTCTCAGAGCAGGCAGATATTCAGGGGGAAATGGCTGGTTTCCTCTCAGCACTGGTGAGTACCCAACATCTTGTCTTCAAACCCTAGCTGCTGACAGAAGACAGAATCTTCGAAGATTACAGCAAAGGGAATCAGTCTTTCCTGAAACAAAAATGAACAGAGCACACGCTGGGGACAACACTGACTCAGCAATAATACTGACTCCACAGCATGTGTGGAAAACGTATTGCAAATACAAACGAGCGAGAGGTTTAAGAGAGGACTCGGGAAACCAGGAAAGAGGAAAACAGAGAAAATAGAAATATGGAGAAGAAGGAAAAGAAAAAGCCTTCTACTCTATTGCCATGCACTCTCAAAGGCATTTGAGGATACTCATCTGTTTAGAGTATGACCTGACTAAATATCTGAAAACATACATGCTTGTGAAGAATGCTCTATAATGCAGTGTACATCATGGGCAGCATAGGAGTCGTACAAGTAGGAGCTCTGAAAATTCGGATTCCTATGGGGATAATGAAAGTAAATTTTATTTTTTTAAAGAACAGTTTTAAGGGAAATAACTTGATCAATCCCTGGCAACAGGTGAAGAAATTATCTGAGAATTAAAGTGAAAAAGGAATTCATGAAAGTTGTAGTATCTTACCAGTACAAAAGCAAACACAAACTGTCAATCAAGGCTTTCATGGATTTTTATGATTTTTCACTTCTATTATTTTAATGATTAAAATTCTGTGGCTGGCAAAACTAAAGGAATGGTAGACTGCATCTTCCAGGCCATTAATATTCAAGAAAGTTTTGGTTTTTTTTCTGCTTTTGTTTTTCTTTGTTTGGTTTTGCTTTCGTTTTGTGATTATGATGATGATAATTATTAAGGCTTTTTAACCACCGATATGGAAAGATGTAAGATCTCACGAATTAACCTGTGGTTCTGAAAGCTGTGCTGGGGTCAGGAACTTTGGATGTCTTTCATCATCTCTGGCAGGTTCAATACCGGAAGCTATTGCTAATGATTTTGGTGCTAGGAATTGGTGGAACCCACCTAGGTGGCTTTCAGATGTCTGTGATCAATTATACTTCTCCGGTAAGCAAACTTTTCATAAAACCAAATCTGCAGCTAGTATTTTTTGGTTTGGTTTGGTTTTGGTTTCTGTAACAGTTTTTTGTTTATTTGTTGTGTTTATATTTTGAAGATGCCCTGAAAATCTTCTTCCATATTACTGTGAGTTTATTCCCAGCCCCTTCCCATCCCTTACTGTCCAGTATCAAAGCACAAACACTAAGTATGAGTATTAGGAGGTGTCCTGCAAAAACAGCTTCCCAATGAATGTTAGAAAGGCTGAGAAAACTGGAAAGCATGCAGTATGCCTGCATTGATCTGTAGTTGAATGGAGGGACTATGGAAAAAAAAGTAGCAGCTATTTTCAGCATCAGGACTTACAATAACACCTTCCCCGCCTTAGCAGACTCCATCTCTCACAGTGCTAATGGCCCAGCCAGCACGTGAGCAGGCAGCAAACTGTATTTTAGTGGATTTGTGGCTAATATCAACACCACTTGCAAACAAGAGCCCTATATTCTTGATTTTAATAAGGATTATTAATCGGTTTTTTTTTTTTTTGAAGTTGTAAACATAATGAAGAACCATTGTGATTAGTGCCTCAGAGGAATAAAAGCTCTTTTTTTTCTGTCCCAGTACATTCAGAAGTTTATCAATGAGACCTGGCTGGAGCGATATGGTTCAGCACTGCATAAGGAGACCCTCACGTTATTCTGGTCCTTCATTGTGTCTGCATACTGCGTAGGGGGAATGATAGGGTGTCTGTGTAGTGGGTACCTGACTGCAAAATATGGAAAGTAAGTATATTTCCCAACAATTCACTAATGCTGCCATGAGGGAAGCAATTAAACCTCACTCACTTAACACAACAATTGTTAGAATTTTCACTGCCCCCTCTTGATGCAGTGTTAGCTTTGCTTAACCAGGATAACTACACCTAGGTGCAACTGTTTCTGATTCCATTTTCACCAGTTTTTGTGCCAATTCCTATATTTTTACTGAAATGTTAGTGAAGAATCAGTGACTGAAATTTCTTTACTGAGCAATAATGCTGTAGAGAGCCTAACAACACTTCAAATGATTGCAGCTCTTACCAAAAATGCAGGTTCATTCATCTGTAAGAACAGTCACAGTTTCATCAAAGACAAGCAGAAGTCTGTCAAACCATATTCAGAGCCATCTTTCTGAGAGTGACCACAAAGGACAAAGCCAGAACTCTCTAGGTCAAGGTGGACAGTGAATCTATTTCTCCATAAAGCTGGATTGGCCTTGTTCAGGTGACAACTGCAGTGCTCAGGATGGGAGTCTGACCCAAAGGAAAAAGGAGTGAAGACCATTCCTTATCAGTCTCTGTCTCACAGGGATTTCTTTCAGTCTTATAGCGTGTTCACATGGTACTAGCATAGAAAAGAGAAATCTAACTTCTTCATTCCGCATGGTTTTTCATAATCAGGTATCATTGCCCAGTAAGTAATGGATTTTAAAATGACTATGTCTTAGTCTATAAATCCAGACAAGAACAGGCACAAATTAGTTAACGATGAAGAAGAAAATATGGATCATACCAACATGTTGTTTGCTGTTGTAGGAAGAAATGTCTGCTCATCAATGATGTGGTCCTAATAATAGCCACACTGAACACTGGCTTCAGTAGGAGAGCCAAATCCTTTGAGATGATCCTGATTGGGCGCTTCCTCGAGGGCATCTGTGCTGGTAGGACTCCCCACTACTCCATGTTAATGTGAATTCTTAGGGGTGGATACAGAAATCTTCCTGCTGGGAGTACCCAGGCATGCACAGTAACCCCAGTGGAACAAGGAACAGATTGGGAAAAGGTAAGAAGATCATGTTTCATGTTGAGGCAGCAGACTGCTCAAGCCTATTGCAACGTGCGGGTGTTCACTGGGCAAGGATGTTATAACGATGAGCTGGTCCTTGCTCTCAAGAGCTCTTACTGAGAGAGATACCTGATGGGTTAGCTAAGTAGCATGTACATTTTCACAATACTTATTATAGTGGATGTATAGTAAATAGTTCAGGAGTGGGTAAAGTGAAAAGGGACTCTCTCTGGTTTTCTGTAGCTTTAGTTCTCCTTTGTCTTCTTTTAGGAATACATATGAATGCCCATGTTCAGTATGCAGGAGAGATCTCACCTAAGAAGTTGCGTGGATTTGTAAACGTGACCTCCTCTGTGTTTCTTGCACTAGGAAAAGCCATGGCAAGAGTTCTTGGATTACGGTACTTGCACTGCTACTTCTGATCCTATTTTCTATTTGTCCTCTGTGTGGCAGGAAAGCCCAGTCCTAGAAACAGACACACACTGAAGGTGGGGCTTTACTTTGCTTGATTATTGCTGTCAAGAAGGAAATGTCTGCCCCATGCCAGTCACTGAGGCTCCCGTGTCAGTTACTGAGGAGAGGAAGACATTTCTCTTGAGAAAGGATTAAATCCATCTTCGAAGGTGCAGTCTCTCTGCTGAAGTTAATAAGAACAAATTATATATGTGTATATATATATATACAAGCTCAATAGGTCCCTGAGACCTAAGAGCTCTGCTGATTTCTTGATAACCTCAAGCAGAATTAACGTATTTGTTCAGAGATCTGTTGTGAGAATATTCAAACTCCACTGATGTTTTGGAAACAACCCTCAAATTATGAGAAAAATCTCATTCATGCAGTAGAACTAAGGTATCAATCTATCTTCCTTTTTTCCTTAGTTTAAACATCTTTTATTTAAATTATTTTTTTACAGTTATATGTATGTATAGCTTGCTAGTCTAGGATCCAGAAAATACCAAACTAGTTATAAGAAGTAATTGTACTGGACTATAAATTCACTCTTGTATTCCTTCACAGAGATTTTTTAGGAACTGAAGACACATGGAATGTGCTATTGTCCTTTTCTGGGTTGGTGGCATTGATCCAACTGCTTTTTTTGCCCTTCTTTCCTGAGTCTCCTCCGTATCTCTTTCTGCAAAAAGGAAACAAGGATGGTTGCTTGAAAGGTAAGGGAAAATTTTAGATCCCTAGTTAGATTGTAACTCTTGGGAAACTGAACTGAATAGAGGTAACTAGTTTTTCTTCTGAACAACTACAGATTTCCCCATAAGATATGATGAAAGATCTTGTAAAAATCATAGCATAGCATAACATATTGCTCCAGCAAAAGGGTTCACCAGAATTATTTAAGATCTATCCTTACATAGTATAAAAGTTGAAAGCCATTTTCCAGGGGTCTCAGCAGCTTCCAGTAAGTAATGCTCTTTTCTCAACGACTGATGAATGAAGGCCTGGACTCAACTGTAAATGATCAGTGCATCAGATGATGAGAGAGAATGCCTCTTTCTGTCTCTTCTGTAGCCATGAAACAACTCTGGGGAGAAGAGAATTATCGCACAGAATTTGATGACATGATGAAGGAAAAGGCTGTAACAAAAGGCACCAAAATAATGAATGTCATAGAGGTGCTGAAAGAGCCATCCGTGCGTCCACAGCTGACCACCATGCTCCTGCTTCTTCTGAGTCTACAGCTCTGTGGCCTGAGTGCAGTTGAGTACAGCCTATATCTGATTGAATCACTGTGATTCCAACTTGTCACTTTCCTCTGGATCTATGTCTCAAACAGAGCCTGCCCCTGTCTATGAAGCTCTGTGGTATCACCACCAGTATTGTTCATACCTTTATGGGAACTTTCAGGCTGGGAATACAAAAGATCCAGTTCAGCAAAGATTCCTGTGAGAGTGTTGTTGCTTTCTTTCTCCTGGTTCTATCTCCAAATATTCTGTAGGATAAACAGTTATAAATACCTAAGGATTTCCACAGCCCACAGATTCACTTCTTCAGACATCCACTTCCACATTCTTTGACTTTTATAGTAGCAGATGAGCTATTGCCATTCAGCTTTCATTCCATTTCACAATGCAGATTTATCCATTAAGATATTTCCTATCATTTGTTTCTGCATATAAGGTGGCTGAGCCCAGAACAGCCTGAGCTAATAGGCATTCCCCTAAGTGTCATTTCTATCACTTGCCTGTAAGACTCTCTACGTAACCCTTTCTTAAGACAGTGACACTGCTGGACTGTGACATTGCTGGACCCTCTGTTTGTGGCAATGCCTGGCAATGTGAGCAGAGAAGTTATTTCTGTCCTCTGTTGACAAAGGAAAGATGTTCAGAGCAGCAGGAGCTTTGCAGCTGATCAGCTTCTTCTGAGTATTTGTAAAAAGGCTACATAACAAACTATTACATTACCTCCAATAAGTCCCAATAATGCACTGATGCTATTGCAGTGATGACAAATCTAGGTCTAAGAGACGCAGGATAAGAACATATTATACTCACTGACTATGATTCGTTGTTAAAGTGCTTCTTATTTCCCAGATCACTTTCTACACGTCGGAAATTTTTCAGACAGCCAACCTCCATGAAAGCATAATCCCATATGTAGCTCTAGGAGTTGCAGTCTGTGAGCTCATCTCCATCATATTTTGTGTAAGTCAGACTATGCTGGAACTTTAAGACTGATTTGGGTCTATTCTTCCTCTTGTGATTTAAGCCTGTTCTTCATTAAATCAAACAGATTTCACTTGGTGAACTTAAGAATTTTCCTGTGGCACCACATAAATCTGTAAGGCGGTTGTTACTGTCTCTGCCAAATTTCTTCCCATCTTCAGTCTTTAAAATTTCTTGTAAAAATCCTTCTCTTCTTCATAAAAATATCAATAAAATATCCTGCATAGACAAATATGCATATTTGTTTCCATTTATTGATATATCTATTAATTTGAATGTAATCATAACATGCTTCTATTGATTAGAGTGTTTATGAAAAAATTGCTTCAGTATTTGGGCAGCCATGGTAATTCACAGCATTGGAGACCAGAAGGAATTCCATGAAATAACCAACTTGCTACTAATGTGATTTGTGATCTCTTAAGTAAAGAGAGCTGAAGAAGAATGTCTAAACTGTTAGAGGGCTCATGGCTAGACTTGGCCATGCTCCCAGTGATGTATGTTTTCTTTGCTTCTCAGAGCTCCATTATCGATCGTTTTGGACGCCGGAGGCTCCTGTGGGGTGGTTATCTGTTGATGGCTCTGGTACTGGTGCTGCTTGAAACAAGCCTTCTTCTGAGTGTAAGCAAATGTCTCTCTGGGGGTGGACCTGCACCAGAAATCTTTGTGCAGGACAGCACATAGTTCAGCCTTAGTTCTGACGTCCAAAAGAACAGGTCAGAACATCTTCTGAACACAAACGTACAGCACCTCTTGCAAGGCCTATATCCCTGTCATACCTCGTACTTCATCCTTTTTAATCAATTCAGCCAGCAAAAAACGTTGTAAAACCATTGGTCAGGCATAGCTTTCCTCCAGCTCTTAGTCTGATCTCTCCAAGCCTCTCCTGTGTTATTTTGCTGCCCTTTGAATCCCTAGATATCATCTCTGTTGTCGCCTTTCCCAGTTGCTATCCCCTGCCCTCTGCAACAGAAGCAGTGTGTACTTCCCACCGCCACCTGTTTCCAGCCTTGGTGCACATGGTCCAGCTGCACACACACAGTGCAGCTCTCTGGCTACACCCAAGCTGGGTGGTGGAAAGGAGAGAGGAACCCAGTGGTACAGCTTCAATATTGCCAGCATTTGGCACTGCATTTCAATCTTCATCTCATCACAAACTATTAACCCCTCTCTGTCTCACAGATATCTTCTGATTCGCAAGTTTAAAGCATTTCTCTGAAGCTGTCTAACTGAATAAGATAATTAGGTTGAATCAGCTACACTATCCCCCATGCTATAACTAGCTTGTAATTCATTTCTTATTCTTCAGAGCAGAGTGCAGTCCAACTCATTTCTGTAGGTGTGACACTGCAGGCTTTCGACTGTATTCCATACAGATATATGAGCAGTTTTAGTGAGAATCTGTTCCTCAGCACTGTGGGCTTTTTCATCAGCATCTCTTCTCCTGTATGTTTGGATCAGCTGTGCTACAGCCCTGAAATTGTCATTCTCATCCCTCCTTCTGCCTTTCTCTAGGATCAGTTCCTCTGGATGCGTTACTGCAATGTTATTCTTATCTTTTTATTCATCATTGCCTATGGAATAGGACCAGGTGAGTATAACAGTATGAGCAGCAACAGCAGATCTTAGACCACAAGGGTAAACACAGGCCATGGATGCTTTAAAATAGAACTAAACTGTGTGAATTTATCTTTGTAAATCAGAATCTTAGTTTGGACTGAAATGGAGGACCCCCAATTTATGATGAACTAATGATCTGAGGAACCATTTTTTTAACAAATGACTTCAAACAATTCAGACCCTCATGTATCAGGATTCTATTGTCTCTCACTAGATTACAGGTTTAAGGCAAAAATTACATGTTTAAAATCACTAAGATTTATTTTTTGGAAGATGTGAATGCTGTTCCATGCATACAGGCTCTTCTAGTCCATTTCTGGTTTCGCCCAAAGGCAGTGGTAGCCCCCTCCAAAATATCAGTTTTCTCCATTCACCTGTAAAATTCAGCTCCATCCAAGAATGATGGCTGGTAGCATGCAGAGTCTGTCCCTTAGCACTGCTGTGTCCTTTCTCATCCTCTCTTTATCTATTTTTTTCTGAATCACTGATATCAACAATATCAGAACCAAATTTATAAGCTCTCTATTATGATTACACTCAACTGAAAGTGATTTTTACTCTGCTATTTACATGACTAATAACTACTATGAGTTATGCAATCTCCAAAATCAAGTGCCATCCTCTATTATTGTAAGGACTATATACGTGGATTACGAATGTCTTTAAAGCCTAACAGAATCACCATGGCAGCAGAACCCAGTTGTCACTTACAGGCAATGGAGAGAAATAGGCCATTAGAGCCACTCATATTCATATTCCATGCATCTTAGGTGGAGGGAAACTGCATTTCAGTGATGTCCATCTCTCTCCATGGACTGGAAGAGAGGTTGGTAGGTGAATTCTCATAGAGGTGGTTGTGCTGCCTAGATGTAGATGATCTCACAGTAGTCCAACTTTCCTGGGGCAGTGTTTGATAAGTGAGAACAGTTTATTCACCTTCAGGACAGTAGTTAACTCAGTCTCCACAAAACTCACAGCAGTGTTTCTTATTGGCTTTTATGTTGTTTGTTTTTTTTTTTCCTCAGCTGGAGCTGTTTCATCTGTCATGAATGAAATCTTCACCCTCTCAGCACGGTCCTCCGCGTTTGCGATCGGTGGAATGATCATTTGGCTAGGCCTCACTTTCACTGGAATGATTTTCCCCTTTGCTGTTGTATGTAATTTGATTCAAATTTTCTCTTTGACTTTCTCATTTCAAACTGTTTTTCCAGGCTGGTCTGGACAGAAAGTAAGATGAAATTCTTATAGATGACCAGAGCTGTGAATTCTTAATTGCCACTGGCATGTGGAAACCATTCATAGAGGACACTTATCTGAAGTTCTGACAGCTTCTGCTGCCTTCAGAATAGACTGAAAAGATTAAAAAAAATAACTTAAAAAAAGTATTCCTCATTCCTTAGGGAGAAATCAACAATTTGCAAGAATCTATAGGGGTGGAAGTTGCCAGAGAAATCACTCATCTTACTCTATTTTTATCTCCAGATGGTTCTTGGTCCTTTTTGCTTCCTCATCTTTATTGCCGTCCTGGTAGTTTCATCAGTTCTCATCTACCTGTTTGTCCCAGAAACAAAAGGGAAGTCAACTTTTGAAATTACAGAAGAATTCAGAACACACAGATTTAAGAAGAAAAGGCATCAGACTGGGGAGAAGAATGTGTCTGAAGAAAAGATATATTGCACCAAGCTCTGACCAGCCACCATAAGCAACTTCCACTGACACGAAGCTTGGTTTCAAAATCAGACTGAGAGCAAAATCAGTCATGGACTTTTCTCAATAAACTATAATCCAAAAAGCAACCCACAGATCGCATGTCATTAGTCCAAGTAGTTCTATTTTTCATTTGTCTTTGCTTTTCAGTGCCTCTTTCCTATAACAACAGTTCTGTGGCAGGAAGATATTCATAGCCACGCAGATGCTTCCCAGGGCTGACATGCAGACAGCTATGCAGTCAGAAGGATGCAGGCAGTGCTGAGAGCCAGAGGACAGGGGAATGGGAGCAAGGGAGTGAGATACTTTGCAAGAATACTGAAAGAGCGGGCACTCAGAAAATTCAGCCCACTTTATCAATAAGTAACTGCTCAAGACGAGAAGCAGAAGCTGTGGTAGCAAATATCTGCCTGCTGTGTATTGGATTAGGACACATTACACTCGACATTACAACAGCACATCAACTACACTTTGCCACTGCTGCTCTCCAGGAGCTGTTAATCCTGCTGACTGCTGCTGCATTTAACCACTTCCCTCCCCAAACTCCTCTACCTTTATATAAAAGTATAGATGATTTTTCCATTTTCCATCACAGGTACAAATGATATACTAAACCTCCTGCTTAGGAGGACCATAAGTCCTGCCTTTCTGCATCTATATCATTCACACAATTCCTGTTTCTGAAGGAAAATCCAAAGAATGAAGCTCTGATAATAAAGCACGTTCCAGCAACCAAAACCTGATTTAGATTTTATATTCCACCTGTTTTCACTCTCTGTATCAAAACAGAGTGTTCATGCTACAAAACGTTATTTAGTGGGACCTCTCCTGTCAAGACTTTGAAATATTTGATCTTTCTGTTTGAAGTTCTGTGCAACTGCTGTAAAAAACATCAGTCAACAGAAATCATATGAAGTAAACATTAATCTCAGCCTCAGACAGGTGATTATGTGAGCAGAAGGTGCAGAAAAGAAATGACAGAAAACTTCCAAGTCTCACAGTGTTCTGTCTGCCTGCGATCAGCCACACTTTCCATAGAAGTTGGAAAGGTTTCTCTCAGAAGTGCTGAGTACAACAGCTGGCTGAACTGGCTGTCAATGTTAAGCTGTAAGAAGCTCCCCAGGAATAAACTGAGAAGTTGTCTGTTACAGTTACCATTCTTAAAGAAAGTACAATACATACATATCAAGCTATTTTCAAAATAACAGGTGGACAGTGGACAGTGGATGGTCTTTAAATAGACCTTCTAATTTTCTTTGTGTAAGAATTAGAACTTATAATCACTTATAATCAAAAGCATCATCAGATTTTTACCTGCCTTACCTGAGAGATAGCTCAGAAGTTTGGTTTATATATGGTTGAGTTGGGCTTTTTTTGCTGGCGGAGGGAAGAAGTTCATTTTATCTAAACAGAAACAGAGTTTTCACCGTGACCCAGGTCCAGCTAAGGCTTTAGAACACTCCAGTGCCACTGTCTCTAGTGAGGAGGAAATCTGAAGCTCCAGTTTGGATCACGAGGAGCCACATTACATGTGCAGATTGCAGCACTTAATATGTATATGTAGCATTATGTCCAAGCAAACATTAATTAGATCACTTATACAACATTCAGGAAAATAGATAAATGACAAATAGTTATTCATCTCTTGTTTCATAAATGGGAAATCATTGCTTGGAAGAAACCAAACAACCTTCCCAAAGCCCCAGACAGAGCTGATGTTTGCTCAGGATTAGACTCCATGTTCTTCCAGATTGTAATTGCAGTTTGGGACGTCATTAACACTCCATGTATTAGCTCACTCAGCTGACTCCTCCTGAAGCTTGGTTCTCGTGTGCTAACCTTTGGAGAACCCCCATGCCCTGTCAGCTTTCAGAGGTGCCCTGGCATATGAGGGGTACTTTGTTGTTGAGTACATAGCTCTTGGGTGGCAATCACATATCTTAGGAGATGCTGTTGTACCCACTTCCGTTTAACACACTCATCTCTCCTCACTCCTCTCTTGCCTTTGTTGTCCTTTATGCATTCACCCAAAGCATTTCTGTTTCAGACCTTTTTGTACCATCACACTTCTCAAGTCTTTTCTGTACCCAGCTTGTATCTTTTCAGCTGTAGTTTTGCTTGTCCTTGATATGATCTTCCCATATCACCAAACTCAAGTCCCCAAAACTGCTCCTCTCCACCGTAGAAAACTTTCCCCTGTGTGTAGCCATAGGTGATGTTAAGGAAATACAATATAAAATTAGATGCCCCATTTTTAATTAATATACCACTGCAGTTCTCTTAATACAACAGCTTCTGGTCTCTGGTCCAAGTGTAACTGACAGCTAAGCCTTCTGTATACTTGAATAGAACATTGCCTTCTGGTTGGCATCCATTTCAAACATGCTGCCATACAACAGAAGTTGCAAAAGACTGCTGGGCTGCATTGCACAATAATATGTAAAGTTTTAATTTTGCTTTACTTGGAGTAAAGAGTTGCAGGAAATGTATTTGCAAGTGCAATATAAATAAATGAATGAATAGTGCTGATTGCACAGCCCCTATGCCTCCATACCCCCAAAACACTAGCAAAGTGCTGCCTGCATCCAGGATGAAATTTTTTTTAACTTTGTTCCGTGATGAATTTTTCCTCCCTCTGTGGTAGTGCTTCAGTACAGCTTGCAGCTTTTGTCATGATGCTGTAAAGGGGAATTTCTAATGCCTAAGTTGCATGCTTCTTATTTAAGAAAAGCTTGAGACCAAAGGTAACATTTTCTTCCATGCTGTTCCATTCACAGTTTACACAGGTTTCACAATGAGATGCAATTGGTAATGGAAGTATTTCTGAAATGTGCTGCACATCACATGCCATGTCATAGAGTAGACATCTATGTAGACAAATGGAAAAGTACAAGTTAGGATCAGTGTTCACTTTTGGCAATGCACTAGATCATTAGCGAATTCTGCTGTGATAACTTCCACTTTTGATTTGTCAATTCTTTCTCTCTGATTTTACTCTCCTCTGTTTTCTTATCTTCTTTTCAGGATTCCCAAACCTTCATGCCTTCAGCACACAGAGATGAAAGAATCCTCTGTTGGGATCTCAGTGTCACCATGGCTTTGGTCCTTTTCCAGGAACAAGAGTCAGCAGAACACTGCAGAAGGACTCACTGCTCATCCACACTGCACAGCTCAGTGCCACGTTCAGGTGGGAGCCTTGAGTCCCTCTGTCCCTCTCTTATTGAGCTCCAGGCAGGCTCACTCTGATTTAGCTCCACTGCATCCTGCAAGAATCCTGTCTTTTCAGGGTAGTCTTGTTGGGTACCTCACTACTTCTTACCTGAAGGAATCTTTCAATTCCAAGCATTCATTCTCTCAGGTTCTACAAAACTAGTGTGCCAAACCCAAGAGATCCGTTTCTCCCAAATCCTTGCTATTGCTGCACATCTCACAGTTACTGATAAACCAGGCAGTATATGATTAACCCACCAATATTAATGTTTGCAGGTTGTTTTAACCCCATGCCAAGGTCTGTCTTTTTTTCATACTTCTGCTAGAAACAAATTATTTTTAACTACTCACTCTGCCTATCTTACACTCAAAAGTAGTAGTAGTACACACTACTTGACTGTCACAGGGAGAATGATGAGGCTCTACACAGATTTGGAAGTGCACCAATGAATGTACTTCCATTCAGTGAGTCTGAGGACTTCAATTCATTTACACAAGTATGAGGAAACCAAGAAAATTAACACTGGTATTGGGTACTTAGTGCCAAAGTAACATCCCACTAAATCTCACTAATGTGATAGAATCATTGCAAACCATGAAATGAAGGGAAAGCTAGGAAATCCAAAACAGAACCAGCCAACATGCTCTGTCCATCTTCATGCCTGTCTCCTCTTCATATGAGCCACCATGTCCATCATGGAGGAAATCTTCAAGCAATCACATTGAACATCATCTACTGAGACTGAAGGATGTCTCAGCTGGACAGGATTCCTTGGTTTTGGAACGCTTTTCCCACTTATCATGGTAAATGACTAACCTTATCACTATGCTTTGAATATGATTACAGGCACCAGAGGATGATACACTTCATTGTTTACACTTTCATCAGTAGTATAGCAGTTAGATTTCTAATTGATGAAATCATGATCAATGATCCAAGTAGAATCAAGGAGAATCAAAAGAAAATGTTCTTATTTATCTTTCTCTGGCTTATTTCCAGGAAAACCTCCGTTCTTCCTGCTCCCTTATTTTTGCTGGGATCTTCATCTACCTCCTCCTTTCAGAGACAAAGGGTACAATTATGAAAATAACAGAAGAATTTGCCATTTTACATTTTAGGATGAGACTTCATTCCATTACAATGTTATTCCATTACAATTCTGTTATTCAGAATTACATTTTGAGTTTTTAATTACAGCAAACCTGAAGTATCAAATCTGACCTAGGATAAACCACTGGGCTCCTCTCAGAGGATAGCAGGAAGACAATGTTTTGTAAATAGGATTTCTTCTTCGTGGAATTAAAACAATCAGGCCTGATTATTTAGGTGAAAGTAGAAATGAGTCAGTCAGCTTTGCATTCCTGACACAACAGAGCGGTTTTGTTGAGTCACAGGGTATACAATTATCACAGCCACAGTTACTCATTTGGTACTATGACTTGTAACCTGCTTCCTCCCACTGTGAACAATTCTCTAGGAGCTGGAGAATTGTGATGCATAGCATAACCACCTGAGCCAGCATGCATGGAGGGAGCAGGAGGAGGGAGCTGGCAGAATTTGCGATCACTTGGAAGTTAGTAAGGTTTGCTAATTTCCATCTGCTATTAATTCCTTCAGGAGATCTGCAATACTGGACAACTGTATGAAACACAAATATAAAGGACAACAGCAGAGTGGAATAAAGGTGACATATGCACTGTCCTCATTGGACTTATTCTTTAGAGAGAAAGGAACAGTAAATTCTCCTGGTCACACTGTTCCCTAAAATTGCTGATAAAGTGAAACAGTACTATGCTATACAATCAAGTATAGCTCAGGAACGCCAGAAGGACCCCAAAGATGTCAGAGAAATGTTACTGTGAATGAGTGGAATTGCTGCTATTTGAGATCCCCAGCAATTGCTTTGTAAGGAGAGCAGGAATCATTATGACATTGAAAACTCTACACTTTGATATGAACTGAGAAAATGTATGTATGCAATAAACAGGAAACGTTAAAATTTTAAAAATGAGTTAATAACAATGCTGCTTCTGTTTCTGTACAGTCAAAATGCTACAGTTGTTGGTGTTCAAGAGAAAATAGAAAAATGCTAAATCATTCTCAATGCTATTGCAAGCAACTTCTGGTGCCTTCTCATCACTCATGGCCAACACTCCCAGAACCAGAAGATAATAAATACTCTTCCTTGGGACAGTCTAAATGGTACATAAGTCAGAATAGCTGAATTAACTTTTGAAATTTGCTACTTCTATCACAAGCCCAATGAAGAGCTGTGTGTTCTGCCTATTTTTTCATCTAACAAAAGCTATTTACTATACCAGTGAGTCTGAAACAGAGCACCAAATCTTTACTGCTTAATACATACCTACATCTAATTATCTAAACCTTGTGCTGGCTGCTTTTTCTGTTGGGCAGATTATAGTGAATGTTGTTCAGCTCATATCAGAGAAATAAAGTATTTTACTGGTCTTGGAAAACTGCTTAGATATTTTTTTTCCTGAGCTGTTCTTCTTTCTCTTTACAAAGGCCAGCTGCAAACTCCCTCTGTTTTGAAACTTTCCCCCTGCAGACTGGGCCAGATGCAATTATTTCCTGAAATATTTAATCCAGCACTGTTAACTTTGTCCAGCTGAAGTAAACGTAAGTGAGCAAAGACAAAATAGCAAAAATTTAACCATGCTCCCTGAAGCCAAATGCACACTGCCATAGCAGCAGGAAGGAGACAGACACAGAAGCCAGTGATGACACGGACACTCAGCATACTGGACACACAGCCCCTGAGCTAGAGATGACCAGCTTCCTATCAGACCTGGTGAGTATGTGGTAGGGCACTGACACCTGGGATATTTTTGTATGCTATCAGAGCATCAGAGAAAATAAAATCACTATTTCAGTCAAAACAACAAGGCTCCTATTTGCAAAAAGTACTTTGGAAGTTATTCTACACACTTTCTCAAGGTACTGCATATGTTTGCACTCGATATGCTCTGTCATCCATCTTTGTCAGAGCCCTCCTGCAAAATCCTTGAACAGATGAGATGATCCTGCAGAATGAGAGGCTCAACTAAGGAGCAGTCTGATGAGGCTACAAGCTTACCATTTTGTTCTAATTCTGCAGGTACAATATCATGGACTCTTCCAAATGGTCATTATCCTGGGGATTGGTGGAACATTCCAAGTTGGCTTTCAAATTTCTACGATCACCTACGTGAATCAGGTAGGTAAAAGCACACATAGCAGACTGGTAAATGGCATCACCAAATCTACATTCCTTTCTTGGGATCCATGTCTCTGACAGTTAGCAAGGGTTTAATAACTATATTCTCCTCTTGTGATTAATTCCCATTGCTGTGCTATTGTGTAAAGCAGAATATGTTGAAGTGTTGAAAACAGAAGAAAATAGAGAGATGTGCAACTTGTTGTTAATAGAACTGTTCCTCAGAAAAGCACTGACAGGTGTGCTGCAAGTTTACAGGGAGACGGATGTCCCATGTGGCTACTGCAGTGATACCATATGACACTCTCAGAGCTTACCCATCTTCACATAGGGAAGTCAAACAGAACAAGTCAAGTGAACTGTGCTCTAACTGCTTCTCTCCACTGACCACAGGTAAAACTTCCATTTGAGACACTGGAGCTTAAGGGAAGACATTATCATTTAGTAGAAATCAACGCATGGCAGAAGTGTTACTTTCAGGCTTCAGAGCACGGAGTTCTAAGTGAGAAAGGATTTAGAAACTGCAGTGATTAGGTGCAGTTCCTCATTACAGGTCTGTGTCTTAGCCCCTCAAATTTCAAAATCAACCAAGCAAGGAATGATCTCCTAGTAATGGAGAATCAACATAGCATACTCTATTTCACTATGTCTATTAGCTAATGCAGACTTTTAGAGTCTATATGAAACCGAGACTTAAACTGAAGCAACAAAGTTAGGTTCTAAATGTAATAAAATACGTGCTGTGGAGTCACAGTTATTGTTAATGAAGACCCTTTTTGTCTGTCTCAGCATGTTAAGGCTTTCATTAATGAAACATGGCTTGAGCGATACGGCTACCCTATCCATCAGGATAACCTCTTGCTCCTATGGTCTCTCATCGTGTCCATCCTTGGCATAGGAGGTGTCTTGGGTGCTTCAGGAAGTAGATACCTGACTGTCAAGTATGGCAAGTATGTATGTTTAAAGAGAATTTGCTAATCAAATCTTACTTTAAGAAAATTACTGTTGAGGTTTTTAAAGCTTTTAAGTGTGAGACTGATTTAAAGGTACAGTAGCAGCTGTACACAGGCAGTTTGGCAGTGATGACAAGCTGCTGCTTTTTGACTGTGTCCTGTGGCACTAGCTAACCAATTATGCTTCCAGCCTGTCACATGAGATGCAGTTACTGAGGCTGAGTTCAATTGGAAAGGTAGCTCTCAGCTGAAGGCAGAGGGGTTTCTTGGAGATGCTACTCACAGTATAGCAGCACTGAGGTGCTTCTAGGTGCTACATCAGCACCACATTGCTTCCCTTCTTTGTTTCACACTCCCTGGTTTACTGGGAAATGAATGTTGGTGTGTGACCCAGAAGGGACACAGTACAGGCTGGCAGGTCCTGTCCTAGAATTCATGTGCATGGGAATCTGGAAGTAACATTTTTCCAAGTGCCTTCCTCTGCCAACCATACAACAGACATCCTTGGCTCTAGTGAATTCTCCCTGTTCAGATCCTGAGATAGCTGGATGATTATATAATTCTGTGTAAGGGGGACACAGAGTGTCCAGAGCCAGTACTGTAGGATTTATTTTGTACTGGATCATATATGCATAACTTGACAAAGACAGCAAGATGATTTCACCCTACGCTCCTGTACACCAGGAGCTTAAGTGTCATTTCTCTCCTGATCTACAGAAATGTTTTATTTGCTTGCACTTACAGAAAAAAATGTCTCCTGTGCAACAATCTGTTAATGATAACTGCAGCATCTATCATGGGCTGCAGCAAAATGTCCCAGTCCTTCGAGATGATTCTCATTGGACGCTTCCTGTGTGGTGTAAGTGTAGGTAAGTGATTTCTCCCATAGGTTAAATATTACATCCTTATGCAAAATAGATAACCCTTCACTAAGAGGAAAAAGATCTTGAAGTCTGTGATACTTTGTCAGAAGTTCTTCTACATCAACCAGCAAGAAGGAGTATAGCTATAATTTTGCAGACACCGAATGAAATTCAGCTCTGCCAAGTGCACAGATAGTCAGAGCTGTCAGAAATGTTCTGACACAATTTAAAACTTTTCTAGTGGAGAAATGCATATAGTATCACTTTAAATTTGATGAACAGTACTCATAATTATATGGAATATAGCTTAAATCTAGTACTCTCATATGGCTTCAGAGAAACAGATCATACAAAGTCATGGCCATTTCATTTTGACTTTGAGCATATTTCAGGAAAGTTCTACAAGTGTGTTCATCCTGCTTCAAAGCAGTAAGTCCTTGGGGTTAGTAGAAAGAGCTGGACACAATCTAGTGAAATCAGTCCCAGCGGGTAGTCCATATGCAGAGAAAACAATTTGTGCTGGTGTAAGTATGTCTCGTATTTGTTTCCTACACAAAATGTTGTTTTCCCATTTAGTTTTGGATATTCACAAGGATGCTTTTTTTTTTTAATACTTACTTTATTACAAATTAGTGTCTATTTTTCAAATAACCAAGTTCTGTAAATTGCTTTACTGACATACAGTTCTACTGAAGAACAGCATTATTTCGAGAACTGCTCAGTCTGTGGCCATCCTACTATGATCTAGAACCTGTATCTTATGTAAAGACCTAATTTTCACTAAGGACGTTGCATATCTCCACCATTTTGCCAACATATAAAGCCAAGGGAAGAAAATGTTTTCAAACCAGATTAGAGGGTCTGTGACTACCATATAAAAAAATAGTTCCCAGACTAGTTTTTAAATTTTCTGACTTATTAAGTACTTCATTGATAGCTGGAAACATCAACTCTGCTTGAAATCGCCAAAATTATTGCTGTACATTGCATCTTCTCTCAAGTTATGTACAAACCAACATTGAAGCAACACATACTTTAACCTGCTATGGATCTATCATACCAGCTCTCCTATAACATCATGAAAAAAGGGCTGATATTATATACACTACCTACAAGCAAATTAAACACTACTTCTCACTGTTCAGTTACTCAGCTTTTGCATATAAAATATACTAAATATTCTAACTATACTTCAAAATATACTAAGACTCAAAGAGACACCATGGTGAGGCAACACCCCACAGGTTTACAGTTCTTAAGATCAGGAAACTGCTCTGTGCAAAGAGGACAGGAACCACTTCTGTAGAAAGGGTTAGAAAGCCTAGCACTGTTGAGTACCTAGGTTGAGGTATGAGAAACAATATGGTGCACAAGGCAGCTATACTGTGCTGCTTAATTATTTACATTCAGTTTTGTTTCCCATGGTTATGAACGTCTTCTTCTTTTCTCCCTTAATTTCCTCTTCACCTCAAGGCTTTTCTACTCCTCTGCATCATCAGTATGTTGGGGAAATTTCCCCTAGGAAGCTACGTGGATTTGCAAACTCTACTGCCTCTTTCTTTTGGTCACTGGGAAAAGCCGTAGGGCAAATTGCAGGACAAAGGTATAGTACAACTGATTTGTGACCCAGTTCATATCTGGATCCCCTCTATCTTTTGCTTCTTCTACTTTTCCATCCATTTCTTTCTCTTCTCAAAAAACAATGTGATGAACTTCTATTCTACACACACTTGTTTTATCCCTGTCAGGGAGCTGCTGGGCAGCCAGTCCCGGTGGCCCATGCTGATGGCCTCCTGTGGAATTCCTGCACTGGTCCAGCTGCTCACTCTGCCCTTCTTCCCTGAGTCCCCACCATATCTCCTCATGCATAAGGAAGATCAGGAAGGCTGCAAGAAAGGTAACTGAGCGCTCCAGGCTCTTGGTCCTTACTTGGCTGTCAGTTGGTTTGTGAATTTTCTCTCCCAGTGCAGAAAAAAGTTTATCCCTGCTCATTTCTAAGATGACTCTGAATACCCACAAAGTACATTTTTGTTGCAGTACTAACACAGAACACAAAACTAGTCCTGTATTACAAAATCTTTTATACTCAGTTCTTATACCCTGAGCAGTATACATGATAAATGATAAATGATAAATGGCTGTTTGCACTGCAGGACTCCACAAGGCACAATTCAACTCTAGGCTGTTGGCTGTGCACCAAACTTATACCTTGAGAGAACAAGCAAGGGAGAAATGTGGACCCACGGGCAGGGAGGAAGTCACTGTGCACCTCACTAAGCCCCTCTCTCAGAACAAGCTCTTCTGTGCAGGAGGTGACAGGGCTCTGGAACACACCATTGGACATCTTTGCCTCACACTGCAGACACGGCCCATGCATGCTGTACTGACAGACATATGCATCCACTTAAACTCCTCAGCCACCAAACAAAAGAGACAAATTAACATGGCAGGTCTCACTCTCCTTCTCCTCTACAGCCATAAGGCAGCTTTGGGGTGAAGGCCATCACCAAGCAGAGATTGATGACATCATGAAAGAGAAGGCAACAATGAAAAGCATCAAGATCTTGAGTGTCCTGGAGCTAATGAAAGAACCAGCTATCCGCTGGCAGCTGTACATGATAATTATTCTGACCATCTCAATTCAGCTATGTGGCATCAGTGCAGTTGAGTGTATTTCCCCCTTGAATTCTCAAAATATTTACAGCAACCTTAAAGGAGACATCGTGGCTCTCAGGATTCCCCTCATTTTTCTCAGGTTTCTCAGGCCACTGCTTGCTATCTGCCAACCCTTCTACACAGCAGCCTGCAGAGCTTGGCCAGGCTTTCTATATGACATCATCTTGCCCAGTTCTTGGTCACTGCTGGAGTTGTATCTCTCTGTATTTAGGATTATTTATCAGCCATTTTTGGCAGCTGCTATGAGGCCCCAGAATCTGTTCCTACAAACAAGCCCACTCTCTCTTAGCAAAATCTACAGCATGATTTTATGTTACTGCTCCCATGTGTCAGCATTCTAAGTACACTTGTGTTGGAATGGCAATATGCACACTCTACCTTTAGCCATTAAAGCATGCTCATGGCTTCTGCAGTCCTCTGTCTTCTTCAGATCATAACTTATCTGAGATGATTTTAAAGCCACAGCTTTGCCATTGCCTGCATGATTCTTCCACGTCTAATTTCACACACTGCAGCAATATCTGTGAAGGAAACACACAGTTGAGTCTAACACAGTTCAAACTGAAATCTTTACCATCTCAGCAAATCTCCAAATAGAGCAGAGATACTATAAAAGAAAATATGTTTGTTTTATTTCCTCATGATTCCATAACCCAAGTTCTTCTTTCTTGGGAAAAAAAAGTATATCCTACACCATTGCTCTTGGATGGGCTCCAGAAGTGACAATATAACTGGCTGTTCATGAAAGCACCTGAATGAGGCCTATGCAAACCTAATTACCTTACAGCAGCTGAAGATTTGTTTAT
Source organism: Odontophorus gujanensis (assembly GCA_013399175.1). NCBI lineage: Eukaryota > Metazoa > Chordata > Aves > Galliformes > Odontophoridae > Odontophorus > Odontophorus gujanensis. The sequence continues at coordinate 86,807 of VXAB01011900.1, forward strand.
CACAGAACTTTACCTTTCATCAAATTAATTAATTTAATAATGTTTTTACAATGTTTTTGTCTGTAAACAAAGTGAATACTGCCAGAAAGAGTGCAGAACTCTTACTCGAAAACTGGGCTGCATACTCCTTGGTTGCCAGCTCCTATCCAGGTCAGTGTCACACAGACGTGGGTAAGAAATCATATGCTTTCCTCTCTGACTTTTTCTGTTTGATTTTTTTTTTCTCCCTAGATTTATTTTTATACTTTTGAAGTCCTCCAGGCAGCCGGCTTTGATGAAGGAATTATCTACTACATGACCCTCTCTGTTGGACTTGCAGAACTCTTAGCCACTGTAGTCTGTGTAAGTCACATCACTATGGGAATGCGTCACAGTTTGCTTTCCTGGCACTGACACCAGTTGTGATTTCTGTCCCTCAGAGCTCCATCATTGAGCGACTGGGCAGGAAAACACTCATAAGAGGAGGCTACTGCATCATGGGTTCACTGCTAGCTGCCATCACAGTGACCCTCTCCCTACAGGTTAGAAAACTCTTCTGGCAGATCTCTTTCCATCCATTCTATTCTATTCTAACCTCTGCTCACAGGAAGGAACATGTTTCTGAGAAAGGAAAGCTTAGAAGTGCTCAAATAATCCTGTGCACATAGGATTAATCCTACTCTCAGCAACTACTTTGCACTCCTGCCTCCCATTAAGCAAGATCATAACAAGGAGCACACAAAGCACAGAGAAGGTAGCCTTGATTTCTGATATTGTGAGGCTGCAAATGCTGAACACTGGTCAGCATAGATCAAAAGGTAGTCATAGGAAAATTGTGCTTTCTAATTATGCATTTCTTAATAAGTAAGTAACAATTTAAAAAAACAGACTCTTAGAAGTTCAACTGCAGACATCCCTGGGAATACACATATGTGTTCGCAGACTGCACAGCAGTTCAATTCTTTATTACTATGTCAGTGATATAACTTCTTCAGAAACAGTTCTCTTAGGTTACCAGTATTCATCTAACAACTGTTCAGTAGATACTGCTGCAAAATTAATGTTGAAGCAAGGTGGCAGCAGACTTCCATTTCTGTTTCAGTCATGATAGATCTCAGATGTAGCAGAGAGATCTTTTCCTAAAGCATTGTGTCCTATATCTTGATCTTCTAAGATCAGGAATGTTCCTTTTCAGTGGAAATTATTATGGCTATCAAAGCAAAGAAAGATATAACGTGGCCTTCCCATATCTCTAAGGGTTAGAGGAAGCACTGTGGGATCAAGGAGAAAGGAGGACATGGTGGAAAAGTACTATTTAGACATTCTTTAATTGACAGCTCCTCTGCACCAGCAAGCCTGCTTCTTTGCATGCCTAACAAAAATCTCAGGGATCTGTCGATAGGAAGAAGCACTCACATTTCTCTTCCAGTTCTCACACACCGTGTGTTTTTTCTTGAAGTGACAGTGTCAGAAAACTTTTCTCATCTACAATTATTCACAGATTTCACTCAGAAACTGTTATTTTCTTTGTTTTGTTTTGTTTCCCCAGGATTGGTATTCCTGGATGCCATATTGCAGCCTTTGCCTGATTATCTTATTTGTAGTTGTCTTTGGGCTTGGGCCAGGTGAGTACATCATTCAAAAGAAGTAAAAGGATCAAGTCATGTCACTGTACTAATACAGCTGGGAAAATACTTGTAGTCATGTACACATCGTGGGCTCAGTCAGTGGCAAGAAACTTCAATGCCATCAGGTTTGGGTTTTTATAATGAGAGACTGATGAGAGCAGAAAGTATTCACCAGAAAATCACAGAGAAACAGAGTGAAAGCAAGTGAGTAAAAGATGTGTTAGAAATACTAAGAAAAAAAAAAAAGGAAAAAGAAAATCAAGGATAGTTTTAAATTCATTGTCATATACTCTCACATTGTATCCCACATAAACAGCAGTGTAGAAGACCTAATTAGGAGTACTCTTTTCCTAGCTTATATTACCTACTCCTTGTGAACTTAAAAAGCTGATCTTTTTTTAAAATACTTGCCTTCTCATATGGTAGGTGAGAATATTTTCCTAATTCAAATCTGTCACAGTTCTGTGACTTCAAGACCATAACTGAAATGCCCAGGAAGTGAATCTGGAAAGACTAATAATTAGTGATGGAGCAATATCACACTGGGAAGTCTTCCTTGTAGAAATAATTGTAATTTCACAGTTATGGAGAAGATATCAGATTTTTTGAAGTGTTGACCAATCAAATCTTTGATCCCACCAGTACATTTGTTTGAATAAATTAATATTTAAATAAAGTGATGTCTAACAGTTTATTAGATGCCACAAACTCTTTTCTAGACAGTGACTTACTCAAGTCTTCTGAATGCCAACCAACAACAGTAGCATCTGTTTGCTGACTCTGTAACACTTAATTCAAATCGAGCACAATGACAAGTAACTCTCACTCCTCTTTCTTTTTAGGTGGTGCCACAGTTTCCACAAGGGTTGAAATTTTCAAGCTGTCATGCAGACCGCCCGCCTTTGTGATCAGTTCATTTATCAACTGGCTGGGCATCTTTGTGATCGGAACAACCTTCCCGTTCATTGTGGTGAGTGACTTAGCCCTCCCCCCAGGTATGCCATGCTCCAGAGCTGGCCACAGGAGTTGGAAGAAGTGCAGTAGGAGATGTCCCAAGAAAGTGACAAACAAAAAGACATACTCATCTTGCTCTCTTTCTCACTCTGCTCTTCCCTGCAGGAAGGACTCAAGCACTTCTGTTTTCTCATCTTTATCGCAGTACTTTTCACTTCAGCAATAATTATCCACCTGTTCCTTCCAGAAACAAAAGGGAAGTCAATTGTGGAAATAACAGAAGAGTTTGATAAGCTAAACTTCAAAAAGAAGCACGTTCCAGCAACTTCAAACCATGTCATGGAGGAGGGTTACACTTTCTGCACCAGGCTGTGACTGGCTGGTAGAGAGGTGGCAGGCATTCTTAAAGGAAAGAAAGAAAAGACATTTGTTGTCTTCCGGCTAGCAAGTTGGTCAAATGGACTATCAGCACTCATTATTCATCACCTACAAGGTATTTCTGTTACCAAAACAGCGCAGTTCTCAAGCACTCCACTCTGGGCAGCTTAGAAAAGAGATGATGGCTGATATTAGCAGAATAGACTTGTCTAACTCATGCACATCTTGGCTCAACTTGCTGATGTGTGAATCTCTTCTATAATAGAGCAATTAATACACACTGAAACTACATGTAGAATTTCTAAACATTCTGCTGACCACACAGAAAAGGAAGACTTACAATCCCTTCTCCCTCTATGATTCATGAGTTTGTATTTACAACCCTGAAATAGCAGTAGTAAAGTTCTTGGCTTGCTACCTCTGGCTAGATTTCAATTCACAACAGATTAAAGAAAAAGAAATAACAGAATAGAAGAGAAACTCTTTGTTTCTTTAGACTGAACTGCACAACTACATTTTCCAGATTCCTGTACTTTATGCCACAATTTTCTTCCGTTATCAGACTTTCATTCTAGTTTGTCAAAATTCAGGACTTTCAGATCTGAAGCTTTCAATATCAGCAGCTCTCCTTGCTAAGGATTGCATTTAATTATTTACTTATTTTATGTTACAAAAAAAAAAAAAGAAAGAAAATCAATCCTTTGATTCTAAGATCAGATTTATTCATGAAATGAACAAAAATCAAGTAAAAAATTCTTATACAGCTTTACTTGTCTCAGTGGCAATAGAGCTAACAATGCCACAGGTGGAAACCAGTCACCATAATACAGAAACACTGGGAGTCCTTTCAGATATTCAGTGCTATCATCCCATCAGCATCATCACCTTAAGCCTGTAGCTACCCCTTCAGGATCAGGGTGCCCACAGCAGCCTTGTGGGCAGGGAAACACATGACAATATACAGTGGAGTGAAGTATACAAAGCAAAATCTAAACACTAGGTGTACATGGGAAAATAAACGTTCCTTTTCATCTCTGATGCTGTTCTGACTGTTATATTTACTTCAACTCCAATGAGGCTATTCAAAACATGAATTCAGTTGTTCATCTTAACTGCTGACTACCTTTTATTGGAAATGTTAAACATAATAAAAGTGGCAGGTGAACTTGTAATAAAACTTCTGGCCTCCACAAGTGTTTCTTTCAAACATTACGAGCAGTTGACTAGAGAAAAAGCTATTGGTGTGCACATCCTTCCACTGTTGGGATTTTTTCAACTTCTTTTGTACTGAAGAGCACTTAAAACCTCTCACTAAAAGATAATCTATGAGACATGGAGAGTCCTTAGAGTCAGAAAAGCCCCACAACTTTCCAGTGTTCTGTATATGTGAATATATATACCCAGGCTTGGCGGGGTTGTGAGCAATGTGCTCTAGTGGGAGGTGTCCTCATCCATAGCAAGGGGGTTGGAACTAGATGGTCTTAAGGGTCCCTTCCAACCCAAACCATTCCAAGACTCTATGATTATATGTATAACAAAAACAGAAACTACTAGTTATATGGAGACAATATAGAAAGAAAATATTTCCTTGTAGAAATCTCAACTTTTGGCAAAACATAATTCTCCTCTCCTAACTAGACAGTCTGAATACAACCTCCGTTCCATTTCAACAATACCTCAAATCTTTGGAAACAGAAGCAGTGTGTCACCATGTAGCATTGCCAGATTGACTCTCCAGTGAGCCCCTCCTCTGATCTCAGTTATTCATTAGATATTATTGGGAAAGTCTTCTCCATACGATCCTTACCAGGAAATGAGCTGATGCCCTATGGAACATTAATGTGACAACGAAGTGGAACAGCTATTTGGAGCACAGGTCAACCTTTGCCTGTGCTCAGTGGAGCGAGAGCTGTAATCTGGTAACAGCCCGGTCAAGGGATGAAAAAGCAAAAATGTATAGTTCAAAAATAGAGCTGGAGTAACTGCAGTAATTGATCATGTACAACATACTGGCTACGTATAGTGGCACTTCTGCTCACTTAGTTAAGTCTTACCAATCCAGGTCTTCATCTTTTGGGGTCAGAAGGAATAAACGCCTCCTAAACATGCCTCCCAATCACCAGAAAAGGAATGGTTGCAGCGTTTCAGTGATACTTCAGAGTACTGTCTGTGTAAGTCCAGCCCAGACAGCCAGAGGTGCCAGGACAAAGAGATGAACCATTCAAAATTTCAGGAGCATCACATATACACATTCAGAGACATCAGCTGGTATGTAAGGATTATCTCAAATACTGACTCTGAGGCAGATACAAAACTTTAAAAGTGTATTAGAGAACTCCTGCTACATAGGCACTAAAAACAGATCTGGGCTACTTAGACTTTATTTTAGAAGGCTTAGGACAGGTTTGCATATGTGTGTCTTGCATGAGTGTAACGTGTTTCCCCCCAGGGCCATCTAAGCAAGCCAGATACTAGCAGCTAGCATAGCATTTCTTTCCTTTGGCAGATGCACAGTATGTCATTTCAACATTGCATGACTTTCCAGAAAAATAAATTAATTCATGGCATCAAAGGGATGGTCTTACTTGTGTTCTAACAACAGTTTCACTGCTGGAGAACTTAATCAGAAAATGAAACAAAACAGAACCATGTATTCTCAGCTTTCATTAAAAACAAAGAAAATTTCACTATGAAAACAACATGAAGATGAGGAAGATGTCCAGGTGGCACTATGTGCTACATTTCAGATGTCAGCTGAAGAATCTGTGAATATTCTTTGCAGGTATGACTATTTGCATCCAATACTTTCTTTGTGATTTCTTCATCTTCTTTAACTGAAGTGTAAAATATAAATGATTTCTAAGCCATTTACCAGCTTAACACATATAAAACCATTCTAACCATGAAATAAATCAAGTTAAAGACTGAAAACATTCGGTCTGATGTAAGAGACAACTCTCCATCTCTGGAGTTTACTAGACTGACGCTGAATCTTCCTTTCCCAGGAAAGAAAATCAGCTACTCCTATTAAGCTGCCAAAGCCCAACGCGCTACTGTAGAATTGTTACACTCTTTCCAAAAGTCCTGTGCATCACTATTGAAGCCCCATCTAAAATTCCCAACAGATAGCACTTCCTCTATGATTCTTAGTTTCCGCTGAGCATAGCTCAGCTATCAAAAGCAAGCTGTGGCTGTTGAAATTCTTTTTTAAATCAACTCTGTTCCTTATCACCCTTGTGCAAAAGAGAGCTCATAATGTATACAGGCTCCTTGCAAGGGAGACCATTGGTTGAAATATTTAATCCAACCATTCTAAACTTTGTACAACAGCTGAAAGAAGTGTAATTAACTCAAAACCCTTCGAAGTAAACTTTAACTTCGGTAACGTGGGACTAGTTCAGTGACGCTGCTGTTGTGCAATGTGAGCTTTTGGTTCTTCTGGCGGGTGCTAGTCAGTAAGCAGCAGGAATCAGCTCTGTCATCGGAGATGGCCAGCTTTTTCTCTAACCTGGTAAGTGTCACTTTTTCTCATGTCCCTGACATTTAAAGGGCAAGGTTAATGTAACCCAGATTACTTAAATATTAGAAGCACTTTTAGGACAGAGACCGTCCTTCTCCTCTGCATTTAAACATCACCAAGAGGAATGGGGCCTGGGGAATGGAAAGGTATTTTCATCCAAGAAGACAAAATAAAAACTATCAGAAGTCCTTGCAGTTCCACCTTCAGACAATGCTATTATATTTTTGTCTTCTGAATTACTGAAGAGGATACTTGCTAGTAGGCACTCTGATTACTTTCCATGACTATTACTAAAGTAATGAATGGATTAACCGTTCTCCAAAAGGCTACGATGTACATGACAAGCTGCAAAAGAAACGAGCTTCCTCATTTCATCCATTTAATATCATCCATCAAAATCTACCACATTCCTAAATGGGGAAGGAAAGATAACAAGTATCTTGTACTCCACTTCTCAACATCCAGTAGTACTGAAATGCTCAGTTTCTCAATCTATCACGCACATATTAAAAGTAGGAAAAAAAAAAAGGAAGAGTGAGAAGGTGAGTTCACTTGTTTGAAAGCTTTTGTTGATTAGCAAATCCATCGAATCTGAGGCAGAGTGCTGAAGGAAATTCAGAATCTTCAGGTCCATTTGCTTCTTTGTTCTTGTCATGTGATAAGTTGGGAAATTCAGATGTTGGGGAATAAAGTAACAAGCCCTTGAAAGATGGAGCTAAGAACTAGAAAAAGGAAAGACCTAAATACCTTTCAAGCCACCATTACCAACATTTGCTTTATTTTGTTCCTGTCTGATTGTATTTTATTCCAGCTTTTCTTCATCCAGGCACTGATCTCCAGGAAACAGCGAGCTTGTGGAGCTCACAAACAGGAAAAGGGGGAATGGCTTTAATCTAAAAGAGAGGGGATTTAGGTCAAGAAGTAATGTTTTACTCAGAGTGTTGAGGCTCTGGCACTGCTACTCAGAGCTGTGGGTGCTCCCTCCTCCAGGGGAGGCACCCAAGACTGGGTTGGATGGGGCCCTGGGCAGCATGAATTGGCGTGGGACAGCCAGCCCACAGCCAGGAGTCGGGGCTGGGTGATCTTTATGGTTCCCTCCAACCTCAGTCATTCGGTGATTCTATGATTACTCTCTGACATGAACAGAACACAGAGAACAGTATATATATATGCAGACCAGTAGTACCACATACCCCAGATAGGTCCAGGTAGTTACAGGTTACATTTTTCTCTTATTTACAGGTAAATTTTTCCAATCATCAAAGCATACAGCATATCTCAGTCCTTAATCCTTGACCAAAGCAATTACTAGCTTCAGAGACAGCAAACCTTGGAGGTAGTTCAATATGCAAGTGTAAATTTTCATGGTTAAATAAAAAAAAAGGTAAAATACTGAGAAAGGAGAAGTGAAATCAGCAATCCAAGTTCGAGTTCTGTGTTAGTGCAATTACAAAGGCTGTTCCAAATTACCACCTTCTCTTTTTAGCCCATGCCTTTCAGAAAAAGGCAAATGTGAAAAGTATCTTTTCTTTGTTATGCTAAAAGGTAACAACAAAGTCAGAAAGGAAAGCAATATATTAATGTGAAGGTGATGGAGCACTTTATTTTCACTTTGCAGGTTCAGTTCCAGGGGCTATTTCAAATGATCCTAGTGCTGGGAATTGGTGGTAGTTTCCCATATGGATTCCATATTTCTGTCATCAACTATTCCTCTGTGGTAAGTAGCTATGTCCCTGAGGCTGAAAACACAAAATGTACACCCTGAGCTCCCCGTTCTCCCACTGATCTCTACTACGTTGTAATTTTAACATTAAATGTGTAGAGGACTTTTTCTCCTTCAAGAATTAGTTGGTACATACTCTATTAAATAAATTGTTACCCCCATAGTATATAAGCATGGAGAAGAATGGCTGGGAGGCAAGGCCTTAATTTAATGCCAAAATCACCTAGATACTGTGTCTCCCAATCTAGAGCTTTTAGAAAGTCACACAGAGTTCAGCTGCTAATGGAAGAGAGGACTGAATGCCTCCCTCATGTCATACACATATTTAGTACTGCAACACCCCATGGCTTGACATAAGAATCATACAGTTTTTTTCCTAAAATTGCCACCTCCAGAAACATTCATTACACAGCTTCTGTTATAAAAGTTTCTTACTCTGATACTTCAGGAGTATTCTAAATCCAAATTATTTAAATAAGAGTTATAACTGAAAGACCATTGCCAAAAACTGTACATGTATTTTCTTTAAGATATCATGCCTTCTGAGATTCGGGGGTCTTTCTTTCCAGTTCATCCATCTGTCTGGTCTCCCATGCATGTGTTCTCCTCTCCTGCATGCTACTTACAGGCAAAACATGGCCAAATACCCAGAGTCAAAGACACAGTATTACACTTTCAGCACCACTGCTGTCTTCCACATATAAATAAGAGAGGCTTCTCGTCGCTAGAGCCCATAAGTGAGAGTGCCTTCTTGCATCAAGCTGTCTGAATATGACTCGTAATGTTACTTTTCCTTCTTCAGTATTTTTCTCCTGATGTAACTATAAAAGATTATAACTATAAAAGATTATAAAAGATTAGCCGTTCTGATAATACCAAAGCCTCCCTGCAGTTCCTGAATTTCATCACAACTTCCTAAACTGGAGAAGGATGCCAACATCACATTTTCTGTTTTTCAAGCTTACTGACTAACACTAATTTGAAGATTCTCCAATGTGATTTCAAGTAGCATATTTTACTAAGGAAGTTAATCTCAGAAGAAACCTGGTATTGCTAATCTCAAAAGAAATCTAGTCTGGGCTAGAACTGAAGTACAGCAGCCAAATAATATGAAGGAATCTGACACCCATTATCAAATTAACAATTATTTTCTTTTTCAGCATATCAGGAAGTTTATTAATGAAACCTGGATAGAGCGACACGGCTCTCCCCTCCATCCAGAGACAATCATGCTGCTATGGTCCTTCATTGTGTCCATCTATGGGATTGGAGGCTTCCTGGGGAGCCTCTGCTGTGGCTACCTGACTACAAGATACAGGAAGTAAGTCTTCCTAGTAATAGCTCAAGAGTCCAAGTACGTCAAGTACAGGGATATATCAAAGTGAATGAATAACCCTTTTCTTCTTGTTGAAGCAGCCTGATTGCAGACTAAATTGATCATGTGTACTAGCATATCCAAGGCTTTCTACCAGCAAGATCTGCCAAGCTTTACAAACTCCCAGAATGGAGCTGAGTCTTCTGCTGTAGCATGCTGTGTGTAGCTTCTTGAAAAGCCTGGAAAAGTGTGCAGAAGATGTTCTTATGTGACAAAGCCAGATTTCTACTTACATACAGTCTGTCTGGGGTGATGACGTTGTATCAAATATTCATTTCTAAACTATGAACGGAACTGGAAAAATTAATTTCCCTGTAACTACACTGTAAAAGGTACAGGCAGCACCAAAACAAATTACCCAAGAGAAATCTCTGTTCTTGGTAATACACTTCACTGGAAATCATTCAAAAATTATTTTTCTTTCTGGATGGAGAAAAGATTCCTCTCCAGACTGGTCTGTACCCAGTGTCTGCGTGTAACACCACCTACTTCATTTGTGGAGGGACTGTCAAACTTATCTGTTTGGTGTGATCCATTTAGAGGTCTGCTCCACAACCCACTGGTTCAGAGGCCTCTTATGAGGGTCTCAGCAGACCACCTTAGCCTGCCTGCCACTGTGTTCTTTCCTATCAGGCAAGTGCCCCCAAGGAATTTCTTGTGGGACACTGCCTAATCCCACAATCAGAAAGTCTCCCATGACTGAAAACAAAAATGAGTTCTCCCATGGATTATTTTGTGTGTGATAACCTGTATCACAGTATCTCAAACAGATGATATCTGTGAGTTCTTAATGTGTGCAAGTGGACTCTTGTCTAGCAAACAGCACAGCAAAACTGAGTGCAAAAGACTTTGACTTGATCCTGAGATGTTGTGCTCAGGAACATACCAGCCCACGATTCACACAGAGTGCTTTTTAAAGCATGAAGCACACCTCTGAAAACTGCTTTTTGCCATCTCCCAATACCTCAGATCACATCTGTCTGGCCTAGAGTGCCTTTAATACAATCCCTTCAAAAGTGAGAGCCATAGGCATATCACTTCAGTGAAAAAAAAAAAAAAAAAAAAAAGTAACATTTTATGAAGTTTCTGAGATAAATATTAATTAATTTAAACATGCAGGACTGTGAAATTTTAAAGAACCACTTCGACTGTCCAAAGTCAAAATTCTTTCAGACATTTCTCTAACCAGCAGGAATGGTTCCACCATGCCTTCTTGTCACAGCAAAAATAGTCAAAAGAGATTCTCGTTTCACACTAAATTCTCATGATTTGGCATTGTTCTTTGTTTCAGAAAAAAGTGCCAGATTGTTACTAACCTGATCATGCTGGTAGCTGCACTTCTGATGGCCTTCAGTAAAACAGCCAAATCCTTTGAAATGATTCTGGCTGGACGCTTTCTTTATGGCGTTGGTACAGGTATGTGCCCATGACATTGTGTAGAACAAGCATCCTTGCTGTCCCAGGATTTTCCCTTCAGGTATTGCCATTCTTGGGTAATGATTTTAAAGAACCATGCAAATATACAAGGCCCTTCATAAAAATGAAAGTCAACACCCCTTTGCAAGAAATTCGACTCCGAATATCAGAGTGAATGGAAACAGTGGAAGATAGGATTGAGTCAGGAATTTCAGTTTTTCTCAGTATTTTAACCATTACTTATCCTCTTTTATCTTAAAGGGTTTTCTCTCAATATACATCCTCAGTACGTAGGAGAGATTTCACCCAAGAAGCTGCGTGGATTTTCAAACTCCACAGTTTCTGTTTTTCTGACACTGGGAAAACTCACAGGACAGGTTGTTGGACTACGGTAAATTCTTCTGTTTCTCTATCAAGTTGCACTAGAAGTAGTAGAAATCTTTCTATATCCTTAACCTCTCATCTGCTCAATGACTGAGAAACCCTCTCATCTTCTCCAAAACAGGACTTATCTTCTCCCATAAGAAAACTTTTGATCAAATTTGAGGCAAGCATAGTTTTAAATATAGGAGAAAGAAAATCAAATTACTCATGATCTGATTTCTTCTTCATGACACTGCCTTTCCACTTAGGGGACTTCCCCTCATAAATTTACTACAATTGCATGAAAGTCTTAGCAAGACACTAAGTCCTGCTGTCAAACCATGGTCAAAACAGTCTCATCAGCTCTTTAGACATCACACTGAATCCTAACGATCTTTAGAAGGTGTTTCAAGATGCCAAAGAAATTCCTAAAAATTGTCAGAAATAAAAATAGCCAGATTTGTGAAATTTGCCGAATCATCAGTACAGATGTTTGCTCCATTGCACCCTTGACTGGAGTTTGAGCAATCCTCACTGCTCAGAAGTTCCTGAACATTGATAATTTTGTTTCACATGCGCTTTCCAGGGAGATTTTAGGAAGCGAAGCTTTGTGGCCATGGTTGTTAGCATCTAGTGGACTGTCAGCATTGGTTCAACTGGTTACTCTCCCATTTTTCCCTGATTCACCATCCTACCTCCTGATCCAGAAGGGTAATGAGGAAGCCTTCAGGAAAGGTAGAGTGCCTAATTTGCCACCTAATTCATGTGATACAGTAGAATGCCAGCTTCTGCAGAAGGTAAGAAACCAGGACAGAGCTGTTCAGCACAGTGGTGACTACCATGGAGTAACAGTAGAGGTAGTTCTGACTAAAACAGATGAGTTTCCTAAAGCAAAACATCGGCATTAACCTGAGAGTTCACTGAGGCTAATTTAGACAGTTCTGAAAAGAAAGACAGACGCATAACAGCATGTTTAATATGTCCCATTTGGACAGTAACTATTTCTTTAAAGGAAATGGTTTGGGCAGTCCATTTATTAAATAAAATGTATATAAATGTTTACTTTGTTTACAATTAAGTCAACTCAGCTTTAGAAAGATACGCTATACTGACAATCCTGGGGGCAAAATCCTCCTCTCTGCCTGTTGACTCAGAATCAACTAGATGACAGAAGCAGACAACAAACTGGACACCAAGCACCTACACCAATGGACAGGCAGAATAGGGATTTAATGTAATCACTTATGATGGAGGTATTCTGGTAGAATAATGCACTCCACTCTCTCTCCCCAACAGCCATTAGGAAGCTCTGGGGGGAAGGAGACCATCAAGCAGAAATTGATGACATTATGAAGGAGAAGGTTGCAATGACGAGCACCAAAACCTTGCGTGTCCTTGAATTAATAAAAGAGCGATCTTTGCGCTGGCAGCTTTACATTTTGATGACTGTCATGACCACCTTGCAGCTCTGTGGAATCAATGCAGTTGAGTGCTCTCTTTATCCGAAGAACAATAAGTGACACTAGGCAGCATTACAAAATCCTCCAAGTTTCTATTTCTTACACCAGCTTTGACTAAGAAACTCAGAATAATTTCCATTGGAAGGGACCTTTGGAGGTCACGTGGTCCATTTCCCATTGCTCAGAGGAAAGCTACCTTCAAAGTTAGATCAAGCTGTTCAGGGTTTCAGCTGGCTGATGTTTGGAGGCCTGGAGATTCCCTGACTTCTCTGGGTTCCTGTTGCAGTGCTGAACGATTCTCTCTGTGAAGAATATTTGTACTGTATGCAGTTAGAATCTCCCCTTGATGTCAGTTGTGTCCATTGCCTCTCATTCTTTCACTGTGCATCTCTTAGAAGAGTCTGGTTCCATCTTCCCTATACCCACCTGCAACTAGATCCCACCTTCTCTTCTCCAGGGTGAAGATATCTCTCCTCAAATGTCATGTGCCCCTGTCCATTAAGCACTTCAGTGTTACTCAGACCTGATCCAGTTTTTCAGCGTCTGCATTGCAGAGAGGGCCCCAAAACTTGACACAGTCCTCCTGACTTTGGTGCCACGTGGGGAGGAATGAGCAAGTCCCTCAGTCTGCTGGCTATGCTTTTACTAACACAGACCTATACACAGTTATCCTTCGCTCCCAAAAGGGCACAATTCACTTCCATACTAATATTCTGACTTCACTAAGAGAGATGAACAGTGATGTGCATCACAATTGCTAAACTTTTCTTCACAGGTGCATTTCCTCTCTGCATTTTTCAGATATACTTCTATTCTTTTGAAGTATTCCATACAGCCAAGTTTGAAGAATATCTTATCCCATACGTGTCCCTGGGAGTTGGGCTGTGTGAATGCCTATCTTCTATATTGTGTGTAAGTCTTTGGAGACTGGATTTGAAGGAAAAATGTAATGTGGTCAACCGTGCTTTTCCTTTCTTACCAGTGGGCTCAGGGAAGTTTTGCATAACCTAAGACACATCTTCCTGTTTCTGTAAAACCACATGAAGGACAAAAGGCAGCTCTTTTCCATGATATCTTTAGAATCATTTTTATTCTGTAAAAATATTTTCTCATTCTTTTTCAATGAGTAATCATTGAATGAGAAGGCATGAGCAGACACAAGAGTCAGGGGCACAGCTCCAAAGGAACAGGAGTCTGGATTAGCTGCATCTGATGGTTGGGATTAGATGAGTGTATATATGCATGTTCAATTTGATACATACCACCATACAAGAAAGAAAACTGTCTAAAAACAGTCTAGTGTAGACTAATAAATAACAGCTTTGAAGCTAATAAATTCATCTGGAGTTCAGAGTCTCTCAGATGACATAGATTTCCAACTACTATTCAGATAAGGCTTATGAGAATGGCACATGTAAAGGGCAGGAATTTTTTCATTTGAGAACTGAGATTTATGACACATTTTCTGCCTTTCAGAGCACCCTTATAGAGAGATTTGGGAGGAAGGTGCTGCTTTTTGGAGGATATACACTAATGTGTTCTGTGCTAGCACTCCTTACCATGACCCTGTCACTGCAGGTAAAGATATAGCAGCCTTCGGCTACTTGCCCAGCATCAACCCATGTTTCTGGCCCTGCTTGAATACGAATTCGATGAAAGATAAAGAGCTCTGTTATTCTTGTATGTATGTAACAGTCTGATATGGCTGGTTTCTCACTTTCAGCACCAGTTCTTCTGGCTGCACTACTTCAGTGTTATCTTGATCTTCCTGTTCGTTGTCTTCTATGGAATTGGACCGTGTGAGTAAGAGAGAAAAATCTGCATCATATTGGTTGGTAACACAACTGGCAGGGAAAGAACAGACTAGTGCTGATAAAATTCTGGAAAGTAAGAAGGAAAGGGTAGATTGGTATGAGTGGGAGAAAGGAAAAGGATACAAGCACCTTTTTTTTTAATTTTTGCTAATCCCAGTACCCTGATAATTTAAAGTAGACTATTACTTTCTCTGGAAGATTTAAGAAAGAAACTTCAGAGTACTTCTAAAAATACTCAGGCAAAAATAGGATTCTAGGCATTGCCAGGTGAATGGTAATAATCAACCCTTCATTAACTCAGTGAGTTAAGCTTTATACCCATCAACATACTTCAGGCAGAAATGACTACAGGAGCCATAAGAGGCGTTAACAATGGCTACCAATGCAATACAGAGCTGCACAGATGCACTGGCTTCAGGAAAAGGATTCCAGCACGTATGAGATAAACCTGAAGTCCTAATTAGCAGCTGTAGTACCTTTCTGGAATCGAGGTCTTTCAGCCCCATAGCAGAAGTGATCTGTCAGCAGGCCATCTGTTCTGACTGACATTTCCTACCGTTGCCACTGTAAAGATCTTCAGCAGGAGCAAGGTGCACTGAGGAATGAGGGAAACGAGTATACCTTGTGTTCTGCTTTTCTTTTTCAGCTGGAGCCACTGTAACCATCATGGTTGAAATCTTCAGCCAGTCATTCCGACCATCAGCCTTTCTGATTGTAGGCTGCATCAACTGGATGGGACTGTTTGTACTAGGGATGATTTTTCCACTGATTGTTGTAAGTCACTAACCAGATTCCTCCCTCTAGGCTTATCTACTTCTGAAAGCTGACAGGGGGTAAATTATAGCAATAAATTGCAATGACTTGCAAAGCTTAGATCTCTGTCTGAATGCCAAGCCTGCTCAGGAATATCCCTGACCTCTCAGGGAAGCAGCAGCTATACTGAGATCAAACATGGCCAGTGGAAACTCCTGGTGTGATACTCATTCAGGTTTGTGTATTGAACAAACTTTTGTATTTCCGTTAGTAAGACACACACCCACAACTAAGGGCAATGAAATAGAAATGAGATTCTTACTTTTCTTAAAGTGTTTCTCATTTCTGCTTGCAGGATAACCTCGGTCCCTTCTGCTTTCTTATCTTTTTGGGAATCCTTGCTTTATCAGCAACTTTCATCTACCTGTACCTCCCCGAGACCAAGGGAAAGTCAATCATGGATATAAAGGCAGAGTTCAACAAGCTGAATTTTGGAAAAAAGGAAATCTCTGTTACAGAAAATAACTTCCCTAAGGATCAGCTGTTCTGCACCAAACTCTGAATGTTCAAAGGAGAAATCTGCATTCTTTAGGAAAAAAAAAAAACAGAAAACAGTTTTGCAATAGAAATAAAAAGGAATCATTAAAAATAGAATGCAAGCTCTTCCACGTTTCCTTTTTTCCTTTTTTTTTTTTTAAATAAAATTAAATCACCTTTTTTCCTAATGCATTTTATAGTTCTAAAATATTTTGCTTGGAGTCCTGCTCAAAGATCATACATGTATGTGATACACCCCTTCTGGAGATGGAATGGGAATCTCAGTGGTGAATATCCAAGTGACTCTGGCAGGGAGGAGGACTGGCTGAACTGTTATTGTTGTATGTAAAAGAGGTCCAGTGGTTCCTATAAAACAAAGCACACTCTCCAGAGCTTCTGTGGCATCCAAGGATCTGGTTTCCAGGCCAGCACATCAGCTTCTGGGAATTACATCAGACGTTTTCAGAAAAGAGTTTGTTTTGGAAATGTTTCCACTGTTACATAAGCAAGCTGCAAATAACTAGAGATTATGGTACCCAGTAGAAAAAAACAGGTTGTGAAGTTCATTACAAATACAGACTAAGTTTTTCCAGGTGACCACTAACAACTACAGCATGCTTTGTGACTAAATGCTTTGGATCATACCACTTGCTCTCAACAAATCACTGGAGAAGAGATTCGTGAATATTGCAGAAATCAGTTCCTCTCCTTACGGATGGAGCTGTCATATCAGTTTGTTTTTAATGCTTTCGCATAGGATACACGCCCAGAAAAGTTATTTTTGGATTTTTCAGTATTTTTAGAATGTTTCGGATGCAGGAGAGCCTATCCACTAACACAGAGAAGGAATGCACTAATAGCATATTTGTAGAGAATTTGTCACAGCTCATGGAAGTTGTCCATAGTACACTATTGGGGATTTTCTGTTACGGATTACTCCCAGAACTCACAACTGAGGTATCCACTATATTTTTTTAAATAATGATGAGAATTGCAAGAAGAGGCACATTATAATCCTCCCATTCTCAAAAATCCTCCAAAATCCCTGCTTTGTCACCGTTTTTTTCATGATCAGACTGTATCCAAATAAAGACACATTCTGAGTGTCTGTTTCTCTGACTGCAAGCAGCCAGCTTCCCCTCTAAAAGCCTTACCTGTCTCCCCTCTTTGCACTTGCAGCCTGCAGAGGGCACATGCAGCCTCTTCCCTTATGAGGCATTCACACTCCTCTAGGTGCAAGCTACCAGTGACTGTTTAAAGCTTCCTGGCAAGCTTTCTTTTACAGCAGGGTGAGCAATCTAGTGTGTGTAAGGAGTAAGGTTGTAAACAATGTGAGCTGAATGAAAGAAAACCTTCCTGCAATTAAAGATGCCTAAATTCACCGTTAGCACAAATATAAGCAAGGGTAATATTGCAGGATTGTTCATAGGGGAGCTCACCCAATAGTTATCAAAAGCAATGGGATAACCAGCACAGGAAAGTCTGGGTGCTCAAGTGCTTTCTTCATTCAGACGTGTGCCTGTGCAATGAGATGTTTAACAGCAATATCTCCTCTAAACTGATATACCTAATGACTTACCAATTTTTAGCCTTCCATTTCCATAGATGTCAGGAACTTGCTTGATGTAAGTTAGCTATGTTGAGGTCTTAAACATTTAGAGTACTTTAGCTATGTATGTGATGACATTCAATGTAGGCCTTTAGCAAGACACTGGGTGTGGGGGGGATGTATTTATGCATACATGTGTATCTCTGAACATCTCCAAGAACCTAATGGAGAGCAGACTTCACTCAGTAACTTTCTTGTTTAGTCATGCTGAATACCCAACTACCTTTATTCTACTGGTTTTATCTGGAGAAAAGTGGAAGATGCCAAAAGATCAAAACTAGGGAAGCTTTGAACAGTCCCAAGGTAGTCTGTCTTGTGCCTAGACCCAGTTAATACTTCCATCAATGACTCAGTGGACTGAAATCTGCAGATTATAGTTGCTTGTCTGCACAGCATACAGAGTAAGAATTGGAGAAACTGGAGATCTTCTTGAGTCAAGAGATTTTATTTCAGTAGCTGATTAAGTACTACTGTATTTAAGAAAGAAAATATTAAAATGCACAAATGTCAAGTAATAATTCATTAAAGAGCTAAGGATTGGAGGAGGCACTACGGATTACAACAAAAATGAGGATTATAATGATGTGTGAGCATAGGGAAATCTCATTTGTTGTGCACAAGGTAGCACAAAACCTCAACAGGAGTATGCCACTCAGGCTCAGGTTTCCCACCCTAAGAGGTGAGCGGATTAGAGATGTACTGAAGGGAAAAAACATGAGAGCAGTCAGACTGCAGGGGTCAAGAGAGATTCCTTCTCTTCTAGAAAAGAAAAGAATGAAGGAGGCTGTCATGGAGAGAAGATGGGAATAGCTTTTTCTCCCTTAGTAGAGTAAGGCAGCAGGATTTTGATGAGATCGTGGAAGGAAGTACTAAAAGCTTCTGTTGCTTCCAGTCAGGTTCTGCACTGGGTTTGTGCTGTGGTTACCAGGTCAGAGAGAGCATCATATCAGTGTTCCTGTGCCACTTCCAGCAAAGCATCGAGTTCAAAAGCAGTATAGAAGCTTCCAAATACCTCATTAGTTCAGGCTCCACACTGACAGCTGCTAAGCCATGCAGAACCTGGCTGGATAGTCTTAAGTGAGATTGCTGTAGATAGACATTGTGGAGCACAACTGTGATTATTTTGCAGCTCAAAAATGCCCAATTTGAACACGGATTTGGACTGGGCAAGCTTTCACCCTCCTGCATGACAGCACTCTGGGGATGCTGTCCCTCATGAGCACCCGAGAAACTCTTTGAACACCTTGTAAGGGAAGGAAGGTTTCACCAGGTGCCACCTTCTCCTCCACTGCAGAACAGTGGATGTTCTAACCGACACACATTTCAGTAATGAGCAGTGGTGGGATGGTTAATGGAAACTGATCTTTCACTGACCAGTGAGAAATTTATGGCTTTGTGGTTACAGATTGAGAAAGCCAATTATGTGGCTGGGTGTCCTCATCAAATTGACTTGCTTCAGAGACAGAAAGCCAAAAGACCTGAAGAAGAATTACTGTACTGAGTCTCTTCCAGGCAGATTGCTTGATATCTAATAAAGCATTCCTCTTTCCCTGGGGCCAGTAACAGAACTCAGAGCAGTCAGCCTATCTCCTTAAACATGCAGAAAATCAATCTCTGCCATATTTGACTGAAGTTAGCTATCTCAGAGTGGTTAGAAGAATGTTTTAGGCTTGTATAAGCCTTATTTCCGCAGAAAAGAGACTAAACTACAAATGGAGATTTTTTTATTCCTCAACACATGCAGGAACATAGTGGACTACTTCTGTGAAGAGGATGTGTTGTACCTCTCTTCAAAAAAAAAAATAAATAAAGTTTTTATAAGTCATCAATCTCGCAAACAAGTACTTGCTGTGAGGCGGAGGGGGATTGTCAGCTGGCTGTTCTTGCATAACAGCTCCTGAATATAAAGCTAGAGTCCAGGGCTGGGATGCAGCTGGAGCAGGTTTGTGCAGCAGGGTGGAAGGGACATGTAATGGGACCTAGAAATATACAGGGAACAACAAAGATTTTTTTTTAAGTGGACATGCAAACTCCTTCGTGACAAAGGAGACAATAGGAAAGGGGAAGAGTCTTGCAGTTATGGCAGAGAGAAGGAAAGGATTAGGGTGGGATGGAATGCAGAGCTTTCCTCTCACAGGAAATGGTACCATTTTAAAAAGTCCTGATTTTATTTTATTTTTTTTTACAAAGAGACTTTTGGTTTACCATCTACTGGAAAAAAGAAAACTGCTTCAACAAACACTTTCAAACTGCTCTAAGGAGATAATGCTGGTGGTTAATATTTCAGTTTGGTTTATTTCCTAACAATAACCTGCTTCTGGGATAGATGTTTGAAGGTATGTACATACAGACATTCAGCATACAGCTCGCTGGGACATGGGGTATCCAGCTGGGGAGAGCTGTCTGAGGAAGTGGTACCTCAGCAGGATTCCCTCTGTTCATCCTGTACTGCTGTGTGCTCTGATGTACCTTGCACCCAAACAAGCCGTAAATGACAGCCAAGGCTAATTACCCAGACAATCCCTGGTACTCAGGCTAGCTTGTTTTAGCAAGAGGGTTAATTGCTGCTGAGTTCCAGTGATGCACTGCTAATAAACGTGGGTAATAGCAGAGGCCAGATGGATGCCAAAGGAACTGATCCCCGGATTCCCCAGTGCGTGGACCTGACACTATGTATTAGCAGCAAGGGAGACTGCAGGCTGCTCGTTAATGTTAACATAGATACTTTCTTCCAGTTTTCCTGCTATCAAGAACAAAAGTAGGATTGAGCTGTATTTTGTTTAATGAGGGGAATGTTGATCTAGACCTCGTCTGTGTCAGTTCACATTCTCTTCAGCAGGAAAGACTGCAGCAGGAGCCAGTGACGTGCAAAATCTCTCTGGAATGTGGGGTTGGAGCAGTGTGATTGCCAACCCTCAGTGGCATTCACTCTTCCCACACAGGCAGAGAGAGCCTGCTGCCTTGGAGGGATTCTGGGTGTACTGCAGGTCACCAGGCTCCTGGAGTACCCAAAATTCCCTCCCAACACACGCAGTCAGTAAAGACAATACCACAAGGTTCTCCTTCCAACATGTACTCATGCAGAGCATCCAGAATCCACATTCCAGTATGTATTTGGGCACAGCAGGCTGATCTACAGTGGCCAGCATTCACTGCAAGGTCACCATCTGCCAGACACTGAACGTTCCTCTGATTCACTGCTCTGGAGCAAACATCTCTGTGTGCTTCCTGCCCTATTTTCAGCAGTGTCTGCTTACATAGCAAACTCCAGACCGCCTGTGGCTTTTGGGGTGTTGTTTTTTTGTGTGTTTTTTTTTTTTTTTATGGGTGTCCTAGGATTCATGCATGTTTGGGTACACAAGGTGAATACCTGCTGCCAGCCAACCACAGGCAGTTGCTCACACCTGGAAGGAAGCCCAGTGCACGAGATGCATTTTTCCCCCACAGTTATCTCTATCCTACTAGAGCAGTTAATAGGAACCAAGACTCCCAAGACTAAACAGCACAGTGTCCTTGTTTGGGCCCTTATCACAGCAGTGAATGTCTTGGAAAAGAATTCAAATCTATACACTAAAATACTAACACATGATAACAATGGATATGGTAAGTAAGACTGGAAAGACAAAGTCTTCAAGACAAAGACAGAAGGCATTGAAGGATCTGGGCTGCAAGATAACTTAATAAGAGCAAGAGTTACAATATTTGAAAGTGATAAAAAGCATCTACAAGTACTTGGGACTGATTATAATTATTTTATGAGCTGCGAGTCCTTTTAGCTAGGAAAACAGCCATTCTGCATTAAATGGAAGAATTGTGATGACAGTGCATATCTCCAAATGACATGCCATGGGAATGTGACTGTACTTCAAACATTCTCATCTTAGTGACTTACAGAAAGATATTTACGAGGTCTGAGAGTCCTAAGAAGTATATACAGGAGAAATTCAAAAGCATACATGATAGGCATACAACTGTTTTCCTAACAGTTCATGTACACAGATATCTTCTGGGATTTTCAGTGCTTTTCCAAATGTGGTAAAGAAGGATAATACTCCTTTTCTCTTTCTTCCAACAGTACCTAGAAATACAGATCTCTCCTGACTGGGGGATGTTCTTCAGTAGCTCCACAGACCTTTGTGCTATATGCTTTCTTTACAGCATTGGGAAGACAGGAGAGCAGGAGAACAAAGTCTACTCCAAATTGCTTTGTTGCCTGCTGAACAAACAGCTGAAAATACCATCTGACAGTGGCTCACACAGCTACTTGTTAGACATGACTTTCCACACAATGTTAAACCTATTAATCCCAAACTTGTAATTCAGTGTTTTTCTATTAACATTCTTGAAGATGCTAAATGCCCAATGAGTAGGGCAGCCCTCCCATTAAGAAAAGGGAAGGAGCAACTACATGAGCTGCCAAGTCCAAAATCCATCTCAGTTAAAATGATAGAGGCTCAGTCACCATATGTACCACAGATCTCATGTGTGCACAAGTCCTGGTACAGATGCCATAGCTTCATGCTATTAAATTGACAGTTTGACTAATACATACCAATACCTCACCACTGTCTGTGGGGTACAGGTGGAAGACGACTAAAAAAGCTTTGATTTAGATAGAAGCATTTCTAGTGCTTTTCCTGAATGTGTACAGTCTGCTCCAGAATGGACTTCATGTTTTAAATATAGCATCCTGAGATTGCCTTAAAACAAGAAGCAGGAAAACACTAACAGCTCCAGAATGCAAGTAGACAGGGCATTCAGGGGGGAGCAGCATCTGAATGCACCCACCAGAATCTGCAGTAAGAAGCATATAACTTGCAGAGAGCTGGTGCAGCCTTGAGAAGTGCAGAGCTCTGGGTTCCTGCTGCAGGAGCACCTGGCCAGACTGCAGCACTCTTCTCTCACCAGCTAACAGTATCTGTCTTCTCCTTCAGACTCTGTCAGCTTCTTTGAGTTCAGTGCTGGCAAAAAGGGCTGGAACAACACTACCTTTGCTTGAGGTGTTCTGAGGTGGTGACAGTTTATTCTTCAATATTCACCGTGGTTTTAGAATACTCAGACTCTAGTCATGTTATCTGCAACTGGCACAAACGTAAAAACCAGTAGTGCTGCAAACAGTGCTGTTCTAACATCTCATCTGCTGCCTAAATAAAAGTAGAAATCCAGTGGGGAGCTGTACAGTTGAGAATCTCACGCTACATTGAGAATCATGGCTGAGATGAGAGGGAACTTTCTCAGATATTCTTCATAGAAGCTTCTCTTTAAAGCAATGCAGTCTTCTGTTTAAAGATGAACTCTCCACGTAGGTATGCCTTTGCCCTGTTCATACTGGGCAGCCTGGCTAAGCTTAAACAGATCTGTCAGGACCTGACTTCAAAATATATTTCAATGTAAGTCAAGATGTGGTTATCAATGTGGATATAGGCCTCCCTTCACAAGGAGGAAGACAGGACTACTTTTTATTCAGAATGCTTGGACTGCAGCCCAGGTCCACCTTAGATGTAAGTACATGGACATCTAGCTGCTCTGCAGAAACACGTGTGCTGACAGAGTGTCTCAGAGCTCAGAACATGCAGAGGGAGTAAGTGGAAAAACCCACTGTCCACTGTTCTGCCCTCCCCTTTTCATCCACAGAACAATTTGCAATGACATGAAGATTAGAGCACAGCTCAAAATGAGGGAGACGCACCGTGAGCCATTCCCAGATGTCAAAGTGGTGAATTATGAAAGGAAGATTTCCATATAAATATTTATTATTCAAGCCCTAGGTCAGATAATATAATTTGTTTCCAAAGTCAAACAGATTGAATACAGATCTGTTTCCTGAATCTCTTTTAAAAACAACACCAATAATAAAAAAAAACACAATACACCTGATTTCTATTTATTTTCTTCTGGAATTACAATCCCACCTCACCCCTATTAGAAGCTCTATTGTGAACATCCCGTTTTGTCCCTAGCACAGCTTTGCTTTGCAGCCAACAGTTTCTAAATAAAAGCCTGTGCCTCAACCTGCAAGAAGAGGTCTCTGGGGATAACACACGGAAACCCGTCTGTGAATCAAAGCAGCAGAACCAAGGAAACCAGGCGGTACTCAAATCTAAATACAACGTATCTTACAAAATAAAGTTCATTCCTAAGCAAAGCTTTGGAGAGCTCAGCCTGGAGAAAAGGAAGGCATGGTGCCAGGTAGGTACTCTCAGCAGATTTGCCCTTAGGCAGTGGTTACGTAGCCCTAAATGCAGCAGTCCCCTAGCTGAGGTGGCAGTTCCCTTCTCCAGAAAGAAGTCTGTCACCTTCATAGAGCACCAGGCCAAAGAATTACACCTCTGTTTTCTGATGCTTTCTTGGCTCCTTCTCCCTGGCCCAATTGTTCTGTGACTTGGTGCAATAGCTCTGGTTTTGATTGCAATGAAGCCAAACTTGTACAAGTGCAACCAGAGATTTCCCCAGCCCTGCTCTTTGCAGTTAATCTCCAGGAAAGACTTCAGCCTGCCTAACGTCTCTTCAGAAGTCTCTCTGTGCTACATGCCTTCTGAGTTATTTTCAAAGCACCCAAACACTGAACTGTATGTTCCTAAGGTAACTGAGACAAAGTACCATGGAGATCACCTCTACCTATATATTGTTAACAAACAATATTGCTTTATGCTCTCTAATAAGGAATGTAAAAGCCTTTTCTTTTGTCTTTCTTTGTGCGAGTGTAGCACATCATCAGAAAGCTGTAAAATACTTCACCTTTCAGTTTCCTTTATCTTTAGAAGCCGTGAAAATACTAAGAGTCAAGGGGATGAACCTGCAGGTGTCTCTCCATTGTGTGAGCAACATGAGCCAGGACTGCTGCATGCCAGCCTGAGCCGCTCCAAATAGCATCCTCCACTCTTTGTTCGGGGCTGCGTGTGCCCACATGTGCAACGCAGATGTACGGTCAAGCTTTCTAGCAGACGCATTCAAACTTTGTTAAAAGCCCATGCGTCTGATTCCTGCCCGGAAATGGTCCGCGCAGAGCGGTTTCTGGCCCCGATTCCCCTCTGCCTTCCCGTGAGTCACTCCGAGCAGCTCAGGCAGTGCCGGGTGCCCTCCGCAGCCTACGTGCGCCGCATCACAGCATCTCCGGGCGCAGCGGCAGGCTCGGCTCAGGCTGCCTCTCACCGCCCAATGGACTCACACCGTGTCATTTCTAAAAAAAAAAAAAAAATCTTTCTACCTTTTATTTTTTTTTCCCAGTAGAAAAATATGGTATGAAGATGGAAATGAGTTCGAGATCACTTGCAGTTTGACTGGAGAACATCAGAGAATAATTATCATGCTCACAAGTCAAGTTTTCCCTCGCACTGTGTTAAAGTTATACACGCAGTTAAAAGAAAATGCACAAATGACTTGGTTTTTCGAAAGGAAAAAAATCCTTCATGCATCAATCACGGCTAATCTCCCCTTCCGCAGAACCCCGGCGGCGGCAGCCCCACGCGCGCTTATAGGGCAGCGTGCGAGCCGGCCGGGGCACAGCTCCAGGGTGCAACCAATAACGCACGCTCGAAATACGCTCGACATCGTAACACTGAGCAGGAATAAAGGCGGAAAGCGGGAGCCGGACCCTGACTCAGGGGGGCTGCCGTCCGTCGCGAGGCTCTGCGGAGGGCACCTCCCCCCTCCCCGCCCCGCGGGGCGCGGCCCCTTTAAGGCCGGCGCGGCGCAGCCCCGCGCGCACTCTGAGCATCGCCGCCGCTCGCAGCGCTCCGCTCCTGTCCGCTCGCAGCCCCGCGCCGCCATCATGCCGATGTTCACCATCCACACCAACGTCTGCAAGGACGCCGTGCCCGACAGCCTGATGGGCGAGCTCACCCAGCAGCTGGCCAAGGCCACCGGCAAGCCCGCGCAGGTGAGCCCGGGGGGGGGCGGGGGGGGGGAGGAGCGCTACGTGCGGGGCCGCTCCCCGGGGCCGCGTGGGTGATGCGTGGGGAGGGGGGGGAAGCAGTACGTGCGGGGCCCGGGGCCGCCAACCGTGCATTGCGGGCCGAGAAATCACGGCCTGGCAGTAGTGCCCCGCAGCTCCGCGTGGCCGCGGTGCAGACGCAGCCTGTGCCCGCGGGGCTTAGAGCTCGGGGTCGGTGCGCCTGTGCTCCCCCACGAGCTCAGCGGATCGTGGAGGGCGGTCCCTGAGCCCGGCACGGCTCGCAAGTGCGTAACGCGCGATGCTGTTAAATCTGGTACCTGAAGCGACCAGAGGGACGTGGGTTATCCCGTGCCTGCTGTCTCGTTGCAGTACATAGCTGTGCACATCGTACCTGATCAGATGATGTCCTTCGGGGGCTCCACGGATCCCTGCGCTCTCTGCAGCCTCTACAGCATTGGTAAAATCGGAGGGCAGCAGAACAAGACGTACACCAAGCTCCTGTGCGATATGATCGCGAAGCACTTGCACGTATCTGCAGACAGGTAGGGCTGGGATGTGACCCTTCCCATCCATTCCTCCGGGACTGCTTTGAAAACTTCGTTTGAAAATGTAAAAAGCCAGGAATAAGTGCTCAGAAGAATACAAAGTAATCTCTTGCAGCAAGTCCACTTAAAAGTTTGTTGCCTGCATCTTTCCCTTGAGAGCTCTCCGCTGCTCGGTGGGTTCCTGTAGGGAACAATTCCTGAGCACTAGCAAATGGAAGAGTCCATAATGTAGATTCATTCACTCCTGGGGTGCCATGTTTCCTCACAATGGGGCCTGAAAGCACAAGGGAGGAGCAGCAGCAGGCTGGAGCTCGCAGGCAAGCAGGAACTAGCAGGCTGCACACAGCTCCCTCGTGCATGGGTAGAGCTTTGGGCAGTGCCCACACGCAGCAGTGGCAGGCAGGAGAACCAGCCTGCTGCCACTAGTATCCCCATGCTGGAAGGAAGAACCACAGAGCCAGGGCCCACTGGACTGTGTTGGTCTGGTGTGCAAGACTGCAGTGCTCTGAAACAAGAGGTTGGTCTCTGGAATTCTGGACAGGCTGCTCCCCAAAAGGTGCCTGAGTTGCTCCTGGCTGAAGAAGAGCTTGTATTTAATAGAAAGTGCAGTTCCAGAGGCTCTGGGGCTATCAGCTGATGGAGGCTCAGTCACACGCCAGGTTTCAGTAAAAACTTTTAGTTTCTGGCACTCCCCTCCATCCTGTTGCCTTGTCTCACTCACGGCTTACACAAACTAGTTAATGAGTCTCTTGTTGCGTATTTTGTGCCCCTTCTGCAGGGTGTACATCAACTACTTCGACATAAACGCTGCCAACGTGGGCTGGAACGGTTCCACCTTTGCGTAGAGCTCTCCCTCCTGCACCCAGAGGCCGCTCGCAGACCTCCCCTCGTGCTGTGCTGCCCGTTAGAGACCACCGCCCGGACGGCCCCGTGCTCTGCTGTGCGCACTCACAGACGGATGGCTCCTTGTTAGTGTGTTCAATACTGCTGCTTCAACATTCCTCTGTTTTCTCTGTGTAGAAAACAAATAAAGATTTAGAAATAAGCTGTCTGGTGCGTGGCCTTCGGTCGGGGCTGGGTGATTGCTGCGGGTGTTAAAACAAGTGGAGGGATTTGGGTTTGTTTCCACGTCCGCTGTGTGGCGGGAGCGTGGCTGATTTTAACTCGCTTCGCTCCGGGGCTGCGCTTAGGTCTCTTTGTTGCCTTAGACATCCTTAGGCCGTCCTAAGCACCGCGCTGTGCGGTGCCGGACTCACGGCCTCGACATCCCCTCAGCCCCCATTTCGCTTCCCGCCCGCCCCCCATCGGCCGCCATATTGGCCCCGCCCCCTCCC
>VXAB01011900.1:114128-358927 GCA_013399175.1 Odontophorus gujanensis
TGGAGTCTTCCGCCGCGCGCGAGCTCGTGACGTCACCACAGCGCGCCCCGCGGCGGCGGCTATGGCGCTGTTCGCGGTCAGTAGGTGAGCGGCGTGGCGTGGGGCCGGGCCGGGCCCGGGGGCCGCGCGTGACGAGCTCTTTCTCGGCCGTTTCAGATACGCCGGAGAGGAGGAGGAGGAGGAGGAAGTGGGAGATGAAGCGCAGGAGGAGCGGGCTCGAGCTCTGCTGGAGCGGCTCCGCGAGCAGGCGAAGGCCCGGCAGCTGAGGCGGCAGCGGGAGCTCGGAGGAGCGGGGCCGGGCGTGGAGGACGGAGCGGCGGAGGGGAAATGTGGCGCGGAGAGCGACGCGCAGGGACGGGGGAGGCTGAGGAAGGAGCGCGTGGGCGGCAGCGCGGCCCTGAAGAGGAGGAAAGATGGAGAGCAAGGCCCTGCGGCAGGTAACGGTGGCACCGGCACACTCCGAGTACCTCGTGGAGTCTGTCCGACAGGAAATGCTGTTATCTGTTCCCCAAGTAATTCCTTTTCTGGCGGAAAACCCAATATCGGGGCTCAGCGTGGTGTGAGGGAAAGAGGGCTGCGTGTCAGCACGGTTCTCAGCTGCCCCCCGTACCACCAAAGCGGCGTTTGGCTCTTGTGCTTGAATTCAGGGATAAGTGGTTAAGTTCTGCGATGGAAAACGTTCCCTGTGCCCCTTTTCTGTGGCACGCTGTGATCTGTAGCTCTGTGTTTCTGTTATCTAGATGCTGAAGGAGACACTGAACAACAGGGAGATGGGAGCAACCTTAAAAATAAATCCTCTAAAAGGAAGAAGAAGGATGAGAGAACTGAAGGGGCTGAAACAAAGAAGAAAGAGAGCAGTGAAGGATCGGAAGGAAGCCAAAGCACAGAGGAGGAGCTGCCCTCAGCTGCCCTGGGGGAAGAAGCACATCCACCACCCTCCAGCCTCACGATTCTTGGAGACTATGACAAAAAGCCCGTGAAGAAGGTAACTACCTTGCTGAATTTTGATAACTGGGAATGAAGGGGCACCTTAACAGCATATATTTGGTGTATGGCTTTGCCTGTTTGGTGGCAGAAACACTTTGTTACCCTCTTTATCTCTCACCTCAGGTACAACCCTTCTTACCACAGTGGCTTGCTCAACCCAAGCTAGTGCAAAAACGTATCAAAGAAAACCTAATTCCAATCAGAGATGTCCCAGGAGTTCATCCCAAGCTGTTGAAAAAGCTGCAAATGAATGGAATAGAGTCCTTTTTTCCAGGTACCTTGGTAGTGCTCTTCTTTCTCTAAACTCGTTTACACATTTCTTTCACTGTTGCTGTATGATTTACGTAGTCCATGAGATCAAGGGTAAAACAAAAGCAAACTTAATGCATTAATGAAATCAGTTTTGAACCTTCACTTTCATAACATGATGTGTGCTAGTAATTGAAGGCTGCTATGTAGTCATAAGTGCAACTACACAAAATGTATGTTTTGAAGTAGTAGCTCGCAGCAGCCAAAAGAGGGAGATCTTGCTTCTGTCATTCCACTTTTTCTACTTTGTTCCCTGGCTGCTAAACCTCACATATAAAACAAGGTTGCTGGTTTGCAAGGACCAGTTGTGGGGCAGGGAAAGAAGAGAGTTGGCAACTGGAGCTGCTGTTTTTACAGGACTGTTTGCTTCAGTCCTTGTATACTCTCTTGCAACAAACTTGAATGACTTCAAAGCCTATAAAAAGAGTTTGTTTTGCTCCTTGGCAGATAATACTGATGTGCCCTGATGCATATCTTGTGATTATGTAAGAATAGTTTGTACTTCAAACAAAAAAAAAAGGATGCTCAGACAAGTATGCATTGGTTTTAAATCTGCCCAGTAGCATCCTAACATGAATACAACAGTATGGGCATGAGTTGAAAACAGTATTTAACCAAGTAACATCTATTGTGAGCAAAAGAAATAGTTGAGTTCTTGGAGAAAGAGATCTCTACTCTCAGTGCTAAGCTCACAAATAAAGACCTGTGGAGAAAACAGATAGCATCTGTACTGGTTTTAATTCTTCCTGTCTTATGTTTGTAGCAGCAACAGCACAGATGTGGAAACAGATTCATTGTATAAAACATTGATTTCCTAGATAAACTAGTCTTGGTCTAGTGAATTAACTCTGTTTGTTTCCATTCTTGTTCAGTTCAGGCAGAGGTGATACCTGCTGTTCTACAGAGTGCATCCAATGGGTATTTGATGGGGCAGGGAGGATACCGCCCCAGAGACATCTGTGTCTCAGCACCCACTGGCAGTGGTAAAACACTGTCCTTTGTCATACCAATAGTACAGGTGAGTTTACTACCAACAGAATACCTGTATGGAAAACATAGAGGTTGGTTTTGTTTGAGCAAAATTTGAATTTAAAGCAGGTGAGAAAGCCAAGAAATTTGTGAATGCAAATTAGCAGAGTTTTTGTTTTTTTTTTTTTGCTCAGAGCTGTCTGAAGGATCTGCATGAGTCCATTTGTGCTCACTGCACTTTCACAGACAATAGATAAAGCGTGAGGAGTTGAGAGGACGTGGGGGAGTAAAACAGAAATGTGAAACTCTGGGAGGACTTGACATGTCTTCCCAACCTATTCTCACTAGCTTAAAGAAACTCCTTCTCAGCCCATTGCTGTCAGAGAATCATTTGCCCTTTGTTTTTACAGGTTCTGCTGGATCGGGTGGTTTGCCAAGTACGAGCTCTGGTTGTTCTGCCCACAAAGGAGCTGGCACTACAGGTACACAGCTCTTCACTTCTTGCTGAGCAGAACTGGGCTGAAATGAGGGCTAATGCAGTTAATATTTGCATGTCTATTCAGGGAAGCAGGCTGAATACTGTCAGCGGGACTGATGTTGTTAATGTGAAGTATCAGTTTCACTGATGTTCTTGTAGCTAACAAAGCCCATTTCTTTGCAGGTGAGTAAAGTGTTCAACATTTACGCTGATGGGACAGGTCTGAAGGTTGTATTGATTACTGGCCAGAAATCTTTCGCAAAGGAGCAGGAAATGCTTGTCCAGAAAAAGTAGGTGAAGTGGTCTTTTGATAAGGTTTATAGAGATCATAAACTCTTTAATCTCCACAAGCAGAGGTCAAAATACGAACTGTTGTATTGCATCATCATGCAGTAAGGATTTTGGATAGCAGGTTTATATGCTAGATGCTGGTTCTGGTTTTGCCCGGGTGTCTGCTACAATTCCTTCTTGTGGTTATTATTAGATTTGTAGGGTTTTTCACTGGCTGAGTAGAATGCAAGCACTTATTGTGTGCCCACAGAAACGAATGACTGGTACAGCTTTTTGCTGCAGTTTTTCTTAAGTGCTTTTTCTCAGGTGCAATGAGGAATGTTACTTCTTGTTGAAACTGAGGTGGTACACTGGAGAATAGGGTTTAGTGTCCAGTATTGTTTTCCTTTGCTGGTAAATTACATATTTGAATTGTATTACTGTAAATGAAAAAGCATTGGGAAAATCAGCCTTCTCACCAAGGATCTTTGTTATATGCTTTACAGTGCAGGGAAACACTTACTGATGAGCTGCTTGTTCTTTCAGGGTGACAGGCTACTGCAGCCTTGCTGATATTATTGTGGCTACACCAGGGCGGCTCGCAGATCACATTAGCAAGACCCCAGGGTTCAGCCTGACACAGCTTCGCTTCCTGGTGAGTCAGCTCCCACATCTCCCTTCTCAGTGCACAGTCTGCTGGGTCTGTAATTCTTGCTTTGCTCTGGCATGGTGCATAAATGCACCTCTGTTGGAACTGTTGTATGTACTTGGTTTGTGCTTTAGTCTGCTCAGGCAGCTGCCTTAAGATGAGAAGTTGTGTTCCAGCTCGTGACACTTACTTGCCCTTGCAGACACAAACTTGGAATAAACCCTGGGAAAAAGAAAAAAAAAACCTTTTATTTTTTAAATAGCTTAATTGCTGGAGTTTGAAGTTAATTCCACCATTTTGGATCTGTACAGAGACATAGCTTCCATCTTAATTAAGATTTGAGGAGCTTTATCTCTTAAATAGAACCATGTCTTTGCATAAGTGCAAATGAACTTGTGTGTAGTTTGAGTGTCAGGTTGGGTACTGAGCAACTGAAATGAAAGCAAAATTCAGTTTTGGGGTAGAAATGTCTGCCTTCATTCGAGAAAAGATGGGCAAAGAAGGAATTTCTGTTGCATAGAAGCTTCTGTACATCTTGAATTCTGGATCACTGTTGTAGATTTAAAAAATAAAAAGAAAAACTGCCAAGGTCAGGATAGCACTTAACACGTAGTGTTGTTTGTTTTTTGTCTGTGTGAATTCAGATCATAGATGAAGCTGACCGTATGATTGATGACATGCACCAGAACTGGCTGAACCAAGTTGTCAACGCTGCATTCCAAGCAGAAAATGATGCTGGTTCTAATACACTTTTCCAGAGGACCAAACCAGGGCCTGTAACAGCAGCTGGGTAAGCTGCTAACTGCATTTCTTTGAACTGTTTGCAAGGGTGCTTAGAGAAATGTCTGCCAAAGTAAGGCAGCTACTTCTTCAAAGCTTGAAAAAGCAGGCAGTGAACAGCAGGTATTAAAGGATGTCTTTTAGACTGACATCTAAGTATTGTCTTCTTCAGGCATTCCTTAACTAGACTAAAGCAGCATCAAAAGAATACACAAGTACTGAGAATCTCTGAATGTAGTATTGCCCTCTGGCAAACTGAGCAATTGGAAGGAAAATGCTGAGCTGTGTATGTGCTGCTTCTCTTTTCAAAATAGCATGACAGAGTTGCAGCAGAAACTGAGATCAGCAGTGAAGGAAGGAAGTGACTGGGATTGGGGCAGGAGTGACTGGGGTGCAAGGATGTGTGCCAAGGTAACAAATGAGGGTTGTGCAATTGACTTGAGAGTGCTGATCCAGTTCCATCTGTGAACTGCACTCCTAAACAAGAATGGGAAACATTCTACCAGCAGGGCCCAGAAAGGGAAAAGTGTCAAAAAGAGTTAATTACTTCCCTTATAACACCATCTGAAAGCACGTGTGTGGGAATACCTTTGCCCTATCCTCAGAGTTCAGTTTCCATATGCTGTTTATTTCAGCTGCTGTTACCCCCAGATACCCTTACAGAAACTGCTGTTTTCAGCTACGCTGACCCAGGACCCAGAGAAGCTGCAGCAGTTGGGCTTATTTCAACCTCGCCTCTTCACATCTGTCTATTCTGAGAAAAAAACACCCCGAGATGGAACAGAGACAGATCAAGATGCTGAAGAGAAGTACACACTCCCTGAGGGGCTATCGGTATGATATGAGTTCTCTTGTAGCCATAAAAGTAACATGTTTGGTAGCTGTTGGAAGAAAGAAGGTGCTTGAATAAGTTACACTTCAGGATTAGTTTAACTCTGGCATATCTAGTGATGAGTGTAGCCTTTAAACTGATACACTTTTCCTTTGATGCCTTGTGTTACAGAGATGCTGAAAGAAAGTGGCTTTGGGGGATTATTTGTGACTCAAAGAGCTCTGCCTTGGCTCATCTGTTTTCTCATTACTGTTTGTTTGGTTAGGACTGTAATTCTTTAAAATTAAACTGTTCATACAGAATTAAGTTTGCTTGCAGAAGGGAGTGGAGATAAGTAGTAATGTAGCATTTCTCAACTGCCCATCTAAGGTTATATTTTACATATGTATGTATAGCATGCATTGTGAGGCATGTGAGTACAGATCAGTGTGTAGACAAGAAGGCAGTGCATGTTGTTACTTGCCACAGAGAAGTGAGAGCACTGGAACAACATAGATCTCCTGCCTCTGCCTTGTATTGTGTTGCTGTGACTTGTTCTGAAGGGGTGGCACTGTGGGATCTGGTTTTGTTGCTGTTGCAAAACATCCAAGCCTATGTAGATTATGGACAGGTCGTAAGTTTCAGGGAAGATAGCTTTGGCAAAAAGTAACTCTGTCTCTGAACTTCTTTCCTGACGACTGCAGCAAAGCTATGTGCCTTGTGACCTCAATTCCAAGCCTTTGCTCCTCTTGCATTTCATGCTGACAATGAAGTTTACCCGTGTGTTGTGTTTTACCAACTCCAGAGAGGCTTCTCACAGGTGAATATGTTCATGAGGATGTTTGGCAGACACCTGCCATGGTTTTATTTCAGAGTTAGGTAGTGACAGTTCCTGTGCTGTTCCCCTGCAGACTGTTCCTGCTTGTTCAGGCTTTTGGTGGAATCACTGTGGCTGAATTTTCTTCTCGATTACCTCCAAATGAGAGACAAAGAACCATGAAGGAATTTGAACAAGGAAAGATACAACTGTGAGTACTTATTAAATGAGTTTCCTGTAGGTCGTAGGCCATATGCTATATCTAGTGTGAAAAAGATAGTTAGAATCGAGAGGAAATGTAAACAGGGCTTCCCTGTAAAATGGAGCATGCAGGAATCAGCTTGGAAAATGGGCATGAGACCTGTCCCAGTCACACTGGCAGACAGATTTACTTCTGTCTATAGCTGCAATTCACTTTGTGATGTTCATAACTGTGTTGGGATTGCATCTATGGCATGTCCCCAGAAGGAAAGTCAGTGTTTATTTTCTGGGTTTTCTTTTTGTCCAAACCCTGCACTTAAATTCTTCCTTGATTACTGGCAGACACATCACTGTCTGCGTTCGGTATCTTTAAGGAGTGCTCAGATGGTTTATGGGTTTGTAACCTCTGGGAGCTGTGTGGCTCAGTGTTGCATGCTTGGAGAGCCTGGAAATGCCCTGTAGCTTTTCATCTATAACTGTAGAGGTGCTTAGAACAGGCAGCTAATGCCATTTACATTGTGTGATTTGCAGTGCTGTTTTAATGCTTGCAGCTCAGAGGGTGACTGCCTGGTTTAACAGAGATTAGCAGTAGTTGTGCTGTGTTCAGTTGTTTTGTACGTGTTTGTGCAATGGCAGAGATGTTACCTGAAAACAACTGTATGTACATTTAAAACCAGGTTAATCAGCACAGATGCCACTGCTCGAGGGATTGACATTAAAGGAGTGAATTGTGTAATAAACTATGACACACCTCAGTTCATCAGGACGTACATCCACCGGTAAGACAAGCAGGAGCAAAAGGAAGGTGTTGGAGCTTGGTGCTCTCTGATATACTTTGCATGAGCAAGATGCACTTAAAAGGAGTTTCAGCTATGGATTTTTATAACTTCAGTGTACAACTGACTTTAAATCAGAAGCTAATTCATGGCATCATGAGAGCAATGTTGTATTAAAATGGAAATCTAGCACCCTGTTAGGTACAATGTTTCTAGCTTGTGTGAAATACATTGTCCCAGGCAGCATCAGGTTGGGTTTCCAGATGTTCAGAACACTGCAGAGTCTCAGCAGCTGTAATTGAACTCTGGAAATGTTCATCCTCTGCAACCCATAGCTAGCCCTATTAAACATAAAAATCAAGACTTTCTCCTAAATCTGGAGAGCTTCACAGTCAGAATCCTGCAGCTGATAGTGGCAGTGAACTGACGTGATGTTCCTTCTTCTGATTTCAGTGTTGGAAGAACAGCTCGTGCAGGAAAAGCAGGCTTAGCTCTCAGCATGGTCCTCAGAATCCAGGTGTGTCATCAATGTAACATTCATTTAAGAGGAAAGGTGAAGGACTGTAAGGAACAGAAAGTTCCTATCACTTCTTACATTCTCCAGGCAGCTGTGTTTTATACTTAGAAAATTTTTCTTCAATCATTCCATGACGAGGCAGCAAATTCCCAGATGTGCTCATGTTCTAGCTGAGGGGCAGCAGGGTGCCCCTTGTGAAGGAGAGGTGCTCACTTCTTTTTGTGCTGTTTTGTTGTGCAGGAGCGCAGGTTTCTGCGCATGCTGAAGGATGCTGGCATTCCAGACATAAAGCAGCACTTGGTCAAGGGCAGGCTGTTAAAGCCATTGTTGCAGCAGTATGAGGAGGCTCTCTCTGAACTGGAGAAGACAGTCAAGGTAACTGCAAGAGGGAATGATGGCAGAAAAGGGGGAAGAAAATGGAAAATCCTAAACTACAGTTTATGCAGTTCCGTGCAAGTCATGACAAGCACGAGTATTAGTGTCCAGAATCCTCTTGAACTGAAATATATCTATTTCTGTGTGAAGGAAGTGCATCACTGAGTGCATCGTTATGAAAAACGAGGAAATGGTGGGGAGGACAGAAGGGGTTTCTGTTGAAAGAAAGGTAGACAGTATTTGTGTTATCCCCTTTCCTTTTCTGGCTTTGTCTTTGTCTCTGAAGCGTGGATTTTGGCAGCTACCTAGAGGAGAGCAAACAAAATGCAGATTGAGCCTTTTATCATTCCAGAGCTTCCAGATTGTAACTTGGAGCCTTTGCTGACCAGAAGTTGAGTATTTCGAGCCAAGAAAGCATTTTCTGCAGACCATTACACACCAGTAGGAAAGTTGAGAGCTTTCAGAGTGAAGCAGGGTAGCATTTAACTTGGCGGACTGGTGGATAAGGGAACTGCTGCAGATACTTTTGTGCTGTATGATTTGAGCAAGTGTTCTGCTCTCCTCCTTGAGGACTCTTGATAAATGTTTGTCCTTGAACAATCATGGTTTTGAGTTGCAGATTAGAAATGTTGGAGAACTGGGGCAGGGTGGAAAAGATGTCAATACTGTTACACTGCTGCCCAAAGTCCCTTCTGTGTGACCCGGGGCATTTCCAGTCACCTTCTCAACTTTAATTTTGAACAGGGCGAGCGAGCACAGAAACGAATCTGAATGAACACAGGCAGAGGTGGCTGTGTTTCGTGGCACTGAAGATAAAAGCACAGTAAGAAGGAGTTGTGGTCCCCCAGCTCTGTGGTCATCTCCTCAAGCTTATCCTGTCCCACGTCAGCTATTAGAGGCCTCGTTCCCATTTCCAAGGACACAGGAAACAGTTTTCTGGTTTTTTTTGAGAAGAAAATGCAATTGCTTTGAAGAGGATTTTGCATCATCACCCAGTTACCCCCAGTGAACAGAAGAGCCACGTCCAGTTCTTGGTCCTGGGCCTGATGGAGCTGCTGGTCAGCAGAGGTGTGGGTTGTGCTTTCTTGCCTCTGAAATGGGGCAGCTCAGTTCTGCCCCGTGGTGCAAGGAGCTGTATCCTCACGAAAGCATAAAAATGTGTGCAGTGCAATGCCTGGATGCTGTTCAGAGAACCGTTCTGGGCTGAATGAACTGCAACTTTGAAATAAATAGGCAGTGTGTTTTAAAATTTCTGGAGTGCAGAGGTGATGACAGTGGATTTTTGGTTGTACAGCTCTGTGTCTTTTTGTCATTTCCTTGACTGCATTGTTTCCTTCCTTTCAGGACTAGAGGTAGCAGCTGCAGACTGAAAGATCTCATGTCTTGCTAATTTAAAAGCTCTAACTCTACATTTACCACTGGTATTTGTAGCTGTCCCTGACAGGCTCAGACCTGCCCTGTGGCTGTGGCCTCCACCGGCCCTTGGAGGCCTGCAGGAAGTGGCCCAGCTCTGGCTTCTGTTACTCTGTAAAACAGTATAAATGTACACCATTGCTGGCAATACGTAAAGGGAGGAAAAATAGAAGGGTGCTGGAAAGCTTGGTGGGATGGAGGTGGGGGAAGGTGGTTGCGTGGTATAAGCTCAGCAGGAGCAATGTGTGACTGTCACAGCAGCAGAGCCTGCATCTCTCTTGCTGCTTCGCGGGTGCTGTGCCTGTCTATCAAGCTGGTTTGGCTTAGTGATGGAGCAGGAGACGCGTACAAACCCCTTACCCCAGAGCTGCGAGCTCCACGAGCAAATCTGCCCGGTCCCGGCGTCCCATTAACCGCCCGCCTTCATTTCTTATTAAGCGATTAAGGGCGGTGTTTAAGCTGAGCCAGGTCCTAATGGCACGCGGCAGAACTTTGCCCTGCGGCTCCTCGTGTCTGGGGAGCGGCTGCACCACCACCTCCGCTCCGCTCCGCTTCGCTTCGGTTCGGTTCTGGCGGCGCGGAGCGGAGCCGGTTGGGAATGGGGCGGGAGCTCCGGGTCCGCCCCCCCCGGTAGCGCCCCGCCCCGACCCGACCCGGTGTCTGCGGGGCAGAGCGGACGGGACGGGAGCGGCAGCATGGGGCTGGAGCTGTACCTGGACCTGCTCTCGCAGCCCTGCCGGGCGCTCTACATCTTCGCCCGGAGCAACAACATCCCCTTCGAGTTCAAACGGGTGGAGCTGATGAAGGGTGAGCGGGGCTGGGAAGGGGCTGCCGCTCCCGGCTCGCAGCGGGCACGGAGACGGGCTAGGCTGGGGGGTTCCCGTCCCATAACGAATCCCCGTTTCCTACGGGGAGGTGCCGGAGATCCCTTTCGGGGTTTAGTTCTGCAGAGAACAGCCCAGCCGCATCAGAAAATGGGGGACAGGAAAAGAGACGTTGAAGTACCGCTCCTCGGGGTGTGCCGGCTCTGAGAGCGCCTCGATTGCCGACAGAAGATGGGAAACGCATCCGTGTGCGGGGCAGAGCGCAGCGTGGGGCTCGGCCCTTCTCAGTGACCCCACCCGCAGCGCTGTGCCGCGGTACGCAGCGCAGGGTGGTCCTCCCCTGGGAGCTGCATCGGGACGCGTTGGGGTGAAGTCAATGCTGGCAGCGCTGGGAGAGGCGTGGGAGACGGGGGGTGAAGTGTAGCAGTCAGAATCGGGACGCTGAGGGCTGCAGAAGGGAGAAGGGCTTTTGTTTGCTCTAAAACCGACTCCCAGCGGGTAGGAGCCTGCCAGAGTTATCATATGTTCTCAGCAGAAGATCTGTATCTCCTTTCTTTGCAAGTGAAGCTGGTAAAAACTGCCTTTCGGCCCTTCCAGTGCCCTGTTGTGAAATACAGTGAATGTATTGGGCTTAAAAACAATGCAAGATGAGGAGGCTTCCAAGGCTCAAACCGATAGAGAAACAAGAGAGGTTCCAGCTCGTGATTAGAAAAACTTCTGCGTGTTGTGGTTTCTTCTCTGGGTGTTCCCCTTCATGCCTTGGCTGCTCACTGAATGCACTTGGTGCTGCTTTCCTCTTAATGACCTGTCTCAATAGCAACAGATTGCAGCTGGGGTGAAAAGCCCATACAGTGCCCTTTCCCTTCTTGCCAATGAATGCTGTGATGAGATACTGATCCAAAGGAGGCAGGCAGGCAGTGGGAGCGCAAAGGGGAATGGAAAAACTGAAAGAGAATTACTCACAAATTGGGTTTGCCAAGTTCTGGGAAAACAAACCTTTTCCAGAGCATCTCCTGGGGCACAAAGATTCCCAGGTGACTCACACAGCAGGGCATGACAGGGGTAGGTGTTAGAGAAATGTGACTGCAGAGATGCACGTGTGCCATGCTGAAGCCAGGGGCTGGGAAGAGGAAGGGATGAATGGAGGTGTCTGGGCTCAGACCCAGAGGTAACCAAACACACTGGGACTCCAAATGAACACAGCACCTCTGGTCAGCTTTACTCTCTGCCTGCTTTTCATGGGAGACCTACAAGGTGGCTAAAAAACAAACACTTCTCTGCATTTGCTCTGATATGTGATAAGGAATACTCACACAAAGAGCTCACGAAAAGTTTTGTAATGAAGTTCCCATGACTTTACATGGAATTGCAGGGATTTGTTTCCTCTAAACAGAGGACTAAAAAGAGAGTTTAATACGAATGTTCTTACTTTCCAGGAAAGAAAAAAAAGAAAGATCCCTTTCTTTCTCACTGTCCTTGTGGTTAACCCACTGTGCTCGTGGCACTGAGATCCCTTCCCCCCAGAGCTGCTTGGTGTTTGTACCCTGACAGGTACCTCCCAGCACAAACATCGTGCTGGTACTGCCCTGAATTGACAAACATTACTGGTATGAAAGGACTCTGAACCATTTTGACCTTTGTCAAGAAGTTGTTACGGTATGCAGGCAGTAAGTTAGCTGACATCATAAGGCAAAGCCAGAATCTACCCCTGCAATACAGGGCTGCATTTGCACAGTCACAGCCAGAAATTGCCCACGTATCACCCACGGACCCCTTGGCTGTTCCCAGATGGGTGCTGAGCACCACTGATGAGAAAAAATTCCTCATTTCCTTCAGGGGAGCATAGGACCGAGGAGTTCAGGAAGGTGAATGTGCTGATGAAAGTGCCCGCACTGAGGGATGGCTCTTTCACCTTAGCAGAGAGGTAAGGCACAAATAAGCTCAGTCTGAAGTACTGTTTGAACCACTGCTTGGATCCCCCCAGCATACTGTTGGGTCTCTACTGGGACTCCAGTCCAGACAGTTGTTTGCCTCTTTCTGCTTGTATGTAAAATAAACCTGTTCTAAGGGTTTCTCTTCTCTTGTCGTCACCTCAGGCAGCTATGAAAACTGAGGCTATGAAAACTGAGCTGCTGCTTTGGAGCCAGCTTGCACGCAGGCAATGTTTCTGAGCTAAGATACCTGTCCCTACATCCTTCTGCTCTCTGCCTTCAGCTGGGGGCTGTAGCTCAGTGCTGTGGGTCTGTCAGAGGCACCTGCTGCAGGATGGCCTGGCAACGCAAAGCTCCCCATTGGTATGAACTCACTCCGTGGTTCATGAGTGCTCTAAAAAGCCTGCAGGTGTTTTAGCACAGAGGCAGATGTGGCCTGCTGGTGACGTCATGGCTGTCCCCCAGCAACCAGCACAAACTGCCGCGTGCTCTGACCACGCGACGGTCACACATCCTCGCTTAGAGCTGACTTAAATTACATTTGTACTGCTGCTCACTGCAGCAGTGCAGTATTTGGAAGAAGGAGAAAGGGTGAGGTGCTTTCGTCTCAGATCACGACTCACTGCTCCGTCCTGCTCTCCGGCAGTGTTGCGATCCTCCTGTACCTGGCCCGGAAATTCAAGACCCCCGATCACTGGTATCCCTCCGACCTGCAGAAACAGGCCAGGGTGGATGAGTACCTGTCATGGCAGCATGTTAACATTCGTGGGAAGGGGGGCAAGCTGTTCCTAATTAAGGTAAGACCATCATACACTAAAAACTGAGAGCTGAGAGTGCTACAGCCCAGGTAGTATAGCCCTCTGTGTGCTGGGCATTCCTAAGGGAACGTACAGGCCAAGTGTCAGGAGCAAACTGAGAACTGGGATTGACGTGGCAGGTCAGTAGAGACAAGAGGAGCAGTATGAATCCCCCACATGCAGCTGTAGCTCTGAAGCCCGTGGGACTCATTCCTTGTAGATGCAGACGGAGCAGTACACACAGTAAATGTGGCCGGTGTGATGCAGACACAGCTCACTGCCTTCTGCCCTGCTTCTTGGAAAGAAGGAGCGTCCCACTGGAAAACAAATTGCAGCTGTTTAAAGATGATGCAGCCTTCCCTTGAGAGAAGACTCGCGTGGTTGAAATTTCAGACTTTCTAGGGAGGAGACAGACAGGAAGTGAGGATGGACACTGATATTAATCATTTGTAAGAGCTGCTCTTGGGCACAGCTGAGGGATCCTGAGAAGAAGGCCTGGACTACATTCAGAGGGAAGCATGTAAAAAGCAGTGTTTTTCCTTCTTCCTGCCAGGTGCTGATACCTCTCCTTACAGGCCAGCCACTGCCTCCAGAGAAACTGGAAGGTGCTACTGAAGAGCTGAATGCTGTCCTGAATCAGTTTGAGGAGAAGTTCTTGCAGGACAAGCCCTTCATTGTGGGCAGCGACGTCTCCCTGGCAGACCTCATAGCCCTGGTGGAGCTCATGCAGGTGAGCATCGATCACACTGCTGTCAGGAATACAAACTGGGCTGTGAGCAGCAGCAGCATCTCTCTAGGACAGGCCTTTCTCTCCAGTTTACTCTTTAGTGGAATTAAAACTTGTTCCTTTTTGACCGTGAGCAGAACTGAGTTTGCAAGGGAATTTCTCTTTATAGAAGGTTGGACAAAATTTCCATTTTCTAGTATTTATTCCAGGGAAAAAAAGAAGTTCAATTACAAAGTAGACAGAGGAGGATGAAGGAGAGATTGAAAGAACAGCTCTCTTACTTACACCACAAATTCAGGAGAGAAGCTATTGCCTTGGGGGGGCCGAACATGAGGTGTTCATTGACCACTGCTTTATCTTTTGAGCAGCAGTGTAGGGACTCCTCACCCTTATCCTGGACAGAAGTACTGAAGTACTGTCTATGTTGCCTAGGAATAAAGTCACCTTCTGTTTTAGGGGAGAATAAATCTATTTGATTTTCTCCCACTACCAGGATTCGGTGTCATAAAATGAGCTACAGAAATCACATTTTTGGAAGGGACACAGTGTGTGTGGAGCTCTGTTTTCCACATGACACAGTTTGGGGGTCTGCCACAGCCGTACTTCCTCTGCAGGACTCAGGGCACAGCAGCTGCTTCCTGCAGGTTAAGAAGCAGAGGTGAACTCCATGACTTTGTTGCCTCAAATGAGAGGCACATCTGTGCTTTGTTCTGCTCCCTGGGCTGGCAGCCTGCAGGGAAGCCTCATGCCCGGGTTCTGTTGCTCTCTGCAGCCTGTTGCTTCTGGCTACGATCTCTTTGAGGAGAGGCCCAAGTTAGCAGAGTGGCGCAGGCGGGTGGAAGAAGCCGTGGGGAAGCAGATCTTCCAGGAGGCACACGAAGAGATCCTGAATGCCAGGAACGTGACTGCGGACAAAATCGCACCCGAGCTGCGGGAACACTTGAAGCAGCAGCTGTTAAAGCAAGTCAACTAGAATCAAGGGTGTTACACTCCAGTTAAAACGAATTATTTTGTGTAGGCTTTAAATAATATTCCTCTAATAATCATACAAAAAACGCAGTCTGCAAAATGCACTTCCAGTACAGTCTTTCTGCAACTTAGAAGGGAAGAGAACTCCATCTTAAACGGACTGCAGCAAGTTGCTTTCCTCTCTTGTCCACTACAGATATGTGAGCTGTAGCTGCTCAGGCTCTTCCCTTCTTGCTCCAACAGCACTGTTCTGCTTCAGGACAGAGGAGATTCAATCCATGTGGGAACACGAGCTGGTCAGAACTGCCCCTTTCTGCAAAGCTTTCCTGAAAGCGTGGCAGATCTGCCTGAAATAAGGCAGTTTAGTTGTCGAGAATGGCATTCACGTCACCGCAAGCTTGGAGCATTTTTGTTCTTTTAGTAAGGAGAATGGCCAAGGGGCAGCCGTCGGCTGGTGCCCCTGCCCAGTAGGGTAAGGGAACGGCTGGCCACTAGAGGCTGCTATCCTCAAAAGTAACCTTATGCCATCACCTACAAAATTTATGCCCTTGAGAAAAGCTGATTTTCCAGGTGAATCTGCTGCCGACCACGTGCTCGCATTCCTCGAGTCGTACTGGTGCTCCGTCCCTTCCCCTGACAGCCCCACGGAGGCCATTGAAAGCGGGATCCCTGCTGCTGAGCACTGCTGTGCTGGGGGCAGAGGGAGCCGTGCTGGCCGGCCCCACGGCAAGTGGAGTGCTTAGCAAGTGAGCTAAATAGTGCTGAAATAATGTGCATGTTCCACTACTCTTCTGTCATGACATATTTTGCAGTAAAGTTAATCATTACCCTTGCAATGCGTCCTCGCTCTGTTTGGATTTGTAAACAGAAATGGGAACACACACACTGCATCCCCTTGTATCCCTCTTGCCTTCCTGTCCTCTCCCTGTTTCTATCCATCCATTTCCAGGTAAGAACTATGATTAGTCCCAGTTTGCAGAACTGTTTTTTCCTCCTTGTTTTAGCTGGGAGTCTGTCTGTGCTGTGGTGTGTTTGGGTGGTTACAGTGCCTGCTGTGATGGCTGTGGTACAGTGGGTGAGGTGTCTACCACATGAATGCTAGTTAAGTGACAGCAGTGCTCAGAAAAGGAGAGAACAGCTGCTCAAACCAGGCTCACGTACCTTTTCAGCTGGACCTGCAGTTTTGGGGAGGAAGCCATCTGCCTATTCTGTATTTGAGTTCCCTGAGCAAACCTGCCCTCTAGTTCAAAAGGGCACCGTGAACCAGAGCTTGCAATGCACGTCCCTCAGGAATGAGCTAAGTCAGCCAGATCAATCCTCTTTCTGGTTTTCCACCTTGCAGGCTATCCTAAATGTCAGTAGTGAAAGAAACAGGTTTGCCCCCAGATTCTTGAAGCTTCTGTGCCGACACCAGCAGAGAATAACTTGTTTTCTCTAATTTGTACTGGCTTATTTGTTGAGGACACCCTGTCACACTCTGGCCAGGAAACTCAGTAACTTGCCCTGAAAGCATCTGCGTTGCTGCCACCTGACCTGTAATGGCTGTCGGTGCTGTTCTGCTGTAGCAGCTTGCCTGCAGTGCTAGGCCTGAAGAAAATAGACTGTTTATGCCATGCTGCCAACCACTTCCTCTCTTCTACAACCTGCAGCTTACCACATTCAGCTGGCTGGGCTCCACTCTGAATAAAATAGGTCCCTCCTTGCTGCTACTTTTAGCGCTGTTGGTGTAACTATAGACTCCTCCAACTTCTCCCTTATTTGTAGACAACAAACTTTCTATTACCAGCATAATAAATTCCTCAGCTTCTGTTCAAGTAGAAACAGAGCAGGGACAATCAAAACCAAGAGCCAAATCACACAGACCTCAAATGGAGCTTGTTAGCAGAGCCTTTCTTGATCTGCTTTTCCCTGCAGAATCTCAAGATAAAACTCTGTGCATGTAAAACCATTGTGTGAGCCAAAGCAAATGCAGGACCAGCAGTTGGTGCTGTTGAAGCTCATCCCCCAGCCTTAGCACAGCAACCCAGCCTGTAAGGCCACCCTACCACCAGGCAGATCAATTCCCAGTTTGGCATTACCTGCAAACTTACTGTGGGTTCCCTGAATCCACTCATCTGGATCATTGATAAAAACACTAAAACAGGACTGACCCCAGGGAACACCACTCCTGACTGCTCACCAGCTGAATTTAACTCCACTCACCATCCCTCCAGCTGGCAGCCTGGGGCTAGGACAGGTATGCTCTTTGCTGGGTAAAGGGAGGCTGACAGCTTCTCCAGGAGAATAGCCCCTTTCATGAACCCATGCTGTCTAGAGCCTGATTCCCACTGATCCCCAGTTGTCCCACACATACCATGTGATCTCACTCAAGATGATCTCTTCCATATCCTCCCCTGGCACAGGGGGGATATTGACAGGTCTGTCGTTCCCCGGACCCTCCTTATGACTCTTCTTGTAGATGGGAGGCCCATTGGCAAGTCTCCAGTTCTCTGGGACCTCTCCAGTTGATCAGGAACACCGAAGGATGGTGGAAAGCTGCTTGGCAATCACCTCCATCAGCTTCTTCAGCACTCTTGGGTGGATCCCAACCCGGCCCCATGGACTTCCGACAGTCCAGATGGAATGATAGGTCTCTAACTGTTTCCATCTGAATCATGAGGGGTTTATTCTGCTCCCCATCCCTGACTTCCAATCAGGAGGAAGAGTACACTGAGGATAATTGCTCTGACTTTTAAAGACAGATGTAGAAGAGGCACTGAGAACCTCGGTCTTTTCCTTATCCTCGGTGGTCATGTTCCCTGCCATGTCCAGTAAAGGATGGAGATTCTCCATGGCCCTTCTTTTACTGTTAACATATTTGTAAAACAGTTT
This sequence comes from Odontophorus gujanensis, assembly GCA_013399175.1. NCBI lineage: Eukaryota > Metazoa > Chordata > Aves > Galliformes > Odontophoridae > Odontophorus > Odontophorus gujanensis. Next base: position 131,600 of record VXAB01011900.1, read on the forward strand.
TTATTCTCTATTACTACAGCCTCACCTTGCTGTTGGTTTTTATCACAGAGATAAAGCATCTCGTCCCTGTACTTTGCCTCCTGCTGTCCCTCCACTTCCCCCATCTGGTTAATTTGTGTCATTTGATCTTAGCTGGTTCCAGGTCCCAGGCTGAGAGCCCCAAGAGCAGCCCTCTCTATCTGCCAAACCCAACAGGTTGTGCAAGAGGTTTGCCTGTCTCAGTGCAATGTTCATTGTCTGCTCCCCTTTGAGCTGAATATGGAGAGAGGTTACACGTCCTGTGACAGCTTAACATGCCATTCTGATTCACTTTCCTCAATCCTTGCCAGGAGCTATTTGGAAATAAGTGAGAACCTGTGATTTCTAGAGTAAAATCATGCTGGGATACACAGCATCAGAGAAATCTACAAAAAACAGACGCACATCCCAAGACATTTTCAAAGTTGTTAAGAAATACAATGCAAAATCTACTGCTTGTATTGACAGCATGCAAGTACAGGGAGGAAAAACTTTCTTTGAGGTGATGGAACTGAATGAAAATATTGTGCTAGAAACCCAGTGAAGAATAATGCAATAAAATGCCATGTAACATGATTAGATAAAAAATCTCTCTTTGGTTGTGTGGGCAATGCAGTGCAGTCAGCAACAGCAGAAAGACACATGAACAGAATGTTCCCAGGAGGCATGAGAAAAGCCCTTGGGAGTACAGAGGCTCCTCTGAAGCATGAGTAAAAAAGGGGGGAGACTGATCCTACATTGCTCCTCTTGCTATCCACCACTGGGATCAGTGAGCACTTCTCAGTTGTATTTAAGATGAGGGGTTTGCAATCGTTTTAAACACACAGCTCTTACACCTGGGCAGAGCCACATTCATTTTCCCTTTCCTACTCCTGTAGCATTTGATATTTTCTCACTCTGAAGGAGCTTGGCAGAACTCAAGCACCTGCCACCAGCTTTCATCTTGTGTTTCTGCTGCATGCAGATGCTCCATAGGGTAACGTATCCTGAATGAGAACTGAAGCACATAGAGAGCCCTTCTCAAAGCAGCCAGGCCAAGAAACAAACAAAAAAATCTTATAGCGTGGTCCTAAATCTGAAGAATTCCTCTGAACAATTGATGTGTGGTACTGTGGACTCAGTGTCAGGACACAGCTCATTCAAAAGGCACTCACAGATGTTCCCATTCATAAGGAATTGTCAGAGCAGCAGTTGTGGAAAACGCTACAAAAGAAAGTACCCGAGGATATTCCAGTTTTTGATTTACCCAAGCAGAGAGCTCACTGCTCAGTGCCCAAACCTTTTCCAACCTTTCGCACAAGTGAAACAACGCCGTCCCCCGGCTCCCTCTATTCGAGGTCCTAAAGGTTTGAATGTGACAAAAGGACTGCGTGGAACAAAAGGACTGCGTGGGACACGTGAGCACAGCGCTGATAAGGAGGTGTGAGAGCGCTGAGCTGGGTCTGACCGCGGGTGACTTTGCTGCGCTCGGTTCGGCCACTGTGTCAGTGTCACAGACTGTACCGCACACCGCCGTCCCCGAGTCGCACAGCTGCGAAGCGCTGCGGGGCGGTGCTCGAGTTCAGCCTGACCTTAATCCTACACGAGAAGTAAGGAGAAAGCAGTGCCACCGGTGTGCGCGGTGCCCGAGCAGCGAGCTGCGGGGCCGAGACCCGGTGGGGAAGGGCCGTCCCCGGCTCTGAGCCGCCGTCACTGCCCCGCACCGCTCCTTTCCTAAAGCGGGCCGAGGCGCGCGGTGCCAGCAGCATTTCCTTTCCCGGCCTCGGCGCAACCCGTGATGTCCCGGGATGGGGGCACCACCTCCCCGTGCTCCGGGACGGCTCCGCAGCGGGGGCCCCTCCGGCAAATCGCAGCCTGCGGCTCTCGGGAGCCGTTCCCCGCGGACAGGGCTCGGCGCCCCGGGGCTGCCCGCCGCGTCCCCGCCCGGGGGAGGGCACGGCCGGCACAGCTCAGCCCCCGCCCGTCCGCTCGGGGCGGCTCCGTCCGCAGAGCGTCCCCGCGGAGCCGGGCGGCGGCGGCAGCATGGGGCTGGAGCTGTACCTGGACCTGCTCTCGCAGCCCTGCCGCTCCATCTACATCTTCGCCCGGAGCAACAACATCCCCTTCGAGTTCAAGCACGTGGAGCTCTTCAAAGGTGAGGAGGAGTGCGGGCCGGGCGGGGCCGGGGGTCGGAGCCCCGCGCTCAGCGTTGCTCTCTCGGCAGATTCGGTGCTGGGGAAGAAGCCGGCGGCGGCGGCGGAGGTGGAGGTGGAGGTGAGCGGCGCGGAGCGGCCCCGCACAGGTGAGCGCCCGGGGAGGTGTGAGGGTCGCGGCCCGTGCTGTGCCTGGGACCCCGGCAGGAGGAGCCGGGCGGTGGGGCCGGGTGCTTGGCCGCCGTGGGATGGAGGAGCGCTGCCCTGCCTCTCCGCACTGCTCCATCCAGGGGCTCTGCAGATCGCCCGGTGGTGGAATCGTGGCGAGCCGACCCGTGGTGTGTTCCGGATGGATGGATGGAGGTGAAAGGGTCCGCTCACTGTAAGGGGAGGGAGGCAGCGTCGGTGCTTAGGGACACTCAGTATCAACGGGAGGAAGCACGTGGAATCATAGGGTGGTTGGGAGTCGGAAAGGACCCCCGAAGGACATCTGCTCCCACTGCCCGCAGTGCACAGGGGCACCCACAGCTCCATCAGTGCTCACAGCCCCATCCCCTGACCATGGGTGTCTGCAGGAACGGGGCACCACCACCTCTGTGCACTCTGCACCAGTGCCTCACCACGTCAGTGCAACGTCTCCCTTATATCCAATTTAAATCTCCTTTTTTCAGTTTGAAGCGATTTCCCCTTGTCCTATCACAATGGACTCTGCTAAAGAATCTGTCCCTTCTTTCTTACAGCCCCTTTAGACACTGGAAGGCTGCTTTCTTCTCACCCCAGAGCCTTCTCCTCTCCAGGCTGCACAGCCCCTGTTCTCTCAGCCTGTTCTCTTAGGGAGGTGTTCCGCCCATCATTTTTGTGTCCCCCTTTGGACGTGCTCTGATAGGTTCATGTTTCTCCTGTACCCCTCACCTGGATGCAGTACTCCAGGTGAGGTCTCACCAGCCCAGAGCAGAGGAAAAGGATTACCTCCCTCGACCTACTGACCTTGCATCTTCTGATGCAGCCAGCTGGAAACTGGCAAAGTGCAGGAGCTAGCAGAGGTGGGAGATCACCTACTTACAGGGGCGTGCAGGGATGCAGAGCTCAGAGGAGACTTTTCTGGGGTTGTACTCGTGTAGTACAGCGTCCCATCCTGCCTGGGCAGCCATAGAACAGGTGGCAAGGCCGCACACTGAACCTGCTGCCAGCCTGCAAGCTCTGCTTGGGCTGCAGAGGGGGAAGGTTGAGCTCATCAGGTGCTGTGTGGCTTTAAACACGCACCCTGCAGGCCCTCCTGAGCACAATGTTTGGGCCACAGAGCTCTTGTTCCCAGAGCTGCCTCATAGCCATGCTGCAGCTATTTTTGTGGATCCCCAAGGAATGTTCCTCCAGCCATTTCTAGCAAATTAGTCACAGTGACAGCGACTGCTCTGGGAACGGTGTACTTAGAAACATTCAGCTGTTCAGACTTGTCCAGCTGTATAAGAAGACTATTGAACATTTGCATATTGTATTTTCCAAGTAAATATTTTGTTATTTTTGTTACCTAAGGTGAAGCACAGCACTTGGAAATCCTTGGCTGAAGAGATTATTAGGCAGGGATGTGACTGGCAAATGAAACAATTTTTTTTTCTTATTTCTTTTGTAGAATTTTATCTACGTCTCTTGACACCACCAGTAAATGTTACCTACATGAGGGTGCAGCCTGTCTTTCTTTTTGACAGTGTACATTCTAACTGAAGTTATTCCTCAAAGCCCAACAAATGCACAGTGTGTATACACACACACACATATACATACTTATCTATCTTTATATATGCATATATACCCCTGTTTGTATACTAATTACAGTTACTAATTGCAGCAGATGTTAAACAGAACTGTAAGTCAAGGGAATGTCACAGGATCAATACAGACGTGCCACATGAACAAAAAGATGAGCTCTGTTTGCTGGGAAAGGCATAGTATTAATCTCTGCTAAACTACAAATACAAATACTGGTTTCTGTATTAGTAAACCACCAGTCCCACTGGAACAGCCTGAAATCACTGCTGATACCAAAGCTTGTATCAGTTTGTAGCTCAGGGCTTCTTTGCCTGTATGAACCAAAGGAAATAAGATGCTATCTCTGGGCTGCAGGTGCAGTCTCTGTAACAAATGCTGAGCTGCTGTCAAACCTGCTGCAGGGCTGTGTTAGTCCCAGAAGAAACACATGTTAATATTCCTGTTAGAACTGCTACACTATGAAAACAGGCTGAAATCTGATTCAGGTGCCCTGACCCACTGCTTACTTCTCATATCACTGTTTCTCAATTGCTTGCCGCCCTGGGTAATAAACAAACAGTAGATTGTAACAGGCAGCCAGCTAGGTCCAGGAACTGACTGCTCATTATTTGTAAAAGCTACTGACTTGCAATTTGTTGCTGCATTTTTTCTAAAGACCACCTGATCTTGCCCAAGCTGGGTGTGCTGCCCTCCAGCCGCTGGAGCCCCTCTAAATGCACAGGCACAAGCACCTTCCAGAGCAGCTCCTGGGATAACAAGAGGTGTACAGTTTTCCATGAAGATTTTTTGTGATATAAATCATAGACAAAAAGTCCCTTGTACTTTGCCAACTGGCTTGATTTTCTAGGAGTGTTTTTGAATGTTCAGGTTTCTCAGTGGGTTTGTTACCTCACCCTGCCAAGCTCTAATTCTTAAGAAACTCTTTATTCTGGTCTTTTGTACACTGCTGCCTGCTTCTGCTCTGCTCATGGAACCTAAGCTTGAGGGCACTGTCACTGCAGGAGGCTAGAGACATTGCCCACATGGGAAGTGGGTTTGAATCCCTTCAGACAGCAGATGGATGTGAACCTCGTTCTCCAGTGAAGCTACCTGTATTGGGCTTTAAAAGCTCTTCCCTAAGAAGTGAGGTAGGGGCTAGTCAGCTAGCAATGACAAAAGGGTGGTAATGTTTGCTCTCTTTGGTCTGTCTCATGTGAAATCAGTGCTGGGAAGGCAGTCAGAGGATTTGCTGTGTTCTGTAATTTGCAATGCAGGAATCTTTCATTCTCCCCCAGCTTCTCCCACAGCCAGCTGTAAATAAACTTAGTAGTCCAAAGACTTTTTACTGCTTGGAGTCTCCATTAATGCACACACTGCCACCACCTTCTGTATGGCAGCAAATAGTCCTTGGGGATATAGAACGTTGTTAGTTAACACCACTTTGGTTTGTTTTCTTTCTTTTTCTCTTTCTGGGTAAAGGGGTTTTTGTATGAAAACTCCTGCTGGTCATACTGGTTTGATTTGAACAGGATTTGCACCCTGGCATGCCTCATTATAGAAAGCATTTAAGACAAACAAAGTAAACAAAGCCCTCCAATCTTTTCTTTTTGTTCCTGGCCTTTTACACAATCCCATGGCATTTAACTGCTGACTCACAAGTTCAGTGCCTCCGTGAGAAATTGAAATCTTGATTAGATAGCTGCTATTAATGCCTTCAAACACCGAGTGACTGGAGTTTGAGCTCTTCTGTAGGATGGCTTCTTCCCCTTCTGCTTTCCTGACAGAGGAGGTTGAAATGCTGGCTTATTGCTGGGAGTAATGCAGCATAGAGGTGTTACAGCTTCTCTGACCCTGGTGAATGTCCATGGTGGCAGAATGAGTTGCTTTGCAAGTTCACTGTTATATTGCTGGTAGTCGTGTTTTTCCCATCTCAGCAAGAGCTCCACTGCATGTCTGCAGAGGGATCAGCTCTGCTGACAACATTTGCTTTCTTTGGGAATGATTGATTTCCTCTGCTCTTTGGAGACAAACAAGGGAAAGATTCTGCTCCATGAGTCCCAGGCTGTCCCATAAGCCACCCGGGCTGTCTTTGATTAATTAGCCACTGCAGTGATCCCTGTGAGCACAAAGCTTTTAAATTGCTTTCTATCATGATGCCATCCCAGCTTGAGTCAGCCATGTTAACAAACTGGAGGAAAATGACTTTGTTTTGGTGTTGTATGTTGGAAAAGGAACGGGAGAAGCATCCGTTTGCCCTCATTGGGGTGCTCTGCATGCAAACTCAGCCTTTCCAGACCACACTTCGTGCTTATCTTCATCCTATGTCTTTTTTTCCCCCATTTCTCAAGTCATAGGACACAGTTTTCAGGTCAAGTTATTGTTTTCAGTACCAATATCTTCACTATGTTTTCTAAATGCCTCATTGGGAATGATTTTTCAGAAAGTGTTGCAAGTATTCCTGATACCAAAATCAAACAACTGAATTCCTGTGTAGAAATAACTGCTCCATGCTGTGTGACAAGCCTGAGCAGGTTGCAGGCTATAGATGGCTTTCACACTGACTCTTCAACTTCAATTTCATAATATGATATAGGGGGAAAAAAAAGCCAACAGCTAAGTTCACAGATTTTTGAGTTTGTTATGATTCATTGGCTGATACTGTTCTAACTTCTGTCTTGTCTATTTGTGTTCTTAGGGCCGTCAAATAGTGAAGGGGATGGCAAAATCAGCCTCTTGAAGAAAGTACCAGCACTGAAGGACGGAGACTTCACCCTAGCAGAATGGTAAGAACTCAGTCCCCACAGTTCCTTGGATACCAGTAATATGAATAGTGTTTAGGAGGTGTCATTCCCTCTGAATGACTCAGAACTGTTATGAATAGGAAAGATTAATGATCTCCTTTGACATTTCAGCTCCTTTGTTCCTGAGAAGTTAGATATCAGTATGCACATTTATGATAAGCAGTTAAAGGAATGTGTAATTTCAGGTGGACATGACCCATACTTGGAGATAAACAACTTGAAGTTGTTAAAAAGATGTTCCTTTGACAGGAAGTTCTGTAATTATGGATGTTGAGCTGCCCACTAGGTCTTTACATCTGTTTATGGAGAAGCAAGCATTTTCTGCCTAAGTTGATGTTGCAAGAGCTAGCTTACACCACTATCTGCCTTATTTCTCAATCTGAAGAGGTTAACATTGTCAACTCATATATATGTCCTGACTTCATGAAAATATTATTGTGATGATATTTTTGTATTTCTAATGTTTTGCACTCCAAAGAGCACTGCACAGACTGAAAAGGTTTCCACAAAGTTTCATACCTTGTAACCTTATATACCTTGTCTATCTTGGTTATATGTAATACTATAACCTCATTTACTCTATTTCCATTTTATGTTTGAATTATCTTTCACAATGTAAACAAATCAGCTGGTTTAACTGATCTTTGTCTGAATGCACTTACCTCAAATTAGGGTTATAAACATATCTGGGAATTGTTTAAAGTGTATAAAACACTTCAAAAATTACAGAACTACTTTTATTTGTTTGACTTAATTATAAAGGCCAAGTAAACATCTGGAGAGATAAAACTCTGGTCTGAGGTAAAAGCATTCTGCAGCACACCATGACCACTTTTTTGTCTCGTTTATGTCTGAGCAGCACTGCCATTCTGCTGTATCTGAGTCGAAAGTACAACACTCCTGACCACTGGTACCCATCAGACATTAAAAAACGGGCCCAGGTAGATGAATACCTCTCGTGGCATCACACTAACATCCGGGCTAATGCTCCTAAGACCATGTGGATCAAGGTAAGGAGACTGGATATTAAGGTGAGAGTAAAATGATGCGTTCCTGGCTGAATACTGAACACACTTAGTACAGAAAGAGTTTGTCACAGTGAAATAACAAATCTAAGGCATTCCTAGCTGAGAGGAGCTGTCAGAGAGAGCTATTTGCTCAACATCAGGATCTGTCAGAAGCAGCTTTGTCAATTTTATGGTGTTTCTTGTTTTGTTTTGTTTTCTTGCTTGTTTTTTTTGTTTGTTTCCTTAAAGTAGGTCTGACACAGAAGGTCTTAAAGCCCCACTGACTTTTATTGCCTGGATCTGTGAACAAATATGTAACAGATTGGTTATTGCCTCCAAGAGCCACCCCCTCCCTACACAGCTGTGCAGTGTGTGCACACAGACATTTTGCTTCTTTGGCAAGCGTGCGCTTTGTTGCTGAAAACAGAAAGGCTTGTGTTCTTCACACATCAGGTCGCTGTAGTCCCATCAGGGTGGAAATCCAAAAGAAATTTCTGCTTCCAGAATGCTTACATACTCCTTTGAAACGAGCTCAGGAATAGGTACAATAGAGACATAGGGAGAATGGCAGTATCTCTTTATTCAGTGTGGTCAGATCAATTTACATTTAGGTAAAATTAATGGAATCACCCTGAGGCAGAAGGTCATTTAGTATCAAATGATTCTGCTGGACAACTCATCAAGAAAGCTAATGCAACTACCCTGAGAGAAACCCAGTTGCAAATAAAGCCCTGTAAGCAGGATTGTAACAGAGAATTTAAGAGGAAATAAGAGTTGCCAGTAAGAAGATAAGAACTTCACTCTTCCAGTGTAAAGTCCACCCTTGTTTATGCCTAATAAAATGTATCAGGGCTCATTTAGATTTTTTGATTTATTAACATTTGATATTTTGGCAAGAGAGTCTAGAGGAGCAGATTCCAACAAACATGAGTTTCTTCAAGTCTCTGCATGCTGTTATTGCAGTGCTCCAAGAGAAGGAGATCCATCTCCTTGCTGCTGCTAGTTAGATAACTCAAACATGGGGAAGTCATCAGAAAAAGTTGAAAACTTGGAAACCTAGAAAGCCACTGTGTAACAGAAGGCACATTTGCTAGTTTTGTGAGAAGACAAACTGCCCTGAGATACAGAAAAGGAGATACCATTTCATAATTGGAAACATTTAGGAAAACTGGCCATGAATTTTCTGATGACACAGACTCTAAATGTACTTGGCAAAAAAAAAAGGCTTGGATTAGGCAATCACAACATGAATTTGTTGAGTATACTAGCAGTAAATTGGAAGTCTATCTACTCCCACTGGTGGAAAATTATATCTTTCTTTTTCCTGAAAATAAATCGTATTTCTTTAGCTGTCATAGATAGAGGTAGCATAGTTATGACATACTGGTGGCTCTGATGGCATATACACCTCTGTGATCTGGTGACAGATCTCACTGAAAGGCTACTACATCCTGTGCCAGCAAGTCTTTGGAGATAAAGACTGTGTTTATGATTACTTTGTCTGGAAACATTTCTAATGGTATAAGCAATGATTCTTGGGAGGCTTCAGAGTGATGTAAAAATGGCACTTACCCACTCTGCCCTCCTGGCAGCTGCTCCTTTGCCAGCTATACACTCCTTACCACAGCCACTGCCATGACCTGCTCCCATCACCCAGCAGAACTGCAGGTGCCCACGTCCAGCAGCCAGTTACACCACAGCATGGATGTGTGTTGAACCAGGGAACCAAGTGGCAGTGACTACAGCAGAGATTTGTCTTCCCAGGATCTGTTGCCCATTTTAATTTTGCAGCCCACTGAGATGGCGTAGGAAGACATAATGCCCGGCACAAATCACTGCTGAATCCTTGGTTTCCTTCTGTGCCTTGCTACTTGTTAGCTGGAGGTTATTGTTACTGTGGATCAGCCCCTTTAGACTTCTCACGTGCACTTTGTCCATGAGCTCTTTGAAACTGCAGCAGCCTATGAAGCTGTAACATCATCCTCTCTTTCAGCTTTGCTGCAGGATCACTGGCAGTCAATAGTACTTCATGAGGTACGACCTAATGAGTACCACTGGATCTATGAGAAGACAGCTGACCATGCTCTATGCCCATTCTCTCCTCAGGTGCTGATTCCCCTCTTCACAGGGCAACCACTGCCACCAGAGAAGCTCCAGGAGGTTATGGAGGGGCTGTCCACTTCCCTGAAGCAATTTGAGGAGAGGTTCCTGCAGGACAAGGCTTTTATCATTGGGAGCGAGATTTCCTTGGCAGATCTTGTGGCCATTGTGGAGCTGATGCAAGTGAGTTCTGGACTATGGTAATGAAGGCTCAGCACAAGGAAAAACATGCTGCTGGGCAGGGAGGGATGCAGCATGTGGTAACACTTGGTTAGGAGTAAGGGCATATCTCAGCACAACTAAGACAATGGATAGAAGGCAGCAGTGGGTTCAGAAAATGAGTTGTTTTCTTTAAAAGAACAAACTGGCTGCAACAGGTCTCTTTAGGTTTTCTTCCCTAACAGAATGTTTTCCTGTTTCATTCTGATTTTATTTTTGACCTCTAGAGATAGAGATAATGTATAAAACTTTATGGGCTCCTCCCCTGTCTTTCTCCTGCCTGTACCTGCACTTACATTCTTGATGCCCATTTTCTGGCAAAGAGAGGGTTGCTCAGTGCCTCACTGCTCGTTGCTCTCTGGTTTTCTGCAGCCTGTTGGAGTTGGTTGTGACATCTTTGAAGACAGACCCAGGCTGATGGAGTGGCGCAGGCGGGTGGAGGAAGCTGTGGGGAAAGAGCTTTTCTTCCAAGCCCATGAGATGATCCTGAATATCAAAGAACTGAGCAACATTCAGATTGATCCACAGCTGAAAGAGCACCTGGCACCTGTGTTGATGAAGATGCTGAAATGAATTAACCGATGTTATTATTTTTCCTGCCCTTAATTTTTTTTTAACTTCTGTGGTCTCCAGCTCTACACCTAACTGGAAAAAACACTGTACTTCTTACGTACTATTGCAAGATGTCCTCCCCAACTTCACTAAGCTTTCCCTGCATCTTTGGGGGAGTGGAGCTGGGGGAAGTTTTAAGACCTGAAACATTAAATCTGTATGAAAGGCTGAGGCCCTATGGGTCCCTTCACACATGCATCTGGGTTATATTTTAGTGTCACTCAGAAATATTAGAGACATGAATAGTATTTCCTGAAAATTTTGAGCCAGCCTGCAAACTGGAACATGCGAGAACTGCCTAGGATGGGGATCATTGTTTTCATGTGTTTGTAACATCTGTAGCTCCTTCCTAAGTGGCAAGCCCAGCAAGGTATACCTGATCTTCACCATCCCAGCATGCCTCTCTGCATAAATGAGTATGGAACAAAGCTACAGGTAGTCAAAAAAGTGGGAAAAAAAAAAAAAAAAGACTTCTTGTTTTATTTTCTTTCATTATTTTTAATTTAATTTTCTCACTGCTGGAGTGCATTGCTTGGCCACCCGTCTACATTCCATACTTCTGTTTGCCTTTAAGATCCTGTGAGAAGTTCCTTCACATTCGTCTACAACTGTGAATCATTGTAATTCTTTAATTTAACCACTGCTCCCCACTTTTCAAAGCTGGGTTTCCTAGCCACGTGGTCTGTGAGTACATGTGTGGAGGGGCAGTTCTTGGGAGGTCTGTGTAGTAAAGACCGAGCAACTTCAGAAAGCTGAGGGTGGCCACAGCCTTCAAATAATTGCCTACTTGAATCCTCTGTTGATATCGTGTAGGGAATGCTCTGAACAAATGCATTCACAGTGACTTCTGTAAAGAGATATGTCTGCAGTCAAATTGCTTTTTTTTTTTTTTTCTGTGGTAATAATGCAATAGCAATTCACATTCCTCCTAGAAAATGAAGAGGAGGAATAAATCTAGACATGCTCTCCGGAGATTGTTTGGGATGGAAGTTCACCAAGCTGAAGTAATAAGGGAGATTTTGTGGCATTGAGCAACACATCATCACAATAAAAGGGCAGAGAGTTGTTTTGGAGCTTCAAGGCTCTTTTTCTTGGTTCTGTTATATCTGATTAGTTGTAGCTCAAGTGGGAAACCCTTTTGTACTGCAGCACAATTTATGAAGAAAAACAAGCATTTCTATTTTTTTCAGCTGAAAACAGCAAATAGTAAAGGATGCAAAAACTGTTGGAACATGTACATCTCATACTTCCATTCACATCTAGCTGTTGCCTTTGAACCTTACCCTGAAATCCTTGCCCAGAAAATAATTTGGAGATTACGTCTCTCAGGAGCTGAACAGCTTCTTCTCTTACAGTCCTAACATGTCTTGGCTACTCACAGTTCTGCTGTTAAGCACTATACAACTTGATATGTTTTAGTGTTTTTTCTCTAAAGTTTTACTTCTAGGTATATGGATTTAGTCAGAGCCTGGGGAGATCTTTAAATTCCCCATCTGGAAAGAAAATCTTATTATATATTTGAGCTTTCAGTAATAGAAAATTTCATTTTTTGTTCTTTGTAAGGAATAGAGACCTGACTGAAGGCTCCTTCTTTTTATGAACTGAAAGCATTAGAAGTAGGCACCTGCTTATTGCCACCTTTCCTTTCTTCTCTTATCCCCAAACATTTTTTGTTGAAGTTTCATTCAGGGATGTTGTCCACACTTGAGATAAATTTTAAATGGGAAGCAGTTGACCGTCTGAGAACTTTGAGAGTGGAACTGCTAAGTGGCTGATGACACATACACATGCCTGCAAATGGGAAAAAAAAAAAACCAGGATTTTCCAAAGGCTCAGCAAAATGGTGACTGCAGTGCTGTCATCTCTCGGCTCATACCCTTACAAGGATTTTAGTTGCCAACTCCAAGACAGAAACAATAAAACAAATGCCTTCAGTTCAATAAAAACTCTGGATTCTGGGTTGTGCTGTGAGGCCACGGAGAATTTGCCATTTGTGGTCAACCCTTGGGAGCAAAGGATAAAACGTACCATTAAAATGTTTGTGACAGACCCTCATCCTGTTGTAATGGCTGACTTTTGATACTTAAATCTCCTTTTGCTCCATTTCTCTTGGGAGGCCTTCTGACATGTTGGTCTCTTGTCGTGTATTTTTAGGTGGTGGGATTTTATTTTGGCTTTGGAATTTATGGGGAGAGATTTTGAATATATTAAAAAGGAATGAGAAATAGAAAAATGGATCCCAAAGGGCACCTTATGCTGGTCAGCGGGTCCCTGCAGCCAGGCGTCGGACTTGTGGCCAGGGTTGGAAGTGTGGCTGAATACCCTAAGTGCCTTTGTTTCGGTAACAAACTCAGTTCTCATTATTTGCTGATGGAGAGATCTTGGTTCAGTCTCCTAGACTTCTCAGTGGACAAGTCCCAAAATCTTCCCTGCTGCATCCCTGCCATGCAGCAATGTGAGGTTTCCCCACCCCTTACAGAAAACACATTATAGAAAAGTAAATACTGTGCAGAAGAACACCACATAGGCAGTGTAGCTCTGTGTGTATTCATGCAACTCAAGATCATCTATTTATAAGATTAAATCTTCGTGTGATTTTGCCTTGGAATCTAACAGCTTTCCTGGGTTATTTCTGCTGTTTTCCTGGGTTTGGAGGCAGCTTCTGCACTGCAAAGCAAACAGCCATCCGCTGCCAGATCTGTCTCACTTCACAATCACTCCCCTAGAAATCTGCAGCCTGACTGCTGGCTGGCTTACATGTGCCACTCCTCCTGCCAGTATTGTCCTCACTGGCAGCAGCAAAGGCCAAACAATTCCCTCAGCAAAGCCAGCAGCTCCGTCCGTTTTCATTAAGACTGTCGGGAACTGTGGAAAACAAAAAAGTCACATTATCCAGGGCCAGTCTTCACAGCAGTGCTGTACCTTAAGCAAGGTGACTTATTCATCTAGCTGCCTGTAAATCAGCACACCCTGCACTCAGCTTCCGAGAAACCTGATCCACAGAGGAGACCGCAGCTGCGAGCCAGTGCCTGGTGGCACTCCTGCCAGCTTCGGCACCCAAATATAACTGCAGAAGCTGGGTCCGGACAAAACAACCAGCCTTCTTGCTCGCCTTTTAATTTGATGTGATGCCAGCTGTTCTAGAGCATCGTCTCCCTTTTCTCGGTAGACCCTTCCCGCCCCAAATGCAGCTGATGGAACAGAAGGGGCCGGTGCCCGCCCGCGGCTCGCACTGACCCCGAGCAGCAGGAGGAGGAGGGCCGGAGCGGAGCCGGGCGGAGCGGAGCGGGAGGAGGCGCCGGGCAGCGGCGGGCAGGAGGCGGCCATGCCGTTCGTGGAGCTGGAGACCAGCCTGCCGGCCGAGGGGCTCCCGCCGGGGCTGCCCCTGAAGCTGTGCGAAGCCACCGCCGCCATCCTGGGCAAACCCGCCGAGGTGAGCGCGGGGCGGGGCGCGGGGTCGGTGGGAGCGCCGTGACAGTGACCGCGCGTGTGCCGGCAGCGGGTGAACGTGACGGTGCGCAGCGGGACGCCCATGGTGCTGGCGGGCTCGGCCGAGCCCTGCGCCCAGCTGCTCGTCTCCTCCATCGGCGTGGTGGGCTCGGCGGAGCAGAACCAGGGTCACAGCGCCCGCTTCTTCGACTTCCTGACGGCGGAGCTGGGCCTCGACCCCAAGCGGTGAGTGCGGCCCGGCCCGGCTGTGGGCGGCCGCTGGGGGGCGGTGTGGGTCGTGCGGGACGGCTGTGGTTTAAGTCCGGCTGAAAACGTGGCTGGGCCGCTGAGCGAGCAGCGTGGGGACGGCTGCTCTCTGAACGCGAGTGACTCAAGTTGGGATAATCGCTGCAAACGCAGTGCAGACGGGTAAGCCGTGTCCCCTCTGCCCCTCGTCCCGACTCCACTATTAAGAGCGTGCCCTGCCCTGGGCTGCTGTCAGGATAAGTACCCAGCAAGGTGACTGCTTCTGTTTATTTAACCCCACGGTGTGAGCCAGCCAGAGCTTAGGGAAGATTTTCTGGTTTGCTGCAAACTGGGAAGGGGTTGCAATTAATTGCAAAATAATATTTTTTCTGTCCACCACATTTTTGCTCTTATACCCACTAAGGATTGTCATTCGCTTTTACCCGCTGGAGCCCTGGCAGATTGGCAAGAACGGGACAGTCATGACTTTCCTGTGATCCCTCGAGCGGCAGTTTGGAACAAAGCAGTGATGGAGATGACCTGCCCCATCTACCGTGCTGCCTCTTAGATCAGCTCTAATCGTTCCACACCTTCACCTCTGTGATTATCTTCTGCTTTTGGACTCTGTGCATATAAAGAGTGGGGCAGTCAGCTGTACAGTTATCATAAAGTAAATCAAAGTCCTCAGTCCTTCCTTGCAGCGCAAAAGCTCTGCAGCTGCCTAAGCTGTTAGCAGTCTGGAGATGGCCATACTTAGCAGGCTGAGACAAAGCTCTCTTCCAGAAGTCCAGAACATATTTGGCTTTACTGAAAATGGCAGAGGTTCTCCAGTTTATCCAGATTACCTCATACTTTGCAATGCAGAAAGATCCTCCTTTCTGTTTCCCTGTGGCAGGAGGTGGCTCCCAGGCTGGCTGAGGAGAACTGGAAGTGTTCCTTCAAATTATTCTGTCTTCAGACTCCCAGAAAGCCTGTCCTGGGAAGAGAGGTGACTGCTGGGAGACAAGCTTATGCATTTATTTCACTGTTCATTTAAGGCTCATGTCTGATTTTGTGCTCTGTGGTCTACCATTGCCAGCTGCACGTGGCTGCTCCCAGAGAGTTCTGTCTGCCCAAAGAGTCTTTGTGGCTGGATGTTTGTGTGTCAGTGGCTGCTTGTGAAGAGCTGTACTGTGCCACAGGAAAACGTTGTGAAGGTTCTGTCTCTGCTGCCTTTAATCCCTTTTGTTTAACCTGGTGTTCAAAATAGTTCTCTGGGAAGAGACAGACATCTTACTGTGTCCTATGGCTGAGGTTTTCAGTTCACTGCCCTCTGCAGACGGGCTGCTGTTGTTGTCCACGAGTGACAGCACACAGGCAGCATTCTGCCCATTGCACTCAGAACCTTACAACTTCTGTGGCACTTCACTCTGAAGTGTTTTGGATTTTAGGACCTGTATACTCCATCACTTTATAACTGGAATGTACATGGTATTAAAACAAAAGCACAGTAATGTTGTCTCAGTCTTCCATGAAAACGGGAACATGCACTGGCTTCCCCTCCACTTTGTGACTTTGTCAGGTGCCAGTCACAGGAGCACAGAGGACCTAATTGCATGCCCTTGAGAAGTAGAGGTCCATGAAACAAGGCTGAAGAGTCTCCATTCCTTGATTATCCTTATTAGATTTCTGTTTATGTCTTGAGCTCCCAAGCTTGAAAATAGCTCTTCTAATTATCACTTGAAGTTAGTTATTCCTTATGCGCCTTAATACCTTCTGTGTTTGCAAAATTCCCCTTCGAGGAGCCATGCTATCTGATTAATAAAATGTATCAAAACCTCTTTTGATGAGTGTCGGTTTATTGGGTTGTAACGTGGCTTTTTTAGCTGCCAGTGCCTGGAGGCAGAGACACTGGCTGTGCAGGTGCCTTTTCTCAGATGTCCAACTGAGTGCTTTTGAAACCACGTAGTGAACAGGTGAACTGAGCATGAGATACACATGTAACTCAAGTGTACTTTGTTGCAGGGAAGAAGGTGGTTTTGCCAGGGAGATACCTACTTAAGTGAAAACTCAGACATGCAGAAAATAATGTAGCTTTAATCCTGCTGTGCAAACTGCTTTTTTTCCTCAGTGCCATGGTCCTCCATACCATGAAGGAGCAGCAGTCTTTCTAATCGCTCCAGAAACCTGTGTCCTGACCTGTGCCCCAGCTCTGGTTCTGCGTTGGCCTCTGCTGGGCTAATTTCAGATGACTGCAATATTTCAGGGCTTGAGGATTCCCTGAAAGGGGCTTGTGGTTTCCTTAAACCACCCTAGAGAATCCACGTAGAACCTGACAGAAGCAGGAAACATTTTCTCACATCTTTGTTGCTTATGTTTGGTGGCTGGAGTCAAACAAATGCACCATCCTGAACCCAGCCCCGCAGAATGACGGTACCAAGTCCCCTGTGCCTGAATTCTGTGCGCAGATGGTTCTGCTCCGATGGGATGAGCTCTGCTCCCTGTTGGTTTGAGGGCACTGTGTGGTACTCAAAGGCAACGACCTGAAGGTGAAGCCTGTGTAACCACTACCTAGCTCTGAAGTGCGTATTTACACAAAGCTGAGGACTGCGGAAACCTCGAGCAAGCTAAAGGGCACTGCTGGCAGAAACCTATTACAAAACCATGATCCCTTTGGGAATTACTCCGCAGGCACAATGCCCTGCTGCAGCGGCACACGTGAATGGCAGCTCTGCTGTTAGTTCCGAGCGGCCATTTTCTACCACAGAGCTCACACATTCAAGACTAGGAGAATTATAGCGTTAGGATCTGCTTGGAATACCAGCAGCCTGCTTGTATTTTGGACTAATTTCCAAGCTCCTGCACCAGCTCTACCGCTGCCTTATACACCACGCACCTCACAGCGCTGCAGCACTTCCACGCCGCGAAGCACCTCAGCCTAGCCCCGCCCCGCCCCGCTTTCCCATTGGTTGTCTGAGGAGAACCTGCCCAGCCAATCAGCGGCCGCCTTATTGCCGACGGGCTCCGGGGCCCTGGGGGAGGTTGCCGTGGAGACCGCCGGTGAGGCCGCGTCTCCGGGGAGCCGCTTTTCGCCTGAGGGAGCCCGCTTCTCCGGGAGCTCCGTGCTGTGCCCCGCTGTGCCGGCAGCCCGGGGGCGGCTCCGCCAGGTGAGTGTTCTGTCCGCTGCAGCCTCGCGGAGGGGTCGCCGTTTGGCCCTGCCCAATCCGCCGTGAGGGCGGTGTGAGCCTGGCGCGGCGCGGCCTCTCCCTCCCGCCCTTCTCTGAGGCGGCTGTCAGAAGCAGACGTGGGCTCCCACCCGGCCCCGGCCGCCTCCCGGCAACCTGGCAAGCAGCGGGGGGGTGTCCCCTCTCCTTTCTGCGGAAAGTTACCGCGTTTCTATAAAAAAAAAAACAACTTCTGTTGAGATACGATGAAAACGACATTTAAAACAATAGCAGCAGCAAGCACCGAGCCCCAAGTGTTTCTTAAAAAAAAAAAAAAAAACAAAAAAAACAGTGAATGTTTGCGGCGTGTGATTCCGACTATAACAACAGGGAAGAAAAAAAAGCTTGGGGAGCCCAAGCCACTCCCTTTCTTTCTGGTTTTGAAGCACAGAATCACACAATAGCCCAGGAGCTGCCATCTCACACTTTACCTATGTTGTCACCTACTAAGTGAGAAGGGAGATAAGATTTTAAAGTCAAGAGGTTTTAATGGGTGTTTTTACCTTTTGATTATATGCTCAGATGTAATAAATACATCTAACTGATATTGCTGTTTTGTGTTGATGTTTTGTACAGTTACAAATTCAATTCTGAGATGCTACTTAAATTGATCAATCTATATCTGTTCCATGGTTTGTGACCAAGTAAAGAGTTGAACTAAAAATTCCCCTGCCTTTTCTATGCTTGCAAGCAGTCAAGTTGGCACTGCAGTCATGGAAATGGACTGTTGCTAACAGACTCTCCTGTTGACTTTCTGTACATCCTTGAAGGAGACCATGTGGATTCAGCAAAAGCCTTGAGCACATTTGTGGAGATAGGCGTATACGTAAGTGAACTTTAAAAACACTTATTTTAAATACCTAATTGAGTCAGGGTCATATAGCTTTGCTTGTTTAGATGTCACAAGCTCCTGCACTTTCTGCCAGAACCTCTGACACTTGGTATTTTAGAAAAGAGATGTCATGATATTTCTGTGCGTCTGTTGTCTCATATGCAGGTCAAGGACTCCCTGTCTTGAAAGAGCTCTGATTTTTTTAATAATGTTCAATGAGTGACTTAAAGAGAAACATGCTTAATTGCTGTGCAGTTATCAGTCTAATTTAGCTAGAAGTAAATAGAGCCTGGGCAAAGTATCACTGCTGAACAGATGAAATTAGTGTAAAAGTGCTGATTTCTCTACAAGCAGAACTAATAATGGTGTTGTATGAATTCATTCACTTTATAGTTCAAAACTCCCACTGCGTCCTGCTGTGATTAATTTTGGGATTATTCTTTTATTAACATGTTCTCCAAAATTGAGGGCTGTTTTTAGCCTGCAATGCATGTGTCATCTTTCTTTTCCCATTAATGGGAAAGTTTTATCACGTAACACTAAGGCCACGCTGAACTCTTGTATTCTTGCTTTTACTAATGTGTTTCAAGCAGTTAATAGAAAATAAATTTGGGTTTAATTATGTTGAAAAATGACTTACAGGTTACAAATGTGAATATTGCATTTTAAGCTTTTTTATCGGTGGTAGAAAGACTGAAAGTATTTGCAACTCTCCTGCAGAATGAGAAATACTAATGAGCAGAAGTTTAATTTCTTCTGTTTGCCTCTGTCTGCTAGGCCCAAGTACATATGGAGTAGCTGTAACTTGCTTTCCTTCAGAGGTGGCAGATGTTCTGTAGGTGATCCATGTGCTCACAAGACACAACTGGCTTGTTATGAACACTGTGTCTGTTCTATCAGGTAGCAGTAATAAAAACATTTCAAATAGGAGGAATTTCCAGGAGCAGGTGGTATTTTTGAGTAATGACCAACCAGTGTGGTCTGCTGTGAAGTCTGTGTGGTTTGGATGGCTTTTTCCTTTCATGTTCCAGAAAGCATGGCACTCACTGATACTGACAGACTTGAGAGAGCACTCTGGATTGTTTTCTAGATAAAAGCAGTAAAACCTGGATATATTTTTTTTTAAGTAATGGGAGATAAACCACTCTTATCCTCATGTAATATAGTGTGTTCAGGAAGCGTTATTGTTTTTAGCATTTGTCATTACAGGGAATCACATTTTAATATTATTGGAGTAACGTAAATTATGTTCATTGAGTATTATACCTTACAGTCATAGCTACTCTGCCTATACTTTCAAGGTCCCCTCACCCCCAGGACTACTGTTTTGAAAGCTGTCCTGAAGAAATACAAGTGCTTAACTTTGTGCTGTATGCTTTGTCTGTAGTTAAAATGTTCTCCTGTGGTAGGGCAATTCACCTCTTGTCAGTAATGGTGTTGTAAGACAACTTATTGGTATTTGATTAAAGTATATATTTTTATTTCTGAATGCTTTACTTACGGTCAGAATGAACATTCTAATCCTGTTTGCTTTCCAGACCTGTTTGCATTTAGCCCTCCCTCCTAACCCTGGAGAGCGACTGTGAAGATTTATGAACATGGTAAGGATTTACAGTGTTTGAGATGTTTTGGTAGAATAAAACTGAAAATTTCTCCTCTTGCTAGGACTAAGAGTAAATTGGCATAATCAGAATGTTGGCTTTAGAATGATCCTGGAGCAGCTATTGATAGATTTACAATTCTGAAAAAAACTCGGCTTATTGTACGTGCACATTCTAGGGAAAGTTGCTTGCAAGGTGCTTGGTATTCTGACTGTTGTATTAGCTGACCTTGGGGAGAAAATTTGCTTTGCTATATTATTATTAGCAGTTAATGATGCCTAAAGTCACTGTAGCTCTTCTAAGATTAAGTAGAGACTTCACAATATTGGAATATGCAATACACGTTTGCCAAGTAAAGGTAAAAAAAAAATAGTCTCCATTTTGCAAGATAAACTGAAGTGTGTAAATGTAACAGCTCTTTTGGCATCTTAACTGTCATTCTAGATTCGAATCGCTGCACTGAATGCAAGCTCCACAATTGAGGATGACTATGAAGGTACCTTCAAAAGTCATAAGACACAGACAAAGGAAGCACAGGTAGATAAATCCAGAATATTCTTAATACTTGCTGGGAATTTTGTCCTTTCTTGTTACAAAGATTGGTCATGCATAATTTTGTTTTAAAGAAAGTTGTGTTACTGTCTTAACTTTTGAATCTTTAAACTACAGGAAGCAGAAGCTTTTGCTTTGTACCACAAAGCTTTGGACCTTCAGAAGCATGACCGATTTGAAGAGTCTGCCAAAGCTTACCATGAGCTGCTCGAGATTCGTCTTCTGCGAGAGGTCGGTGATCCTTAGAGAATGAAACTCTAGAAACTGTTTTTATTATATTACTTTTAATACTACTACTTTGCGTCTTATTGGCTAATTTTTAATGTCAGTGTTATCAGTTGGCAAGTTGTTTGCTGCTTTTTTTTAACTTACCTAATTCCTAATACTCATATTGTGCTTATTTTACTATTTCTAGGCAGTTCTTTCCGGTGATGAGAAGGAGGGGCTGAAACATCCAGGCTTGATGTTAAAATATTCCACCTATAAAAATCTAGCACAGCTGGCAGCACAACGGGATGACCTAGAGACAGCCATGGAGTTTTATTTGGAGGTACAGCACAGCTGAAAGAAAATTGGAGCCTCAATGTTTGCATCCATTTACCAAAATACAGATGTACACTTCTCAGGATACCTCATTTGTATGTGTGTCTGAGTGCTGTGTACTTTCTGATATTTTACGGCCACCATTCGGTCCCTAAGCCAGTCGTGTCCCTGTTAAAAACTGAAGCAGCAGCAGTAGTCTCTGTAAACAAGCAGATCTGTGTGTCTGAAATGTGAATAACGTGGTCTGTTATGCTTTCTAGGCTGTAATGCTGGACTCCACTGATGTCAACCTGTGGTATAAAATCGGTCGTGTGGCAATAAAACTCATCCGCCTCCCTTTGGCTCGTCATGCTTTTGAAGAAGGTCTCAGGTGTAACCCTGATCACTGGCCTTGCTTAGATAACCTTATCACTATCTTGTACACACTCAGTGACTACCCAAGTAAGTACAGTAGATACAGATATTTAGAAAAAAAAAGAAATGTGTGATTTTGTATTATAAAAAAATACATGAAATGTAGTAGATAAGAAGGGTGTGGTGGGAATTTTTACTTCATGATGAATTTGTGATGATTTCTACCTGTTCTAGTTACCCTAAAAATACATGCCCAGTATGGTGTTTATCAAGAATTATGAACTGATCTGCATTTTGATGTTGGATCTCTGCTTTTGATGTTAAAAAATTTAGACATTTTACATTTGAGTAATATCCAGTGAATTAACTGATTCAAATGGTGTTTAGGAGAAAAGCTGTGAGGTGGCAGAAATGTTAAGTCTGGTCCCTTAGGTTTGCCCTACTGTAATGATCCTGATTCTGTTTATGTTATTGCCCATATGAGCAAAAGCCTTCTGGGATTCAATGCCTGTTGCTGCAGTGGAATCTGAAATTAAGGCATCTCACCATTTATTATTTTCATATTATTAAAGTAGCGACTGACCATTCAATTTTTGTTTCTCTGTCAGCGTGTTTGTACTTTATCTGCAAAGCCTTGGAGAAAGATTGTCTGTACAGCAAAGGATTGGTTCTGAAGGAGAAGATCTTTGAGGAGCAGCCTCTCCTTCGGAAAGATTCCTTAAGGATGTTTCTCAAATGGTGATTGTCATCTTACAGTATACACTGTATTTGGAGTGTCAACTGTTTTTTAATCATGGACTTCTGATCTATCACCATTCAAGAAGGAAAACAGCACCTCCTGTTTTCCTTTCTCACTATTTGGAAAACAGTAGGATGATTGCCATTTATCTTTTAATTTTTAATAGAGCAATGATTTCTGATGGTGAAACACTTCTATACGCATGCTGTAAAGTTTGCAAATGCTTGTTTTAACACTACATGTTACGCTATAGAAAGATGTAAATCTCTCAAGACTTCCTAAAAAAGCAAACAAACCCTTGTCTTTGTTTCTTAATGCTTTCTAGTGACATGTCTATCCACAATGTAAATGTGAGTACAGCTGAAACAGGAAGAATCATAGATGAAGCACTGGAGCTACGTAAGAAAAGACAGGCTTTGCTGGTGCAAGAGAGGGAGCCGGACCTCCGGCTGATCCAACCAATTCCCTTTCTCACGTATGTCATTGTATTTTCTGTTTGTAACAGGTTTATCTGAAGCTACTTATGGTGGCAACTATATTGCACAAGTTGTTAAATAAATGTTAAATAATGATACCATCATATTTTGGAGTCTGTACGTTGTTTGTATGCTTAATGATTTTATTATAAAGCTAACAGTTTTCAGTCTTTGATTTAACATTTCAGACGGATGTTAAAAAAATCTTAACGGTTTGGTAGCCATTCCAGCTCTGTTATTGGATTTTTCAATTTAGACTAGTTTTTATGTGAACTTCAAAGTAAGTTTAGGTTTTTAAATGTTTTTACTGCTGGTATAATGGAAACTTTTAAACATAATACAGTTGTTTATTCACAGCAAGATATAAGGATAATTTAAAGTTGTTAAGTACATCTTTAGTAAGGCATAAAGGATTGATTTGTATAGTGCTGCATTTTCATGTGTAGATGGAAGTGTTTAGGAGAAGCTTTACTTGCCATGTATCACCACCTCACAACGTGTGACCCTCCTCGGCCCAGCCTGGGAAAGAGAATCGATCTCTCAGAATACCGAGACCCAGTTCAGCATTTGGTTCTTTCTCCAACCTCAACTCCTGTCAGCGTTATTCAGCCAACTCCTGTCAGCACTACTGCGGTGGTGACAGTGCCAGAACCTGTGTTAGCTTATACTCCAGTGACACCCAGTTTTCCAAGCCACAGTCAGAATTCATTGGATCCAGGAGCTACTGTAGGTGAGCAAGGTACTTCAGTTTAAGATTTAATATATTTTTCCAACTTATTTGAGTATTAAGAGCACTATGGGACACACTGGTAAGTGCTGTCCTTTAAGCTCCTTATTGGTGGCTTCAGAACCTGTTTGGCATATGTATAACATGGCAGAAAAAGTGAAGTTGAGTTTCAGTCACAAATCATCATTTTATTTATCTTTTTTAATTTTTGTTTTCCTAAAAAGGCTTCCCACTTCTTGTTTGATAATTTAACATCAGTGTGTTTTTTCTTTTTTTTTTTTTAATTGTTTTTAGGTGACATAACTGCAGGTGATAAATCCAAGAAAGGGGTGAAGCGAAGGAGAATTACAGAAGATAGTGGTGAAACAGCAAAAAGGAGATCTGCCAGGGTCCGGAACACGAAGTGTAAAAAAGAGGAGAAGGTTGACTTCCAAGAGCTATTGGTGAAATTCCTTCCTTCCAGGTATGAGACCTTAAAACCACAAGACCCATTTTATTTTTTGAAGGACATGTCTCCTTTAATCTTATAAACATGATTTTTTATCATTTATTTCTTTTACTAATGAAAACTACTGAAAACTAATATAAAAATGAGAAAGGTTCTGGTAATGTGAAATAATTAGAAGACAATGGAAACATCGAATTGTGCTGGGTCAATAAACAAGGCAGTCCTGGTTTTGACAGTGTTTGAGAACTCTGAATCTGTGGCTGTGTTTCAGTTACTATACTTTCACTGATAGAATATGTACAATGTGCCATGTTTAGATTTGACTTAATAGTGAAGGAAAGTATGAAGATTTTGTTGGTTTTGTCCCCCTTTCCACACAGATTAAGGAAATTAGATCCAGAGGAGGAGGAGGACCCTTTCAATAACTATGAGGTGCAGTCGGAGATCAAAGAAGAGAATTTCCAACATGTTGGACCACACAGAATGTCATTTGATTCTACAACGTTCATGGAATCTGGTAAAGATTTCATTATAACTTCTCTTTCCCTGTTGGTTGTTCTGTCTTGTATGCTTTTCTGTATTCTCCTGTCTTCTATATAGAAGATACAAATGAATGTGTTGTTTTAATTCACATAGTAAATTTATACTTTTTATCTCTATTGGTGATTTTTGAAGTCTTGGGGTCTGGTTGATTACTGTATGCAAGAGCAGTGTACCATGGAGCTGCCCACTTAAACATATTAGAATCCAATAACTTTATTCTGCCTCTGCAGCACACAAGGACTACTGTAGCCCTTCTATAAGCTTAGTGCATGAAACACTGTCAAAACTAACTTAGTTCAAGTCACAGCTTACCTTGATCTTAGTTATGCATAGCTTTGTTTTTATCTGCTTTCTAGAGAAGCAGGATGTTCATGAATTCTTGCTGGATAACCTGAACAATGGTGGTATCTTGGAGCTGATGATGAGATACCTGAAGGTCATCAGCCAGAAGTTCTTGGTGAAGTGGCCTCCTGGCTTGTCTGAGGTTGTCCTTAGTATCTATACTAGCTGGAGAAAGCACAGTACTAGTCTTCCCAACCCATTACTGAGAGACTCAAGTAATCAGCATATCAAGGTAATGCATTTTTTATATCAGTGGTGTTTCTGCTTAGTTGAAAATGGGAAAACAATTTCAGAACACTTTGCTCCATTGATTTAGTTAAAGAAAAGCATGCAAAAATGCAGTAATGTTGTGTATCAGATGTTACAATTTTTATAAATCTAGTATGTGCTATTGTATTTCTGTGTATTTTCATATATATGCACTTTTTTTTTTAAATATGTCTTATGAGTGCATAACTTCTTGTTATGTGAAATGAAATGAGTCAGTACTTCATAGTTAGACCATTAAAATCACTGTCCTCATGCTTGTCTTTTCCCTTTAATCCCTGAATTTACTTTAAACTTGATCTGCAAATTATGCTAAGTGTAATGAATCTGGGGCTTTTGAGACTCCAAAGGGCTACTCTGGTACTGTGCTTTAAGAACTTTCCTAAGCTCATGGATTTTACAGACAGATTTGTAGCTCTTCTTCCTATGAACATAATCAGAAAATAGCATATTCATCACTGCACAAAACTACCTGGCAGATATCCATGGTGCTTTCTAGTGTACTCCTGACCTTTATCCATCAAGTGTTAATGAGCTGGTAAGACTAGAGTGCATATTCAGTGTGATGGAAATGATAATAAGTATTTTTAATTTTTCTCTTTTTTGTTTTAAACTTTTTCTGCAGGATATGATGCTGATGAGTCTTTCCTGCATGGAACTGCAATTAGACCAGTGGCTACTGGCAAAAGGAAAGAACTCTACAGGTGAGAGTCAAGTGTTTACTTTTCTATTCTAAAAATACTGTAGGTAAATTAAGAAACTGTTCTAGGAATTCACTGGATTTTTGGAGCTGTCTTTTCTATGTATGGATAGCTTTCTTTCTATACACATCTGAAAGGTGCTTATTACTGGTGCATTGTTTGTTGAGTAGATCAGTGCTTTTGAAATACTGCTATGTGGGTCTCTCCTCGTGGGATGCTAGTAACTTTATGATAAAATGTAATTAATTTACAGTTTCTCCACGAAATTGCCCTGCTATCTCTGTGAATGGGAAGTTTGGTTCTGACCTGCCAGGAATTCATTTCTTGGGAGACCTGCTACAGTTATCATTTGCATCCTCACAGCGAGATTTATTTGAGGAGGGCTGGATGGAGTTTGTCACTCGGGTGTATTGGCTGAAAGCTCGCTTTCTAGCACTTCAGGTTTGTTCTACTTTTGATTTAAGAAATAAAATTTTCCTCAGCAACTAAAAATCATGTTATTCTCAACTCATTGTAGGTGTGAGAATTAAATCAGTTTAAAATAGTTAAAAGCATTCACTTTGCAGAAAGCAAAATGTTTCTTGACTCAGTGTTTTGATCAGTATGAATGGAAGAATTATTTCTGCTAATTACTCTTTTGTATTCTTAAAAGAATTTTAAAAGGGTTTTAATTAATCCAAATTAATCCTTCAAGTTGATTTCTATTTCTCTGATTTGTTTTATCTATTACAAAAGTCACTGATAAGATATACTTTATTTGCTTGCTTCCATTTGCTTTTTTGGATTTGTTTTTATGTGCAGTAATCACGTTGGCAGTGCTTACACTGAATTTAAGCATTTTGTACATGCTTTGGAAAACCATTTTGCAGACAGAACTCTTACCTTGTTACTGCTTTTCCCTACACTATACTTCTGCAGGGAGACATGGAACAGGCACTTGAAAACTATGATATTTGCACTGAAATGCTGCAGAGCTCCACTAACATGCAGTCTCAAGCTGGTGATGAAAGCAACATTGTCATTCGATTACCTAATCTGCATGTTGATTCTGTAGTTTCTCTGGAAGAGGTAAGAATGCATTTGCAGGAGTATCCTCCCTGTTTCACCCCTTCCAGTTTCAAAGGTCACCTATGAATTAGCTCTGGTGATGAAAGCTTACCCTGAATTTTTTTTAACAGTAAAGGAACAGGTTCCTAGTTGAATGATGATGTCATGGCCATCATCTCCTTTTCAAGAAGATGCCTTTTGGATCTCTTGGTTTTGTACAACTTAAGATTGTTTTTATGCAGAATAGAAAGCTTTTTTTTCTATTAGAGGCTCTGCATGTACAGTGGTAGAGTGTTTACTTTCTGTTCTATGAACATGACTTCCTGTGATGGTTAAATGAGTTTCTTTCTTCAGCAGTTGGTGTTTTTCACATAGTAATTTACACATTTGAATAAAAGAATGTCAGTTTTCCTTTCTATCTTTTACTGTTATGGAGGGTCAATTCCAACACAGGTTCTGCCGTCTTCACTTTGAAATCCATCTGATGAATGTATTCTTGCACAGAAATGTGTAATTTGGGGATTTGAGGCAAAAAAATGCTTAAAACTAATATTACACAGCAGTCACATACCACATGATAATTAAAAGTATGTGGAACAGCTGAGGTGTTCCATAGTAGGAGTCTTCTTCCTAGTCTATGCTCCTGGATGTAGCTGTAGAGTTAACACAGCTTTGTAGCTAAAACGTTAGATGAAGGGCCACTACCTTTGTACGTGAAGACAAAATGAAGGTTGGATTATACCATGTTTGATATTTGCAGATTGATAAAAACCTAAAATCTCTGGAGAGATGCCAATCTTTAGAAGAGATCCAACGACTGTACGAGGCAGGGGATTATACTGCAGTGGTGCATCTGCTTCGCCCGACATTATGCTTTAGTGGAAGAGTAAAACATCTGGAATTTGTAACATCCATACCAGAGAGACCGGCACAGCTGCTTCTCCTACAGGTTTGTTTTGTTTCTTAAAAAATGTTCTGTGAGGAAGGGATTAAAAACTTGCAGCTGATTTACTTTGGGGAAACAGGGTGAATGGTTTTCTAGAGTGAGCGTTAATGGCTAAAGGATCTTCGTTACAAAATGTGAAACCAAATTTGTAATTGGTCTCAGCAGTGTAGTTTTGTTGACATTGTTAGAAGTATGCCAGATTTTGCTGAGGATGTGACTAAAGATGTCTGAGACCTCTGTGAAATGTCCAGAAAAAATATAAATTCAAATAAACTTGAGTCATTTGCAGAGACATCTTACGGCTGGATCTGTGCTATCTGTGTCTGCTAGGAATACTGCCTGCTTTTGTTGCTGTTGGCTGTTGATGGTTGTTGATGATTTACAGCCATTCTGAACCCAAAACTTTAAAAAAGCTGTGTAGTACATGAATGATTTCATAGTTACTGTACCTGTCCTGCACAAATGACAAACTCTTGGTAAGATATGGCTGTTATACTGGATATATCTTGGTCTATGTAATATTGAAAGTAAGGGTACAAATACCTCGACTATGGGAGCAGTTAGAGCTATCAGGTTTTCTGACTGGGAAAATACAATCACAAGATGGACTGACACACTTTTAGCTCGACTGAGCCAAATCTGATGGCCTCCATGCTGTGTCAGTTACCTAAACCTGTCAGAATATAAAGAAGCAGGTGGGTGTTGCAGTAGTACTGGCCTTGTTGCCATTTGGGTATTTATGAAGTAATTAAATGGTAGCACAAGAATACAGATATATTTTTTTTATGTTCACATTCTCTAGGACTCTTTGCTCAAGCTGAAAGATTACAAGCAATGCTTTGAATGCTCAGAAGTTGCCTTGAACGAAGCAAGTCAGCAGATGATGAATATGACAGCAGCCTCTGCTAAAGAAGAGTGGGTTGCTACGGTAACACAGCTGCTCATAGGAATAGATAGTTCATTATCATCAGGCAACAGCATCCTGAAAGAATCTTCTGTAACATCAAGCCTCGTTCGATTAACAACCAACCTTATTCAGGTAACCTGTTCACTGGTCAGAACAGAGTCATTGTGTGCTATGGACATGAGTACAGCTGATTACTGAACTGCCACCTGTTCACAGTGATATTTCAGGTTACAGTTTTGTTGGTGCAGGGGAAAAGAGGAACACTGTCTTTGTATTCTTAATTTTCAGTTCAGTGTGCTAGAGAGGCACTGAGTGCACCTGTTCTAGAATCAGTAACAGTTGGTACCTTCAAATGCTAAGCTCCCTGAAGTAATTAAAGAATGGTAGTAAAATATCTAAAGGAACCAGACTTTTCTTACGGTCTGTAATGGTGACAGTGTGAAGACTTACTGATCAGCCTGAGTGCATTTTGTAACTTTGTTCAGTTTAATCATTCCTACTCTGTTAAATTATTTGTGTTGTGTTAATGATTCTGGTTTGTGTTTTCCAGCTGTTGTGCTTTCTAGTTGTTCTGTTTTCTTTTGTATGTGTATTCACTTTGAAAAGTCTGAATGTGATAATAACAGAGAGGTAACTGGTTGGAAAACGACTATGCAAGAGAAGAATGTAATGGTAGGGGAATGATATTCTACCCTTTCCCATGCCAGCTGATCTTACTTGTAGGACTTCTTACCCCTATTCATTGTGAGAAGCTGAGGCTTAATTTAGGATTATTCCTATAGTGTAGAATGGATTATTAGCTTTGGGTTGTTCGTTAAGGATTCACTACTGACTCTTAATATGTATGCAATATGTACTGACTCTTAATATGTATTTTGTGTATGTAATGTCTTTTGCTTTATTAGATCATAGACTGCAGCATGGCAGTCCAGGAAGAACCCAAAGAACCATATGTCTCGTCAGTTCTTCCATGGATCATCCTACACAGGATCATTCAGCATGAAGAAGATGCTTTTCAGTCCCTTTGCTGCCAGCAGCAGCAGAACCAGGGAGAAGGAGGTATTTTTTTAAATTCACTTTTACATGTTGGAGCTGACCTTCTCTCCTTCTTGCTCTGGAATATAAATAAAAATTACTTATGTTTGTCATCTTATCTGCTGACTGAAGGGATTAGATGGGAATAGAAATATGACATTATTATATATATATTTTTTGCACTAGATGAAGCATTGGATAGTTGAAGTTAACTCAGTTCTGTACTACTAAAATATTTGCCAACTTCTTTCTTCCAGTGAATCCTGATACTCCTATGCTGCCTTCTTCACTCATGCTGCTGAACACTGCCCATGAGTATTTGGGAAGAAGATCCTGGTGCTGCAACTCAGATGGTGCTCTTCTGAAGTTCTATGTAAGTGTTAGCATTGTAGAATATCTTAGGCTTAAAAAAAACCCCTCTGTAATCCATATGGCCAGCACCCATCTCAAATCAGTTTATTAGATTATTACCTTGGTAATGTCTTCATGTTGAAGTACACTTCTGAATCTACTTTTCTTCTGCAGAGCACACCAAACTTTTAGTCCGTTGAGTCTGAATAGTGAAGGTTTCTTTTCCTGCTCCCCTTTCCATTGTTATCCTTTCTAAACAGGACTTCTTGTCAGACAGGAGTTGGCTTTGGATAACCACCTTTGTACTATACAAATATCTTAAATGAAAGCTGGTAAATGGTCTACCATGCTTTGAAAGAGTGAAGCACTGGAGAACCATTAGATGATTATGCTGAGCACTTAGTCTTGTAGAATTATGTCTCCATGACTTTTTCACAAATAGGTCAAGAGTCATGCTCGTTTGTGTTCAGGAAGTGAAGTGATATTTGAAAGTCTTAATTGGGAGAACTTTTTTGTTAAAGAAAAACAAAGAAGAGCACGCTTAGTGGCAGTGTACCTACATGGTAGGATAAAAATGTTACTTATCCATGCAGAAACCAATTCTCTAAAATCTGGCAAGTAGTAAGAATGGACTCTTGAGTGTTGGTATAAAACTGAAAATAAACTTGAGCAGATTATTTCCTGTCGTAATTCCCATTCTTCTTTGGAGTTCTCACTGAGAGGAATAATAATTGCAGTCTTCTACTTTTTCTGTTTTGCTTCTTGCACTGCTATTTTATTTTCCTCCTAGGATTTGAGAGAGAAGGAAGAATGGCAAATAATCTGATAGCACTGTACATCATTCACAAACTGAAAAAAAATGTGGTGCTACATCTGTAAATTTGCTGTTAAAATGATCTAGTGGGATTCTGTATTCATCTTTGTGATTCTAAAAAAAGTTTGTAACTAGATTTATAGGTTCTCAATTCACAGAACAGAATTTGCCAAGCGTTACTTAAAGATTGTTCATTTTCCATTGTAGGTAAATATTATCTAGTGTTTAAAAGAGTCTTCTGAATGAAAATTCAGTTTTGAATTTTGCAGTTAAACTTCAAAAACTTTAAACAATTATTTCTTCTAAACTGTAAGAGTACAGATGTGTAGGATCTGTCTCCAGCTAGGCATCTGGAATGTTGTTGATCCCTGATGGACTGTGTGCTGTTACCTGGATTTAGTCCTGGAGCTGTGATGTTTGTGACTGCTCTGCTGTTGCTAAATGTGGGTATTTTAACTGTACCTGCTTTGGTTTCATAGTGCAGACTGAAGCGGGTAGTATTTCTATTGGTTTTGTGCTATGAGCTAAATATACCTTCAGGTGATACTTATGGAGCTGATCTATTGAACAAAGATGATGAGAATGAGGAACTACTTCAGTCCTTCTCCCTGTATCTCAAGGCTATTCTTTGCTCAGTTGTTTAGATGAGCGTGTTATAAAATCTAATATGTTCCAGCAGTCTGTGTGTCTGGGCAATAGCATTATTAGATGAAAGGAGTTACCTGCTCTCTATTGACCTTTTCAAGATAATTCCTTGAGAAATTCCCCATGATAGAAGCAGAATATTTCTAAACATATTTCTATTTCCTTTTTCCTTTGGCTTAGAAATTGAATTGCAGTCAGCTTTTTGCTGCCCAGGGTGCTGACAACTTGGGTTACCCCTGCTGTTGGCAGAACCCAAATAATACAGTTCTGTGGCATTCAGCGGGCAGTGCTTTACAGGGATATTTCAGTGGCACTTCACAGATTCAGCTCGACTTCATCGAGGCTGATTACCTTCAGCCATGAGAAAATGGTAATTAGTTCTGCATAGAGCTACTGGGGAATCTCTTCATTTCCCTTCTCGGCACTCCCTGGAGCTTATTAGCCACAGCTCAGTGCCAGACTCCATCTACCTCTGCCTCTGAGCAGTGTGGCTGGGCCAGTAATTTAGACAGCTGGGAAGGGTGGTGTGGAGAGCCTGAGGGGTTCTGCAGGGTCGGCTCTCCCCAGCAGGACTGTAGCTAATGAACAGCATTGGAGCTGAGGCTGGTCCTTTGTGGAACTATTAGCTTATCTCTGCAGCCTTCTCTGCTCAGTCTTCCTGGTATTAGGAGCATAATAATGTTATATGTGAGTTGCCTGTGCATGGATCTGCCTTTGGGTCCAGCAGGCTTGTTAGCTTGGGCACTGTGCTTCATGAAAATAGATAACCTATTTCCAGACTCAGGCTTGCCCTAAGTGCTGAGCAGCTGTAGTGCTCTGAAGTGCTGAATCTAAATTGTCTGCATGGTGTGCCTGTATTCACAGCCTGGTCAATCTGTTGGCATTGCCCTGTGAGTCTGGTTTAACTACAGATAATTGACAGCTGCAAATAAATATACCATTGGATCTTTGCTAATGTTATCAAGTACATTGAATGAAATCTTCAGTTTTCAGTCTTATAGCTGCCCACTTTTTAAACTAAAATACAAAATAGCATTATTTAGCACAGTTAGCTTTCAGAAACGAGGGTTTTGGAAGGATAAAGAAAGGGAAAAATGAAATGGGATAAATTATTTGAAGAGAATGGCAGCTTCAAGTGTGCTAAACAGTATGTGTTTCATAGACTGGTATTTATCTTCCCTGTGTGTTGAAACATGTTATTACATACAAATGAAGAAGATATGCAAGAAAATGTATTAATACACAGTTAATTCCTTTGTTACTAAAAATTATTCTGGGGGTAGTGCTAAAAACCAAATAAGGATGCAGGAGGTTGTTCTGAACACTATTAGTGGTAATTCTGTTATGGGTGTTAGATGCAGTTTTGTTTGCAGCAGTACCAATGTCATGCTTTTGTTAGTGTCCTGTGGGCTTTGCAAATTCCTTTCAATTTACTTATCTACACTGTCTTAAATATCCAAAGCTGTTCACAAGTCCTTACAGGGAAAGCAGTGGAAATAAGGAGATTGCTGTGGTTGAAGGTTATTGCTGATGCTCAAAGTCTCATTGAAGAGCCTTCAAAGAATTGTCCTTACTCTATGCACTACTCTTATTTCTCAGGGTTTTGGCTCAAAAAGCTATCAACCAAGCATGAAAAGCCTCTTATTGAAGTACTGTAGAACTAGTAAGGCCTTTTCTAGGAATTGCAAATAGCTGGCACATTTTGTTTTTGATTTATGACTACAAAATTTGGTGCAGAAGACATTGATGTCTGTGCATTGAAGCCTCCTCCTTGTGGTAGCCTTGCTTATTCACAGCACTGACAAACTGTAGTGTTCGTATTAACTGAAGCAGTAGGTGGGTAGTTTTTTTATTCTGTTTTCATCACATAACTGCAGACAATTAGGTAACTTAATACAGGCTTCAGATCATAGATGACTTTTTCATTGATGTTTGTGATGTTGTAGGTGCAGGTACTAGAAAAAGAACTTGCAGCATCTACTTCTGAAGATACTCACCCATACAAAGAAGAGCTGGAAACAGCTTTGGAGCAATGTTTTTATTGTTTATATGGTTTTCCTAGCAAAAAAAGCAAAGCAAGGTACCTAGAAGAACATTCAGTGCAGCAGGTATGTTATGTATTGTTTAATATCAGTGAAACTTTCTGTGATGATGGATGATGATGGAAGATGCAGACTTGTTTGGTTATAATGTGTATATATATATAAAATAAAAAATAAAATAAATATTGCATATTTGCAATATGCAAAATACTTATGTTTTACAAGGGGAATATAAAAATAATAACACACAAAATAATAACAAACACACACTGTATCTATTATGCATATTGCATAAAATTTTTCTTAGAAAAAGTGGAAGACTTGTTGAATACAAAGAATCACGTTTGAAATGAAATGCTGGTGTAGTCTACAGTAATCTGTCGTTTTGAAAGTACTGACAAACTGATTTTTATTGAGCCATGACTTTACTGCTTTCAACAGAAAAGAAGTTGGAGGTTGAGAACTGTAGAGAGGAAAACGTGAGCTTGTAGGAAGGGAAGCTTTAGCAGCCAGCCTTGCTAAGTGAAAAGTGGTACTGTTTCAAATTTTGCAAGTAAAGGATACTACGGCTTATTTTGTGAAATCTGTGTTGGTGAATATCTGTTAGCTGCTCCTCAGAACGATGAGGGATTCAGTTGAATATGGGAGAAGAACTACTACTGAGTGCCACAGGAAAAGGGGCTGCAGTCCTTAAGAAGTGACAGAGAAGCTGAGTCCTCCCCCTGGAACAGTGATTTTTTTACTTATAAACCTCCAGATGAATTTACAGTTACCAAATGTAGGTGAGCATAAAATCAGAAATAAAAGTTACGTTTTGACAGTTCATTTGAAAAATTTCTTGTTTAAGTTGTTAAAAAGAAAATGGATTTTTTAGTAGTGCAGCTTCCTGTACAAAAGCAAAATTTACTGTAAGGAATAAGTTGAACAAAAAAAAGGAAAAAAACTTGGTCTAACAGGAAAAACTGAATTAATAAAAGCAATAATTTGTCTAAGCAAGGAGAGTGACTTTACTTTTCAGTGACATATATTAACTTACACCTAACTGTTAGTCCTCTAAAGCAGTATGCTGTAGTTGTGAGCACCAGCTTCTAGGAGTGATTTAATTGTTGAGAGGTTTAATCATAGAGTGGTTTAGGTTGGAGATACCTAGTTCGAACCCCTGGCCATGGGGGATCATAATTGGTGTCCTTGAAGAATAATACTTGTATTTTGGTAAATGTGAACATCATACAAACTCACTTTTAGTAAATGCTTTGATTTTGGAATTTGAGGTAATTTCTCCCCTCTTGTCTGCCTCCCCCTTCAGGTGGATCTAACGTGGGAAGATGCCTTGTTCATGTTTGAATATTTTAAGCCTAAAACTCTTCCGGAATTTGACAGCTACAAAACCAGCACTGTTTCTGCTGACTTGGCCAACCTACTAAAGAAGACTGCTACAATTGTTCCTCGAACAGACAAGCCTATGCTGAGCCTAGATACTGTTTCTGCCTATATTGAAGGAACATGCAGCAAGGTATAATGAGTAGCTATAAAAAAAAGAAGGAAAATTACTGTAGTGTTATTTTTGTGTTGATTTTCAGATAGTTAACGGAGCAATTTACTCACTAACACTGGATTTCCTCAGATAATTGCATTAAATGAAATAAAAATGACACCACCTGGTCTTTAAATTTAATATTGATTAGATGGAGTCAGTGTGAGATGTTCTAAATGCTGTGTAAATCTATGGAATATCTTCACTGTTTTCATATTTGGTACCTTCATATTCTGTGATGGAAAGACTGCTTTCCCTATAAGGAAGAAACAAGAGTTCAGCTCATTTAATATGTACATTTTATTAATCTTTATTATTTATTTATTACCTTCAGGCGCCATCTCTCCCAGATGGTGCAGACTATTCTCCACCAGTCGTGACTGAGCTCTATTACCTTCTGGCAGACTATCACTTCAAGAATAAAGAACAATCCAAGGCCATCAAATTTTACATGCATGACATCTGTATTTGCCCAAACAGGTCAGTATTGTTGAGTCCTACTGCATGGCACTTATTTATTTCAGTATTAGGAAAGCATAGAGAAGAAGCTTTTGTTTTTGTTTCAGGAGTTTAAAAACAAACAACCCTGTGCTCTGATGACCTCTTTTATTTACTTTGCTTAAGCATGGTATTTATGTGATGTTTAAACTAAATCTGTTTCTTAGTAGCATCAAATATACTGAAATACCACCAAGATTAAGCAATTTCATATTAAAAATTGATTAAATATTAGGGCTTGCCTATTGGTTTACAATGAGAACTGAAATGACAGCTAGCATCCAGTGTGAATTTAAATTACTTGAGAAACTGAGACAAAAGGGAAGGTGGTGGCACAGAGCAATTTTACATGTGAAATCCATAGAGGAAATAGACGTAGTTTAATGGTATTGAATCCTTCTGGTCTGGGAACAGGTCAGGAGATTGCTAGAGCTTCAGTTTGAAGCTTGATAAATTGCAAAAAAAAAATCCAACACGTTACTCTGGAGTTTTGTAGATGTCACAAATAAATGGCAGTGCACTTCGACTTTATTCTGTGACTTTTTGCTGTTCAGGAAATGCTTTGTGTGGTAGCATAGTATTTTTGCCCTGGTCATCTTAGATACTATTTCTTAAGATGTCTGTATTATGCTTCCCTTTCCATTCCTTTCTGGAATGTCTCTTTTGAGGTCTATTGACCCAGAAATCAGCTTTCAAATTAGCAAGAAATTAGCAAGCAAAATTGTGAGGAAGTTGTGATTATTCTTTTGGTGTTAGAATAGTACCGAAAGAAAATTAGAGTTCCAGAAGCACTGACCTCAGATGAGTTATCTAACAGGGAAACTATTCTGACTGTTGTCAATAACATAATAAATAAAAGACTGGATCCTGAATGTTAAACTCAGAAAGCGATCTTTCTGATTTATTGACATTTCTCTAGACAAATTTGTATTTTGTGATACTTATGTAGGAAAATTATTGTGATGGTAAAAGGTGTTCACAGTTCAGTCTAACAACACAGGATGTCTTAATGGCTGCTGGCCATTGTGTCTTTGCCATTCAGCGTGCTGTGTGTGTGCGGGATTGTTGATTTGTTATTTTCTTGCTTGCCTAGGTTTGATTCATGGGCAGGCATGGCTCTGGCTCGAGCAAGTCGTATTCAGGACAAGTTGAACTCTAATGAACTGAAAAGTGATGGGCCCATCTGGAAGCACTCTACTCCTGTCCTGAATTGCTTCAAGCGAGCCCTGGAGATTGACAGCTCCAATCTCTCCTTGTGGATAGAATATGGCACCATTTCTTATGCCCTACATTCTTTTGCATCTCGACAGCTTAAGCAGTGGAAATCAGAACTCCCTCCTGAAGTTGTGCAGCAGGTGAGATTTAACTTAGAGTAGTGGGGACTTCTTCTGAATCTTCTAATTGGCCTTTCCTGACACAGTAACTTAAATTAAATATTCACAGGCTGTATGCTACCTACTAGACCATATGTTTGTTGTGAATTCTAATTTTCACTCATAAAAGCAGCCGGCATCAAGCACTGTTTAAAGAGTTTGAGGTTACTGCTTTGTTATTGTTTTGTTTTTCTTCCTGTGTAAAATTATTTTGAGCCCATCTTCGAATTGTCTTTAAAAGGGAACTCACCTTCCCCAAAGCTTGTGTGATGCTTGCCTTACCTTTCTGAAAGTGTTGCCAGGAAAAGGTGAAACATACATGTGAAAAGTAGTGAAAAGATCAGAAGTTGCTCTATCTGTGTTCATAAGTCATCTCTTGTGTCTAAAGACATCTGTTTTTTTTATGTTTTGGGGCTATTTACTTGCACAAAGTATCAAAATAAGGAGCTTAATACATTTTCATAGAAGAAGTTATTAATTCATTAGCATGGAGTTTAATGCTGAGCCAGAATGAGCAATTGTAGATACTCTCTCTGACCTTGATGGAGTTGTAAGGAGGAATGTTTTGTCTTTTTGGACCAGTGAACTGAATTTCTAATTTAACTATTCAGACTCACAAATATTACATAGTCCAGAATAAGTGGGAGCAGACTGGGGGGAAAAAAAGCACTGCTACTGAGTGACTGTTGTGTTTATGAAACTTACTAGTGTTTGGACTACACGGAATGGCACTGGAGCATACTTTGTTACCAGGACTGTGTATTTACAGCAGGGTGATGGGGCTTGCATCTCAACTGCATGTGTAACTGTATTGACATTGTACTCCCTGTAGCTGCTTACATGGCATTTGAACCTTTGCACAAAAAGGTGATATAAGCACATACACTAAAGGGGAACAAGTGTTGTGTTGTGGTTTAGTTGTTTGGTTTCTTTTCCCAATAATTACATGTGCAATGATATCTAACAATTCAGGTTTCTTTATAAGGGCTATTTGTTAATAACATCATAAGAGTTTCAAAAGTAACTACTCAGAAAATCAAGTTACTATGCTTTATGCCTTCATTCTATTTAAAGTTTGCTCTTACTGTCTCATGGTCTCTTGGTTACAAGGAGCTTGCTAGAGATTTTTAGGAATAATGCTGAAGTTGTTTCACATTGTCAGATAAAAAATACAAAGGAGACCAGCCATCTGAAGTTGTGGATTAAATCAGAGTGCTTATTTAGCACTACTTGAATTAAAAGGTGGATTTTTCTTTCTTTATTTTTTTTTTTTTACAAAAACTCTATTGTATTAAAAGATAAATTTGAACAATATGATCTTCCTTCCAGGAATATGTCTTTTCAGGATTGTGTTTCTCATACGCAAAAGGTTGAAAATGTTTTAAAGAATGTATATCGCCTTTGCACTTTTATGAACAGGAGTGTACTTTTAGCATTTTTCATCGTAGCCACAGTGAACTCAGTGTATTTCTCAATGCTTCACTCTGTGTCAGATGGAAGAACGCCGGGACAGCATGTTGGAGACAGCCAAGCTGTGCTTTACGTCAGCATCTCGCTGTGAGGGAGATGGGGATGAAGAGGAGTGGCTTATTCACTATATGCTGGGAAAGATTGCAGAGAAACAGAAGCAGCCTCCTGTTGTCTATCTGCTTCATTACAAACAGGCAGGTCATTACCTGCACGAGGAGGCTGCCCGATATCCAAAGAAGATTCACTACCATAATCCACCAGAACTTGCCATGGAAGCACTGGAGGTAAAAGAAGAAAGTAAAATAGCTAGACTTGAAAGCAGTGTTTTCTACAGATAACAAAATATAGTTATTATTGATTTATACTATTAGGCATGTGGAGCACAAATGGTGCCCTGCATCTGGCAACATTTACAAGGTTAATTTTGAAGCTGGTTGTTCTGACTGTTCCTGTTTTAAAGACAGTTTACATGTACAGTCTCAATATCATACCCAGTGGTGACTTTGGCCTCGTCTGCTTAGCTATTATATTTTGTATGTTGCATTCATAACATTTTTCAAGTTCTCAGATTCTGTCATTTGCAAGCAAGGAGTCCTGTTCAGCTAAGTTAATGTACGAGCTGACTGTCATATACCAACTCCTGCAGCTGCTACAGGGAACAGTCTACTTGCTATTATGTGCAGAAATATGCATTCCCTAATGACTAAATGCACTTTGGTGTTTTCTAGGTGTACTTTCGACTTCATGCTTCTATTTTGAAACTTGTTGGGAAGCCAGATTCTGGAGTAGATGCGGAGATACTAGTTAGCTTCATGAAAGAAGCTTCCGAGGGACCTTTTGCCAGGGGTGAGGAGAAGAACACCCCAAAAGCTGCAGAAAAGTGAGTGCTAATTTCCAGGAACAT
The DNA here is from genome assembly GCA_013399175.1 of Odontophorus gujanensis. Lineage (NCBI taxonomy): Eukaryota > Metazoa > Chordata > Aves > Galliformes > Odontophoridae > Odontophorus > Odontophorus gujanensis. The sequence continues at coordinate 170,804 of VXAB01011900.1, forward strand.
CATTGCAAGTCATACTTCTAAACTGCTGCATAAAAAAAGTAATAAATAAAAACTAAACCAAATGACTCGATTTAATTCTAATGTCCAATTTCAGGCACCATGTATAGTCAAAAGACCTTCTCAGTAACTGGCACAATGTAGATGGGAAGGGAACAAAAAGTAACAACTTTGATCTTGTGATCCATTATGAAACAGCTGTTAATATTTATTTTTTTAAATCAGCAATCAAAATTGCAAAAGCAAACACTTATTTTGAAGGTCGAGAGAATTTAGTCCTCATAGGTTGTCATCATAACAGCTATAAGATGAATAATGTTTAACTGCTGAACACTGGTGGAGGGGCTTGTAATCAAACTCTGTTATTTAGGATTTTAGTAAGGTTTGATAAATGTGTTGGAAATGTCATAACATATAGTCTCCTTTCTTTGTATGTTACTGATATGGTAATGCAAGTTTTTCTTACTCCCAGGGAAAAACCTTGCATGGTTGATGAAGACTCTCACTCTTCAGCTGGAACAGTGCCGGGCCCTGGGACTTCCCTGCCCTCATCCTCCGGTCCAGGTCTGACATCCCCACCTTACACAGCCACTCCAGTTGACCACGATTACGTCAAATGTAAAAAACCCTGTCAGCAGGCAACGCCGGACGGTACAGTCCCTGTTCTCAATACTGGCAGCACAGGGAGGTGCTTTAATCACGGGGGGTCTGACCTGAAATGATCAAACTGCTCATTTCAAGGAGGGTGATGGGTCTGTGGTATCACGGGCAATATTGATGCTTTATAAAATTCAGTACTTTAAATAGAATCAATGTACAGTCAAAAGCTTTAAATGAAATTCAAAGTTGTCACCTGCCACCGTTGACACCTGTCATTTCCTGTTGACAGAAGAAGTGTGCAGCTGCCTGAGTTTTCAGTGATTTTTTTTTTCTTATTTCTGCAGAGCTTATTAGGAAAGATTTGGACTCAATCTTTACAAGACTGGATACCTGTTTAAACTGAACAGGTGAAAACTTGAACTTTGGCTGAAACAAACCAAATTGCTAAAAGGCAGAACAAAACAGTATTTTCCTTTTTTGAAGGAGGCAGATGGCAGCTCTTTTGAATTTATTGTGTATCAGCACAAAGCGATTTGCATGACAATCCAGTAGACTTCATCTTTTGATTTTTATCATTTGCAATGACTGGCTAGTAGCTCATCTTTATAGGCTATGAAGTTATATAAAAACGATTGTCTAGAACAGCGGAAGGTAGGATGGTATCACAGTGTTACTGAAGATTTTGCAACATGTGGAATACAGTAGAAATTAAATTATTGCTTAAGTAATTCAATATTATTATTGGGCTAGGAATTTTATTCTATACTTCTGGTCATTTGTTTATCCATCTGGACCTATGAAGCACTCAAGGAGTAAAATATCTGCAGTGTACAGCATAGTGTTGGTAGGATGTGGTAGGGCCCTGTAGAGGCACTCTGCTTGAAATGAATTTGTTTGTGGAGGGTGGGATGCTTCCTGCTGTCACTTTCTGAAGAACAGTCATTTGTAAATATCTTATATTGACACAGTTTAGAAACAAATGTTTACATACCTGGAAACTTTTCAAGGTGAATTTATTCCTTTTCCCCAACAGATAATTCTTGCTGAAACTGATAGAAGTTCCTTCCTTTCTTTCAGCAAATTGGATATAGAAATATTAACTTTATCCATGCTTACATTTAAATCGGACTCTTTTGATATCACATATAATACATTGGTGTGTTGGTCAGGTTCTTATGTCAGTTAGCCTTTTGATGTCTTTCTGAAACAGTAAAAACAGAAGGGAGTAAATATTTAAGTATTTCCTAAACCATATTCCCTATAAGAAGCAGTTCTGACTAAGAAGACTGCATCTGCTTAGGTGCTGCAGACTTGAAGTGCCCCCAGGAGACAGATAAGTAAGATGAATTTTCCCATTCTTGTCAGTAGTACATTTGCTCAGAGTGAGATACTACGAACTTTGGCAGACTTAACTGCCCAATGGGGGCAAAGCTGGCTGCTTAGCAAAGCCTGAAGGTGCAAGCTAAGGAACATCCACACCTGTCAGCATAGCAGTTCTTGGGGCTGCTAGCTTAGCCTACCTAGGACTTAGCTTTGCTGCTGTCACAGCAATTCAAAATGTCAGCTACTGAAGGAAGCAGTGTTAGGGGGATCTGTAGGAAGGCAGTGTGCACTTATGACAAGTAGAATTAGGAAGTACTGCATCATTCATGGTGTTTTGTAAGTTGCTGGCAAAACTAAACTCTGGATACAGCATACTGAAGGGCTCCAGGAAACTGAAATAATTGCCTTGGGGCTGCTGCAGACAGAAGGAGAGCTAGCAGGCTGAGCAGTGCTTGGAAGCCTCCTGCTTTTATATTGTTACATATACTGTGTTTCTCTGCATTCATTTGCATTTCACTTACATTAAAATACATACTTTTGAAGTAAAATGCTCCTGACAGCTTACATATAATCACATCACTGAAAAAAACTGGTGTCTGCATTTCCATTGTACTGTTCCTTAAAATAGCAAGAAACTATCCATCATTTGACTACTCTTTAGACTCTTAACCATTCTGACAGTAATTGAAACTGCCTACACTGCTGTTCACGGGCTGGATAATTTGGCCTAAAGTCAGCCTGGATATTTATTCTTTCTGAGGCTTCACAACACTCTTATTTACTTCTGCAAAAGTAAATATCTCTTCTTTCAATATTGTTGATCATATATGACAAACAGAATGAAGGCGTTGTACAGATTCTTACCTACAAAGGAACCAGTAAGTACAACTTGTGAGGTAACTGAACTTTGTTTTCCTTATGGCAGCTCCCAGTAGGGATCCTCTTCAAAGAGACAAGTACTGTTCAGTTGCAGTTTGTATTTGGTGGCTGACCAGCTGCTGTTATATGTGCAGAGTAGGCAGCCTCCTTTCTCTTTCCCTGTCTTTCTATTCAGGAGCTTCCTTTCCTTCCTTCTGTTAATCATGTTTTTTCTGTTGTCACCCCTGCCTGTTGCTGTTTAACAACTCTCCAAAATGAATTGCATCTGATAGCAGAAGCGTAGGACTTTTTTTTTTTTTTAATTTTCCAAGAGCAAACTGAAGAATAAGAAGAATCAGGAACTCAGTGAGGGCCAGGCCCTCATTGCCTGGGATATCCCCATGTTTACACAGCTGCACGGCCAGTGTTATACACCAGAACAGACAATTATTGTTGTTATTTATATCAGTTGGAGTTGTGCAATCATTAAAAACCAATCACAATACAGACTTCAATCAGTTTGTTTTGCTAAATTTTGAGCTAAACATAAATATTGTCTAGGAAGGCAGTAGAACTAGTAAAAAATTATAATAATCAGGGAAATCAGGTTTCCAGATGTGGGTGAGAGATTGTTGTGTGGTCTTTTCTGATGTAATATGGTGTTGTGGTGTTGATATTCAATTACAAATTATTGTGGTATGCAGATGATGTATTCAGTACTCATTGCTACTGCAGTGTTAAAGTGTCTTTTGTTTAAGTCTTCATCCATGTCATGTAGTGTGTTGTGTGCAGTTAGATGTAATCATCCTTTTTGTGTTTGTCTTTGCCTGATTGCTTTTGCAACCAATATTGCCCGTGCTGCCTCTAACCTTTTTACAAATCTCTGTTCCCCAGGCATTCTCTTCCTGCTTTTACCTGTCACGGCTTGCTTTAAGTAACTGGCAAATCCTGCATGATTACCTCACTGGGAAAGGCTACTTGCTTCATGCTGTGGGAGAAGTCTCCCTTCATAGTATGTTGGTCCTGTAATTCTGCACATGTTATGAAGATGCAGTTTCTTGTAAGCGGGGCTTCTCAGCATCGTGGTGAGACAAAGGTGATCTCTGAGAACCTTTCTGCACATAGGCTGTCACTCAGGTTAAAGTGAATAAGCTTCAAAGATGAGGTGGATATTCCTGTGCATAAAGAGAAGGTCCGCATTGCATTTTGGAAAATGAAAACCTTAACTCTTCAGAATTTCGTCTCTCCCACAGTTTGAAATGAAAGCTTCAGGTCTGTAATGCATATCCTATTCTGGCACATGGCACTAGATGTTCATGGGGACTGCACTCTGGACTCCATGAATAATGAATCAGATCCAGTTTATTGCAGTATGCTCCAGTTTTACCTTTTCCCCCATTTAACCTCTTGCTGAATAGTGCAGCACTGACAAAGAATTTAACCAAATGAACAGAGCATTGGTGAGGTTTTGATGCACTGCATTTGAAGAAAAGACAGGAATATAGGACTGCAAGTTACCAAAACATGTTCAGTGATCAGTAGAGCTGGACAAAACATTGACTTTCATCTGATTCATTTTATAAGAGTACTCCCTTTATATGTCCAGAGGATTTGCTGCCCTCAAGAAATTAACCTGCTCCCATGCAAATCTTTGCAATTCTTTTGCTTTCTGTAATGCGCAGATGCCTTTGCAGAGTTGGATGTTGTCTTCTGTTGTTATGGTAGCAACTGTTTCAGGAACGACAGTGGTCTGATGCATCATGTTTCTGACCACCAAGCAATAAAGAAAAATGTTCTTACATAGAAATAAGGAAGGGGGGATGGGGTGGGCTATGGTGTCAGATGGGCAAGGTAAAGAGAGAGAATGTGTAGGTCTACAGCCTTTGAAGAATCCACTTTATTTTTGCATGGGAGTATTTATATATTTTTATTAGATAGTCATTTGTCTGTGTATTGTGTGGCAGAAATTTTCTTTACTTTAAACTGAGCTTATATAGATAGGTCACTCCAAAAGTAATGCCACCTATTGATTTCCCTGGAAATTATGAGGGAGACAAAGAGTACAATAATAATAGCTACAAAACATTTTTTCAGCGTAGTTACCACTGTTAACTCTGCATTTTTACCAGTGATGAATGAGCCTGCGTGCTATGCTTGTAAAAATCTGCACCAACAGAAATGGTCACTGTTGCCACAGCTGAAATGCACCACGTGCCCTCACTGTGCTCCACTGTTGGGTCTCCATAAGTGTTCACAAGCATCAGTGTGTGTCAATGGGGGCCATGTTTTCCTCATGGAGGAATTTAATTTCACTCATTTGCACTTCTGTGTCAGATGCCATTCTGTCAGAGTGCCCCTCTGCTGCCATCTGTCACACAACGACAGAATGGAATGGGATATTGGTGGGAGGGTTCATCCACCAACATCCGCCTCTGACGGCATGTGCCAACCTCGTAAAACAGGAGGCATTACTTTTGGACAGCCCTGCTACATAGCTTTTCAGAAAACCTTTCTCTGCCACTTGTTTCTGATTTTTTTTTTAATGAGTAGCTGAATGTTTATGACATTTCCAGATACCTTCCTGTTGCAACTTAGTCTGCGTAAGACATTATTCAGAAGAAGTCAGTTAGACCCTATTGGCTTTCTAAGCCTGTTGCCATCCCCCACGTGCAGTGCTTCAGAGGTCCTCTCCCTCCCTCTCTTCATTTGAAAGAAGTTTCAAGGAATGGAAGACAGGCAACACAATTACAGAGCTACATAGTAATTAATTGGCAAAGATGGAGTACCTAATTTATATTGGCATGGTGAAGCTGTACTTCAGCTCCCCTGAGAATAAATTATGGCAGTTTGTACCATGAGCTGATTTTATCTAGCTGGCATACTTAGCAGTAAGGGCTTTGACATTAGAAGTGCATGTGTGCCTGTTCAGGCAGCTTACTTGAGCAGTTGCATAACATTTTTGTTAATAATAGCAGCAATTATTATAAAGTTATGATGATCTTCTTGGATGAATATCTTTCCAAACAGCTGGGAATTAGCAATTACTTCTCATGTCTCACGGATTGATGTTAGACTTGGTAATCCTAAGGGTCTTATCCTGCCTTGGTGATTCTGCAGTTCCTTCATTGCAGTGGTCTTTGGCATGTAGGTTGAATGACACTAGTAAATATCTCTTAGCTACAGTCAGCTCTTAGCAATGAGTGTAAAAAGTACACATACCTGGGAGACATGCAGCATCTGTATTTCTGAGCTCGGTATAAGAGCTCTGACATATGAAAAGTACTTCTTTTTTATCTATTATTCCAGTGCTACTCTGTGCCATTGCTGTGAGTTCTGCATTACGAACTGGGGCACTGAGGTTATTGTAAAAGTTTTTGTTTGTTTTTTTTAAACAATATAGAAGTCCATCTAGGATAACCTGACTCATTTTAACTATGGCTCTTTGTCCACTTGTGCTTGAAAACTTTTAGCAATTCTTTTCCTTCTTTATGCTATTTTTAACTGCAAGTAACAGTTAGAGATTTGGACAAAGCATGTAACTTGTTGCAATTAAGAGCTACTGCCTCTTCTGCTGTACCCAGTGGATGTGAAGGGCAGTTCTGTGTGTTTGACAGTCCTTCTCTAGTTGCTCCCTCTAGAGAAAAACATCTCTGTCATACATATATTTGCAGTATAACATGCTGAATCATAGTCCATCTTCTCGTGCTGAGAGGTTAGTATAATCTCCTAGTGATCTGTTATTGGTCTGGCAGTTCTTGATTTACATTCTAATGCTCCATCGGTCATAACCCACATGTCAGTACTGATCTCCAAGCTTGTGGCAAAATTTGGAAATCTGCAATTTTCTTTTCTCTTCCCTAAAGACTAATGCAGTCTCTTTACAGTAGATGCAGAAACTTCATTTAAAAATATCAAGGGAGCTACTGTAAATGTTTTGCTGATGCCAGCTGGGAGTTCAGTGGTACCATGGAATGTTATTAAGGCTCTGTAAGTGAGTCACTGAAAGCTTGGCTGACTTCTCCTCAGAATCATTCTTTCTCAATTCATCCTGATTATATCTCTTCTGTATAAACTTGTCATCGTTATCCAACCGTAAAGCTTCAAATTGAGAAACAAATACTGTTTCACCATTCTTTTTCAAGATACAGGTTTATTAATATCCATTAATTGAAAGAGAAGGTTTTCTTTGTGTTTTAGTGAAAATCCAAAGAATTGCATCAAATGTGATTTAATTCTGCTGGAATCCTAATGAGGAGAATCTGATCTGCAAGCTGAAGGTCTGCAGAGGGATTTATATCAACAATGTAAATTCACAGGCAGACCATAGCTCTCTTGAACCAAATCACATACGTGACTTGGGTGGAATAGAAGAAATTTAATTAAAAAATCAGCTCATCTCAAGGGCCTTTTTATTTTTTCTTGATTGTATCAAGAAACTTAATGAATGAGAATGCAGTGGAAATACCTGGACAACGAATATAACGTCTCGTGGTTAAGATATCCCTCTGACTTAAGCAGAAACTAAAAATTTATGTTTGGGGCTACAGATTTAATGAGATTTGCCTGTATCATAACTTTGTGTTGGACATGGAATTATGCTGGCACAATATTACAGAAAAATGGCAGTTACCCATCTCAGACATACAGGGTTTGCTCTGATAACCCTCAGTGCAGAAGAACTTGGGCTCTGTCACGCTGGTTTGGACATGGAAGGTTTTCTCTTGCCTGTTTGTCCTGACTGGGAATTTTGTCCCCCATGGTTGTGATCCTGTACAACTAGTCTTGTGCTCTAACAGCTGTTGTTAGATTAGCAACTTAGTTCTGACCATAGTCAGCAACCACAGTACACCATTCCACTCAGATATTTCTGTCAAGGAAACTCAGTTCTATTCTTCTGTCAGTTGCCTTAGTCAAAAGATAAGTCTAAGAGCTTTCCTGTCTGTCTTAGACCTGGCTCTTTGATGAGTTGTTTGCCATATCAGATCACCTTTCAGAATGTTTGGTGAACATCAACTAACACCTGCAGGATAGGTGGCATCAGTGATCATTCCTGTAAGTCTTTTTTTCCTCACTAATGGTACCGAGTTGTGTTCTTTTTTGTCCTTCACAAGTAATTTTTACTATTATTGTTGTTCAGTTTTATTTTATCAGCAGAGTTTTGAATGTGTCAGACTTCTACTGGGTGCTTCTCAAGGCAAATGACACAGTAAAGCTGCAAAATATTTTAGGGTGATACAGCAACTGAAGTACTTTGCTCTCAATCTAACTGCTTGTCAACGTTAAACATCATTTTTTTTGAGTCAAGTTCCAGGATTGTATTCTAGAAAGAAATTTGATGGGACAAGGAGCTCTCTATTACATTAGTGCTAAATAATACCTAGTGAATAAACACTGGGATTTTCATTTCTTAACACAAAGAGGTGAGATGAAAATGATAGGTTAAAGTAGACAAGTTAAAAGAAAATAAATACCTTTTAGTCAACAGAATTGGTGGTTGTTAAGGATCCTTATTGTGCTGGGAAGATGTTCGCAGAGTGGCTGCAGTTTTGTGCTACTGTTACCAACGTGCAGCTCCATAAGCATGAAATAGTTCATTCCTTCTTTATCTGTTTTGCAGAGAGGAGTCAGGATAGCACTGCAGCAGTGCTGTCTGACTCCAGTTCCACACAGGACATGTTTAATGAGCCTGCCAGTTCTCAAGACAGCCTAAGGAAGCCTTACTCAGAGAAGAGGATTTCTACTGCCTGTGCTGATGCACTGATACCCAGCAAGGAGATCCTGGGATCTACTGAGGAGAAGAGTAAGCCCATTTTAGTGGATAATGTCAGCTAGTATTTTCTCATTAAAATGTTTCTTCTGGCATGCAGAAGCACTGAAATATGCTGCACTGTGGCTGAGAGTTTTAACTATGCATTATTGCTGTATATATTAATGTAGCTTAAAATTATAACTGTGCTTTGCTCATGTGGCTATCATCCCAATTTGTATTGCTTGTTAAACCTTACAAATCAGAAAATCGTGTTAAGCTGCTGGTGGTGGTGGCCCTGTGACTTGCTTGTCTTCTTTTAGGGTATTAATTACAATTACTTCAGTGCTTCAAATCACAAAGTAATTTGAATACTCATTTCAAAATAATCTCAATGAAAATAGTTTTTTCCAATTATAGATGCACTTTTTGTTCTGACCCAGCAACAGCTTGATACTTGGTTCTTAAAAAAAGCAGCAGCAGTGGAGTTAGATGTTTTATTCCACTGGATATTTTATGTTGTTGGAGAATGGAATTGCTTCTACCACACTTTTCCACATATAATAAAACCTCTGTATTAAATCTTCTGAATTCCACTGGAAAAATTGTTTCAGAATTTTTTTAGACTTCATCCAGAAGCTGGAATTTCCCTCTCCTCAATATTTGTACATGGCACTGGTGAGGATGCACTTCACTAGGGAAAGAAAAAAAAAACAGATGTATTAATTTTGCCCATTTCTCTAGGTTGTGGGTTCCTTCTGTGTTAAGACTCTTTTGCTAGTTCAGACTGTAGTTTATTTCCAGTTGTGTAGAACCACAAATGTGATATGTGGACAGATAGCCCTGATTCACTTCACTGATCTCACTAGGAGCAAGTGCCCACTCCCATCTTTTTGCTCATGAACTTTGGTAGCTTTGTTTCTTGTTTTTAAGAATACTTCAGCACATACCTAAGCCAGTGAAATCTGTGGTGATGTGTGCATCAAAATGAAGCTGATGCCAGTGAAAGATCTATATTTTTACCACATAAAAGGTACTTAAAAACACTTCTAAGAAAGGCTTAAAAAATTTGTACCATAAAGCTATTTGTAGAGGAAAATTATGATGGATACATGTGTGGTCCAAGCAAGTTCAGAAAAAACTTCAGCTCTGGAAAGCATGCTTGACTCGAAGTTTTCCCTTGTGGGGGAAAAAAAAATAAGCAGCAATTTCATATTGGAGTATGACTGTACACTGGGCAGACATAAGATCCTAATGCAAGAGTCTCTTTATTTTTGGAAAGATAAAGCCTTAGTATGCTTCTGTGACTAAAAATCAAAGCTGAAAATGCTGAAACTGTATGTAGCACATGTGTTTTCAGTGGGCCTGGCTAGAAACGTGGAAGGCTTCCACTGTCACTGATACTTTCTGAAGGCTCACTATCTCCCCAACAAAGGATGGACAATTGAAATATGAGTTACCAACTAACTGCAGAAATATTTGGGTAGAACTTAAGGTCTTGCATAATCTACAAGGCTGGGTAAGCTGCTACTGATAGTTCTGAGCCTAAACTGTATTCTGAAATTGTGTTCTTGCAGGTATGCTGTTCACAATAACACATTTCACTTGGCAGGATGGCTTTAATTTTCTGCTCTTTTTCACTTTATTTGCAGTAGAATTTCACTGAAGTCTTACTTGGTTCTCTGCCATCCCATCCCCCCAGTTATCTTGTTAAACATCAAGAATAGTCATAATTTTTTTTTTCAGAAAGCATTTGCTGAATATGTCTATGCTGTAATGAAGAAAAGGATTGTCATTTGTTGTAGTTAATGTTAGTCATTTTGTATGCGTCATTTTGTTATTTTCATTGTCATTTTTAGTTCTCTTAATGTTCAGTTCCAGGAAAGTCAGAAGAGCTGCTGGAGAGCTCAGAATCCTACCATTCTGTTGAGCCCTCTGGCCAAAAAGTCCTGGTGGACCCTCAGCCTGCTTCCAAAGCTGTAGTCCCCCCACCCTCACAGTGGGATTGGAAGAAGAAAGCTGAAACGTGTGGAGATGGATCTGAATTCCCTCAGGGTCTTCCAGCAGACCTCGAGGAGCAGCGGAAGTTCCTGACAGAGCAGTGTGTTGCCTCCTTCTGCTTGTGTCTCAGCCGCTTTCCTCAGCACTACAAGAGCCTCTACAGACTGGCTTATCTCTACACTTACAGCAAAACGCACAAGGTGAGCAGAGCTCTGATCCAGCAGCTGACTAGCTGTGTTTACTGCCTCAGTAAATAAACCATGTTACCATTTCTACTGATTCAGAATGTGCAGTGTTGAAGTACAGCAGCTAAGTTTGTTTCTCCAGTTTGGATTGGCACAGTGTGTTGTTGTTTTTTTAATTACTGTTGTTGAATTATGTTATTTTTTGTCATTCAGCAGAGAATTACCTTTTAGATACATCACCTAAATGAAGGTGTTCCAATAAAAGCGACCGTACTTCTTTCTTTTACTGAGTAACTGGACTGAAAAGTGTCCTGGAAGCAGAAATTCTTCAGTACTTCAGTGTATAAACAAACCATGTGGCCTAGATAAGCTTTCTGGCTCTCTTAGGTCTTTGTGGAGTGAATGTTCTTCCAGTGTCAGAGCACAGAGATCACTAGGCAGTTTGGGTCCATGTTCTGAACAGCACATGTATGAAAGTGCCTCCTTAATTTAAATGTATATTAACTATATGGATGCACATAAGGTGGGAGTGGGTGCCATAAAAGTAAAATTTTGATTCTGCAGATCTGAAACAATTAAAAGTAATATATTTATTGTGTACTACTTAAGTGTATGAATAGCAGAAATTATCAGAGGTCTTCCACTAATTGTTGTAATTAAGGTTTAAACCCATGAATATCGTATTTCAAAGTCTTGTGTTCTGTCATATGCTGCACTGCATTAGCTCCAGGTTTCTCTTTCCCACCACTGAAGCTTTCACAAACTGAATCTCCAGTGTGCAGTCAAGCAAGGATGGGAAGCTAACAGAAGCAGTAATACCATTTACTTGTAGTAGAAAACATATTTGCAGTAGTGCTGCAGATTGAGCAATCACATGAATTAGCAATCCATTGAAAGGTGATGAATATTTAATTTGTCTGTACCGTGATTATCCAGAAAAATATGACCATTTTTTAGAGATCACTTGTTTTGAAAACATTCTTATGCTATTTGTATGTGACAGTTGTTAATTTTTTCATGAAACTAATCATTAAGAGGAGCTGCAGACTCCTGCAATCTGTCATTTGTTGCTGACAAATGATTTCTATCAACATTCAACAAGAAAGGCTGTCTATTTTCAGTTCATTGGTTCAGATAGCATGTGTCCTTGCCTGAGGAACTATGTGTAAAATATTTTTTTCTTTTTTTTTTTCCCTCAGTGATGATGCCTCCTTCTTTGCTACTCCAGATATAAATATCATCATATTGAATTGTGATGTTTTTCTCTATGAAATGCATGTTGTTTTCTAGGTTTATCTTGCCTTAGAATTCAGAAAAATTGAATCTTTCTCATGTGAGCTTAGTAGTTATCAGGTTGGTTTCAAGGAGCATTATTGGGTTTTAATATCCATTTTTATTATTTCCCTAACAAACAATTACTCAATACTACAAAACAACAGCAACAACAAACCCCAAACATCTACCTAATATATGCAGAGTACATTTGTTGATTGGGTTAGAATTCTTTTTCTTAGACAACTCATTTAAGTCCTTTTGTAGAACAGTGTTGAATATCTGTGGTTTAATGGCACATCAATGTGCCTGTAGTGGAAGGTTCACTCCCAAACCAATTTAAAACACGGAAAGCATCCATGCATTTGCAGCAGCAATTGGAGTGAGAAGTAAGCTTGGATATCCTGGTGACGAGCCCAAGTGAAAAAAGTTAATAAATTAGATCAGGTTGAGCTGCTGTGGAGGCAGACTGCGTTACTGGGAAATTTTAGAGAGCCGAGGTGATTTTTAAAATGCATATAACCATCTTGGAAAAATCAGCTATTATGTACCAGTGCCAGGAATATGTATGAAGAATGGAGACTGATGGCCAGAATTCATGGCTCGCCAGGAAAGCTGAGGACTGGCAGGTCTCCACACTGCACAGGAAAACAACTTTACTGTATGCAATCTGTTTTCTCCCATTTTGCAGTATTACATCTTTTTCTGTTGCAAGATTAATAAAAACAGCAGAGAGTTTTCTTTTTAACATCTTTTTCAATATTGTTTGACTACACATTTAGCTTTTTTTACCCTCCCCATCAAAACCTTACTTACTCTTTGGAGGCTATTTACCTTATTTTGTTATCACAGCAAATTTTACATAGCTGGTTTTTATTGGAACAGTGATGCAGGAAAGCAAGGGTGAGTTTTCAGAAGTTACTTCATTGCCTGTTTGGGGAGTAGTGTTAGTTTCCCATTCACCTTGTGTCTCTTGAAGTTTTCATCCTTTGTGATGTTTGATCTTTACCTCCCAAATGAGCATTGGCACACTTTGGAAGGGAAGAAGATGGCACTAGGCAAGATATTGTTCATCACTATTGCTGAAAAGCTCTGTGAATGAGTATGTGCCTAATGGTGTCAGGGTTAAGCAGCATTCCCTGGAGTTTCCAAGTTAGGCATTGGTGGCTTTTGTCACAGTTTTTTAATGGATGTCCATCCCTGAGGTGACTCAGATTTCTGCTCCATAAGAAAGTTGTAACAAACTAAATCAAACCAACCAACCTCAGTGTAATGCAACTCCAATGCTAGGTTCTAATGCTGAAAGAAAAAACGAAGCAAAACAGAACCACTGTCTGCAAAACCTTGCAATTTACAATTGTCCCATCTGTCAGTAATCCAAAGTACTATGTTTTGCCCAGAGCCAACAGCTGTCCCTAGTTCTCAACCAACAGGAGATGTTCATGCATCTCTTGGGTAGTGCTCTTAGAAATTTGTGATTGTTGTCTATCATTTATTCTCCTACCAATGCTTTCTTTGTGAATCCACAGAGCAGCATTAACTACATTTGACGACAGGCACGGAATTTTCCAAAGAGATCAAGTAAAATTACATGGAGGGCTGAGTAGAGATAAAAGGCCTGAATTAAGCAGCCCAGTGAGAGAGAACTGCAGTTTTAAGCTTATTGGTTACCTCTCCTGTTTGACCTTAACGCTGCTGTGTTTGCTGGTAGTTAGCCCAGGGGTGGGGCAGTGAGAGTCCTGGAGGAAGGCTGTGGGGCACCCAGGGCAGTGAGTCCCAGTGCTTGGTGAGAAACACTATTTCTTGAGGGAATTATTTTGTACTGAGCTTTGGAATTTATCTTTTAGCAAAATTTTAGTTGTTTTAAATATGTCAGTAGTGCAGGATTCTGTAGGTAACAGGGTGGAAGGTGGATTTCAATAATTGAAGGTATTTTATTTAAAAAAAAAAAAAATAGGCTAGAAAGTAGAACTTGTTGATAGGACAGTGGGGAATGGCTTTAAACTAAGACAGGGGAGATTTAGGTTAGATATTAGGTGGAAGTTTTTTACTCAAGAGGGTGGTGACACACTGGAACAGATTGCCCAGAGAGCTTGGGGATGCCCTATCCTTGGAGGTCTTCAAGGCAAGGCTGGATGTGGCTCTGGGCAGCCTGCTCTAGTGACTGTTGGTGACCCTGCCTGCAGCAGGGGAGTTGAAATGAGATGATCTTTGAGGTCCTTTTCAACCCAGGCCATTCTATGATATGAGGTGGCATTCTGTAGCTGCAGGGAACTGACTGATCCTCAGCTGGAGCTGAGCAGTCTGAGTGCTCATTCTGAGAAGCAAGCGGGATTGTCTTCCCCAAATCACACATCCACAAATGCTGCTGGAACAGCATCAATCTGGGAAACAGGATATTAAATCAAGTGAGGGCATTACCTGCCACTGCCTGCTACTCACCTGCCCCATTTCTTCTGCAGAACCTGCAGTGGGCCCGCGATGTGCTGCTGGGCAGCGGCGTGCCCTGGCAGCAGCTGAAGCACATGCCTGCACAGGGTCTCTTCTGCGAGAGGAACAAGACCAATTTCTTCAATGTAAGTCTATGCTGTTGATAAACATATCCTTACTTTCTCAGCTATTGTTTCCACACCTGTTTCTCATTTAAAAGGCTTGTGAAAGGGTGGTAATGTAAAATCTGGGAAAGGCATGTTAAATGAGCCACACTATTAGTATACAGAAGGGCAGAACTGTACAATAGAAGCTTTTGCTGGCATTTCTCCTTGTGGAGGGAAATGTGAGAATTTCTGATGAGCTTGAACACATGGGGAGGTGTCAGTGCTTCTGTTACATGTTATTTACCATATACTTAGTGATTGAGACCTCTATAATAATTATAATTCTATTAATTTTAATTATCCTCTTGTTTATTCTTTCTCAAATGGATTTTCAATTCTCTTAGAGAACAAGCAGTGCTGGTTGCTCTCAGAAATCTCAGGAGCTGAAAGGATCTCTTTTATTCTGCTTCTGTAGTATGGCTCAGAAAGAGTATTTCCAAGCCACACAGCACAGTAGTAGTGCTGTCTTATAGACTGTCCCTGTGTATGTGATATATTTTAATCCACACAGTGGGCTGTGTTCTCTGAGTAGCATAGGAAATCATACTTGTGAGACTTTTATGTGCGCTTATCTATCGAATTTCCTGCTGCAACCAAGGCCCAGTGCAGTGCTGTTGGCTTTAGTATCTGTGGCTTCTCTGTGCCATGTTCTACTTTTTTGGGCTTTTTTGTGATAGAGTTCTGTAACTGTTCTGTGGTGTGTGGGAAGGACCTAGGAATATTCTGTTTGTTTCTGGACTGTGATGTGGTTTCTTGTGACTGCACTGACAGAATTTCGCCTCTGCATACCCATGCGATGCTAGAACTTCACTTTGATTCATCTGAATTTTATTTCCATTTTCTGTTTGTTAGCATCTAACTTCTTTATTGCTTTATGTTGCGTTAGTTGGTACAAACTTGTTGGTAAGTGCTTTCCTCTGATTACAGTCCCACAGCTGGGATGAACAATGTAGGGACACTGACAGTAGTTCAAAATGGTATCATGTATCTGTCTGTGAGAAGAACAATGTCATTCCATCTTTCTGAAAAAAAGGTTTCATTAACAACTACTGCCAGCCTGATAGGACCAAACAGTTGTGCCCTGATTGATGACTACGTGGCTTTGTTCTTTAATACCTGCCTGCTTTCTCTAAGAATCCTGCACTGTGATAAGCACTCGACGTCTGTGAGTATCTTGACTCTGGCCCAGCTAACCAAGTATCCTTGTAGATGTTAATGAAATTATTCATCATTCTTAAAGTCACGTGTGAGTTTTGCGTGATCATGGCTGACCTGTTCATCGTTGCAGTTTTAAGTGTCAAGAGTGTTTTGTATTTCCACTATGAGGAATGGGGAATTAAGCAGCGTGTTCAGGGGAATGTTTCTGCTTGCAAATGTGAATTATCACATTGAGAGATCACTGGCTGAATTAATTAATGTCTAGTTTTTGAATGCTACTGCTAGATAATTTAATTTAAAGATAGATTTCATTGCATCCCTAGATGCATGTTTTCCAATGTTATTTTATAGATCAGGCTTTCTTTACTCCTTATACTGGTATTTTTATATCTGAAAGATGAAAAATGCCAGGATAGATAAATTAAACACTTTGAAATAAAGGATAGCCTTCAATGAAAGATATATGCTAGCCTGGTGCAATATACTGGCAACACTGTTAGAAAAGTGAGAAAATAAGTGACAGTGATGACCTCAGCTTGGACATAGGTCTGCTGGCACACGAAGACAGTGTCTTCCCCAAGTCTTGCATGTAGAATGCTGCCCCCAGGTGTGAGACATTTCACCTCGGGGACTTGAGATCTGCACTGTGGCTCCACTGTGGTGACAGCGTAACCAGGGATGGCCAGCATAACATGTTGGGGTCCTGGAGAATCAGTGCTAGCATCTAGATTGCTCCTTATATAGCTTACTCTTGCTGTTAACATGTACAATATATATTTAATGAGCTTAGCATGATTAAATATTTTGGTGACGTCATTTTCTACCAGCTATATTTTCAGAATTCTCTTCAGGCAGTGCTCTGTGTAGAACATGTGGCAGTAATCCAATATAGATGACACAAACACAGCACAGTGAGAAAATCCAGATCCGAGAGAGAAATGGCAACAAGTACGCATGAAAAAAAAACTGTTAATGTCATCTGACATTCCAGAGTGGGACAAACCTAAATCTGTGAACAACTTGGAAAGAAAAGCCTCTCTGGTACTGCACTGAACTTGTCTGGGTTAAGCCTGAACTAGCTCGTTCCCATGCCGAGCTCCTAGGCTGGCAGTGGTAAGCACATGTGCTGCACCATCTGGGTCAGTGCTCAGAATATAGACTTGTGTGTCATCCACTGCAGCCAGATGGTGGTGCAGCCCACTGGCCCTGCTGGTGTCTTCACTCACAGACTCAGGTGATAAAACAAGAACTCCAAAGACTGCTACACAAGTAAGCAGTCACATAAGCTCAGAAATGAAATGGCTAACCTAAGCTTATGAATGCCTGCCCCGGGGGTATTTTCAACAGAAACACTTAGTGCAGGATGTCTGTTTGCTTCCTTATAACGAGTTCAGTTTGGTTTTTCAGAACTCTTTAGCTTTCATGCTACAAAAGAATTAGTGAATGTCTGTGTGGCTTTCTGAATACAGTACCACAGCAATACCTTATTCTATACCTTATTGGAACTAGTAGCAGTAGTGTTTTTGGTCTCTTGACGAGATGGATTCAGGGCTGTTGAAATTACAGCTGACTTGTTTTTATGAGTACAAACAACAACATGCAAGAGAAAGCTAAGCAGCTCGAAGACGAGCAGGGCCTGTGCCAGCCTGCTCCTCCCAGCCGTATAATAAATCATGCATACTCCTAGTAGAATTATTTATGAAATGTTTATGAGAGCACTGTATGAAAAGAAATAAACACGGGGCAAACTGTCTCCCGTTCACTTTTACTGCAGGACTGCATGTCTGACTCTGTGTGTCAGTCTGTTGTCTAATTTGTTAGCTGTCACTCAGCTGAGACTGAAATCTCTTTGAATTTATTTTTGCTATCTTTAGAATGAGCAAAAAAGACATGTTTGCTTAGCCTGATTTCCTCTCATTTGACATATTAGGAGATGCCAGGATGCGCAGAAATTGCCTTTTTGTGTTTCAAGTAAAGTGTGTTCATTGCATTACTGTGCCCTGTTGCTTCCCATGTGGAAGGGGACAGCCCCATACTCTAGGACTGGTGCAGTGATTAATGCAGGAGTTTTTAGCAGTGTTTCAATAAAGGTCTTTTTCATTTGACCACTTGCACTTTTCTCCATAACCTCTGTGTCAGGATTCACTCCAGCCTTCCTCTTCTTTCTCTCCCTGTGTGTCAATATACAGGAAAACTCAAAGGGCTCCAGAACAGTTTCTATAGTAACTAAATTAGAAATTAATTCATAAGGGAAAAACAAAAACTAAAAAAACACCATAACATTGCTTTATATAGAAGGGCACATTTTTATTTATTCAGATTTCGTGCCACCATTAATAAAACAAAGTGAAACTTCATGCATAGATGATGAGTATTCATCAGTCTGTGTGTGGGTGGTGATTATGGAAAAGCATTTTGATGGCTGAGCTCAGTGTCTCAGTAACTTCTCCATATGGCTTAATATACAGGAGTTGTATTTTCCTGGCACGTTTTCCTGTAATAAAGATCTTGATTTCCAATTTTGGTAGCTGTTCCCCACTGAAGTAAATATATGAAAACTCTGCATGCACACATACTATACAGTGCAGACATTCATGTGCATGAAGTCTTGCAAGGCTGCAAACTGTTAAGGGTAATTGTTCTATTTTTAATTCCCAAATAGATGTGGTATGTTTATTCTCTGCTGCATCCCCAAAGCTCTTCATTCTGCAGTCTGAATAAGCAGGGTCAGACAAAGGTAGCATCATCCACAGGGAGCCCAAAGCTAAGAGATAGCAGTGATTTCCCTTCAGTTCCCTTCAGTGTTCATAGTGGGTGCGAGCAGGCACTGGCAGTACACCTCTGGTGTGTGCAGACCTGCAAGTTCTGGGCACCAAGCAGCTAAGGGATGAGTGCTGTAGGTTTCTGGTGGCAGTTCTCATCACAAGAGGGTGATAACCAGCGTGCACTTGGTTATTCTCCTTGAATAGCAGGTTCTTCCCCTGTCTGTGTTTCAGATTCTGGAAGGTACATCTGAGACTTTCCAGGAGAAAATGGTTCTGAGAGCAGGCTGCAGGGACTGACTCTGTTTTGGGATTCCGTACAACTGGAGCTAGATGGGTGAATTTGGGACATAGGAAATGCAGGCTATGATGAAGTCTCTAGTGTAAAATGGTAGGGGAAAACAGCATAATTTGAGGGGGAAGCTGGGAATTTATATAAAGGAAGTTTCATAGTATGCCTCAGTTTTTATTTTTGTTTTTTTATCTTCCCTTAGACACGTTACTGATTACTGTCAGGAACATGGCACCCAGAATATGGAATTTTCTTGTGATCTGATGAAGATCTTTTATTTTTCTCTCAGCTCCTGCAGTATGACCTCAGCATTAATGACTTCCATAACTTGAATTAAAATGCAACATTTGCTACAGCATTTTAATGTCCATTGGCTGTGTAATGTAGAGAACACAGGATGTATATCACTGAAGGGGAGAATTAAATCTGTTAGGGTGGTCTCCATTATGAAATAAAGTCTGTTAGGTACTCAGGCTTTTGTTCTATCCAGCCTGTTTGCTACTGGTGTTCACCCAAACAAATCCCACATGCCCCTTGGGGCCAAGGGCAGCTTGTTTGTTTGTTTCCTACCATGCACTGGAAAAGCCTGAAACAGAGGCAAACAGCAGTCTAGCATCACTCTCCTATAAGTT
This sequence comes from Odontophorus gujanensis, assembly GCA_013399175.1. Taxonomy (NCBI): domain Eukaryota; kingdom Metazoa; phylum Chordata; class Aves; order Galliformes; family Odontophoridae; genus Odontophorus; species Odontophorus gujanensis. The sequence continues at coordinate 190,227 of VXAB01011900.1, forward strand.
CAGCTGCTCTGCTTTTCTTTCTGTCCCTGGCCGCTGATAGACCTGGGTTACTCTTCTGCTCATCAATTGTGTGTGTCTTTTCCGTTGGCAAATGTGCTCCCAGCTCTGAGACACCTGCTGTGTGGAAAATGAGACTCCTAAGAGAAATAGTTCCATTTGAATTAGGGGAGAAAGGGAAAGAACTCAAAGAAGTTTACTGTGAGATCTGAGATTCTGCCTCAGCAGGGTTGGAGATGGTGTTCAGTGTTCAGCTGTGCGTGGGGGCTCCAGGAGAACTAAGGGCTGTATTTGAGCTTGTTCATCAGTTTGAATTAAAAAACAAAACAAAACAAAAGGTTGGTCTTTTTAGCATTTCTAACCATTTGTGTGAAAATGAGAGGATGACAAATCAAGTTTAAAAAAAAAAACAAAAACAAGAAATCATCCCAGAAATCACAAGGGCTTGGTTATTCAGTTATGCTTTTCTTGCTTTTGAGAGTTTTGGGTGTCATTAGTCTCATGTATTGATGCCCTGCAATGTGGTAGGCAGATAGAACTATCTGGTTATAGAATGGTTAAGTCCTCACCTACTTTAAAAGACATAATCTTGTCAGGTGACAGCATGTTCCATCTATGAAATATGTGTTCTCACTGTGCAGGCCCCAGCAGAGACCCTTATGAAGAGCTTACTACTTAATGCAAGTGCCATTCAGTCAATGCAAATTCTTACTGTCAGCTTTCTACTGACTAGGAGGCATTCAGCTGTTCAGTACAAGACATGCGTGTTTTGTTCATCTGCCAGGAGAGCCAGCTCCTCGCTGAAATGGTTGACAGGGTGGGAAGGAGGACTGTCAGCAGTGCCCTGGCATGCTGTTGGGAGCCCCTGTGCTGCAGGGAAGCTTTGCTGTGTGAGCTGGGGCTGTGCAGGTCACCCAGCACCCGTCCTTAAGGCGAGACAACGGGTGACCTTGCTGTTCTGCACTGGGGATGTGTTGGAGCTAATGTGCTGCCTGCCCAGCTTGCTGCCTCTGAAATTTTAACAAGTGTTTCATTGCCTTTCCTACATTCCTGCCTAATGTCATTACAAAGCTATTGTTCTTCAGCTGTGTGAGGAAACCATTTCTGGTGCGGGTAAAGAGATATTTGTGTGGAAAGCTTCTCAGGAATAAATAACCCCATCAGGGATCCCTTCTGAACCAAATGATTCATAATCCCATGACTTAATTTGTAAATAAAATCAGCTGTATAAGTGGCAGTTATTTTGTGATTGTGGCATAAGCTGTAGTCCGAACCACTGAAGAGTGAAACCAAATCAGTGTTTTCCCATCCATTGTTCCTTGATGTTCCTGTTTGGTCTTTGCTAATTTTCTGTCTTCCTTCAAATGTCTGTGGAGCAACACCATGGCACAGAGGTGGGTGCTTAATTCTGAGCACCAATACTTGAGCATCCTCAGGATAGAGGAACTCATTCATGCTGACAGATGGGGATCACCCGCATCCTGCAGAGGCAGGAAGGAATGTTTGCACTGCTTAAATACAATTCATATCTGTGAGACTATTTTTGCATTAAGTCACTAAGTCTAGCATTTTTTTTAAATGAAAATTAGATTTTGTATAATTTGGTTAATTAAGATACCTAATGAGGTGACACTAGCTTTTTTTTCTGAAGCTGTGACTGAAAGTCAATTTATGAGGTGGGTGTGCAGAAGAGAATGAGTGTTTTCTCTCTCTCTTTGTCAAATTTGCTGATCTTATTGTCTGTATCTGAGGCAGACAGAATGTTTGTACGTAGATAAGGCAGCTTTTAGAGAATTCATTTGTTTTAGTCAAATAAGCCTAGTAATTTCCATTGTTTTTGTCACCCAGCATAGCAGACAGGTTCCACTGGGGGAAGGGAGAATGGGGAAGCACTGATGGTGGTTGCCTCTATCATGAGAGCGTGATTTCTTTTCTGACAGCTGTTCTTCTGCCAGTAACCAGCCAGCCTCTTTTGTTCTCCCATTTTATATCACTTGTAATGACACTGTAACTGTACTCATATACCTCCTGCCAGATTTTCTAAAAAAAAAAACAAACTGGAAGAATGCTTTTAGTTAGGTACAAATGAATTTGATCGTGTTGTCTCTTGCTTGCCCTTGTGTGCTCTTCTCTCAAGCAGTCTTAATGCCAACTCTGAAAACAGTGGTAAGGGAGGAGTTAACTGTGCAAGTGAAATGATTGTAGTGACTGGATTAAGACCAGAAACCCGGCAAGCAATGAAGTCTTAAAGATGCCTATAAAAAGCTAGATAACTTTTTAACCTCTGCCCAACATGTTATTTACAGTTCTTCACTCCATCCTCTTGGAAAAACAGAACTCATCAGTGAAAAATGTCCATCGTTCACAAAGTTTTCTGCCTCAGTGTATACACACTGTTCTTTCTGGCTGGCTTTGCAGGCTTCCAAGGCCCAGCGAGTAAAGATGCCAATAAATCTAAATCCCTGGCGATCCAAGCATGGCGTTTTAAACTGTAGTTTGTGCCAGTGGATATTAAACAGCTTTCCCCCCACACACACCCCATTGCTTCCCTAGGAAAAGTTTCTTCTTCTGTTGTTGTAGATATATTTTTAGACAAAGGACAAATAACAATAAAAAAGTGAAGATAGATTTTATAGAAGAGAAGTTGTGGAGGTTGTAGCATGTTACAGAGCATGAAGCAGTTTTAAATCTGGATCTGAACAAGTTTAACAGCAACCATTTTACCCTGTCTGAAGAGCATTTGGAAGGTGCTGGTTGGCTTGGAGAATTCTGTGTGATGAGTGTCCTTTTAGAAATGTGCAATGAATAAATCCATAATTTGATTTTAACCATCTGCCGGCTGTGTATCAGGTATGAATGTGGAGGAGTAACCTTTAGACACTTAATCACTTAACAGGGTTACTTTTAAACTTAAGTTCGTAGAGGGGAAGAAAACAAAACCCACCTGTAGGCTGTGACTGAAAGCTTTCATGTGTCCCTTTAGCTGCAGCGTGCCAAGTTCACACAGGCATGTTGAGAGTTGTGTGTATGTGTCTGCAGTCACATCTCATCTTTAAAAACCCTCTCCTTTTGTTCTAAAGCTGATAGCAGTACTCTGAGGAGTACATACTTCTATGTATGGCTACAATCAAAACCTCAAGAGTCATTTTACAAAACACTTCTTTCTTAGGTGAAGCTGTGAGCGATGTAACCAAGATGAACTGTGTTTTTTCACTCTGTTCTTTATGAGATATTTCTGCCAGTTGTATCTTGTGAGGACTCTATAGCATTAATCAATGCAATATTATCTACTAATTCTGTATCTTTCATTTTGGGAATGTTTCTGGGGCTGCTGTTGAGGTAGATGTCTGTTCTGCATCTGATCTCAGTGTGGCGTGTGCCTGTTCCATATCCCAGATATGGCAGTGAGATTTTCATTCCTGTATCTTGTCTGTGCAAAGAGACCAACCATTGTCTGAAAGTGAAAGGAGCCAAAGGGCAGTCAGTGAATGCCAGAACACGTGCAGCAGGTGTACGGAGCACACTGCCTTCCCAAAACCCTGCGACAACTGAATTCTGTATCTGTGGTGGTTTCAGTTGACCTGGCACTGAGGTTGATTACAACTTTCCTTGCAATTAATAGTGAAAGTAATTTTATTTCATTAAAGCAGCATATGTTGTGAGAAAAAATCCTGGAATTACAGTTCTCAGCAGAAGGATCTGAGTATTTTTGTGTTTTCCTTGGATATATGTTGCCTCAGTGCAGAAGTGAAATGTGGGTTGAGAGCGGTGATAAAGTCTGTGCGTACGTCTGTGCGAGCGGAATATATTTATAGATACATCCTGCTCTATCCATTAATTTAAAAGTATTTAACTGGCAACATTAAAAAGGTTAAGATGGAGGTGAAGAGATAAGATGGCAGACGATGATAGAGAAGAATACACGTCGTTTCTGAGATGCCTGCAGTGTCACTGTGTGGGGCTCAGATGAAGATGCTGAAGCAGGAGTTATCTTCGTAGTAGTGTTCCACCTTTGGCAAAATTCCCAACGATAGAAGAGTAAAAATGCTGAATGTTGTGTGGGGTATTACTGCTCCAGACTCCTCAGCTCTTGTGGGGGAGGTTGGATTTCCTGGCATAATATGAGCACTTGGAGTTTGCATGATAGCAAATAGGTGAAACCCCAAGCACTGACCACTTGAACGAGGTGACTTTCTCCTTCTCCAGAAAGGACTTAAAAGAAAACATGATCGAATGGGTGGCTGAAAGGAAGCATGTCCACAGTGGCCAGGATTGTGGCCTGCTCTTTGAGGACCTGAGTGTGTCATCTGGGGGGGAGGTTCCTATCACAGCTCAGGTGAAAAGCAGCATGTTTCCAGGAGCTTTCTGAACTTTGCTCATCTCAGCTGCACACACTTCAGTGTTTGATTACTTGCGTCCTGTCAAATTTGGCTTTTACTAAGTCACTTGGTTTTTCAGTAGCTCACAGGAAGCAAAGCACAGAAGTAGCACAGACCTTTCACTTGAAGCACTTTCTAGGAGTTATTCAGAATGAATGACTAATTTTGCCTGCTCCTTGGCTTGCTGACAGAATAAAAATCAGAAATTGAAAATTCCTACCAAGTCATTTTCAATTTAAAACTTTATCACTTCAGAACTGTTCCCCGTGTGTATACTCAAAGTGTACCAGCACTTAAACTGTGATCTACTGCTTAGCAGACTGGAACTAGTGTGAGTCATTAAATTAATGGTGTTTTCTTAAGCATCCAGAGGATTGAGATAATTTAATGAGCTTGTTGTAACAGCTGAAATGATTTCTATTTACGCATACCTACTTTGCTCCCCCTGACAGACTGCACTACGAGTTTAAGAGCACGTGCTGGTTTTTCTTGCTCAGTGGTTGTTTTTAAAATCAAAGTACAACCATCAAATACAGCATTTCAGGGTCACTGAGCTCCACTTACTCCAGTGCTACTGACTGAAGTATTTCCTGTAGGAAACATTTGGACAAACCTGAAGACAGATGGGTGTGCTTGTCAGGCTTTAGTTTCTGCTCAGCTCAGCTGTGGAGAAGCGCATGGCTGTCCCAAACTCTGTGACACTTTAAGGCCATCTTCTATCATGATTAACCTGCTTAATCCAGAGTACATACTTTGTTTATGCCCCATTTGTGTAACACAGCTAGCAGCAGAATCACAAATGTAAAGAATGAGCATGGATTACAGGCTGCATGCTATGATGAAGATGGGACTTCAGTATGAATGTACAGCACTGCATTTTCTTTGTCACATATGGGAAAATATTCTATGGGAACATAAAGAAAAGGTTATAGTATAAAAGTATGAGAAAGTGACAAAAGTAGAAATGAAGGATAGGTAGGTGTGGTTTTGTTTTGTTGTATCGGAGTTGATAAGAACAAAAAGCTGAGCAACTCTGGCTCCAGGAAAGAGGAAGATTTATGGACAATTGCAGTTCTGATATTCTTAGACTTCTAACTCAAGCAAGGACATGCAGCTTTTAAACCAGGTAGATTAGTTTCCAAACATCGCTTTAAACAACCCCACTTCTAAGTCATGGCTGCAGTTACATGGGTACTTTAGTTTTAAAGGGTAACCAACAAAAATAGTGTTTAAAACCAAAAGTTTCACAACCTTTTTTTGTTAATTTATCTTTTTTGTTGGGCATCTTACCTGAAATACATGTTAGTTATTCCTGTCATCAACTGATTAAGTTCTAATTCCAGCCTGGGGTTCCTCCAAGAAGCTCCTGTATTAAAACAAACAAATAAAACTCTCCAAAGCTTTCAGTGATGGGTATTACTATCCAAAACTGCTTTCAAATTAGGAGTAGTGTTTGATTGGCACCTAAAGCCAGAAAAACACTTTGTCATCAACACCAAGCAGAGTTTCTGCAGGCAGTAAATTCTTGTCTTACCGGGATTAAATGGGAATCAACAACAAAAGGACTTCTGGAATTTCACTCTGCGTGTGTGTGCATGCCTGTGTGTGTTCTAGGGGAAGGGACAGTTATGATGGTGAAAAACAAATACATTTTTTTAAGAGAGGGAAGAAATTATTTGCAGATTATTAGTTGGTGAATACTGTACTCCTGAAGTGTTGGAAATCAGTGTGTTCTGGGCACAGCATTACTGTGGCACTGTAGGTAGTAAACCATCCCCATGACTACTCATTTTCTGGGTTGCTCTGTCACAGTCTTTTCAATATGTCACTCTTCTCCCTCCAAAATCTGACAATCCTCTGCTCGCTTTTTTGTAAATAACTAAGCCAGAATAACGTTTCCTGCCTCTGTATGTTCTCAGATCAATAAGGTAAAGCAAAGCAAAGTGCCTTTTTTTTCCTGAAAACTTCCATCTGAGGGCTATCTCCCGTGGCAGCCTGAAGCTAACAAAATGAAAGGCCCACCAGGAGACAAGTCTGAATCGGAGTTCTTTATGTGGACAGCAAGGTGATGACAGCAAGACGATACACCACAGTTTTCTGTTCTTAATCTCCTTTTGATTTCTCTCGCTGCTGCTGCTACCTTCAGACACATTCTGCTCTTATTTTTCCATGTGCACTTATTCTTTCTTCTTGCCCCTTTAACAAGAGCTTAAATGTAGGACAAACAATTAGGTAATTCAATATTATTTTGCTTTTTTTTTTTGTCTGGAGACAAAACAACGTATGGTCCATATGAAATTTGCAAAAGTTCCTGTTTGTAAGAGGAGTTTCTAATGGTTTTGTAAGTTTGTCAGATAGAGTGTGAAATGATACTGGACCAGTCAAAGTATTTTTTTTACAGTCAAAGTTGTGGTTTTCAAGTAAGAGTAGTAACTGTCACAAAAGACTCAGTTACCCTTACTCACTGAGTATCAAAAAGGCAATTCCCTGAGGGCCCAGGTTTGGCACTTGCTGGTTTATATACCTCTTTCAGATTCAAAGGAAGGTAAAATGTCTCTAAAACAAGAATCATAAACCTGTATATAAACAGGAGAACATCTTTGGGTAATAAAATTGGTGCATTTTAAAGGAAAAATGCAATGCAGCTTTTTCTGCTTCCTCTTCTCTCTCTGAAACCTCTTTCAGCTACCTGCTGCCCATCCTGTGGGCTTAACTTCAGTGCAGATACATTACTGTTTTCAGTGGCAGCAGCTAATTCTCTTCCCTGCAGTAGTGATCTCCTTAGAGCGGTCCCAGCACTGCTAGAAAAAGGAAATTGCCCTGTAAAATAATTACATCCTACCAAAACACTCCTTGCTCTGGATTAGAGTGTGTTTTCCAGGCAAATATTTTGGTCTGATAGCATTTGTTATCTGCTTGCAAGAAGATTAAAAAGATCTGAATTAAAGGAAGCAAATAGTGCTGCTGAAGGAAGAATGCTTTGTTTCCTGCAGGACCTTAACTGCCCTGAGAGCTTGAGATTACCTTTCTTTCTGCAAGGAGAGGGGGGGAAGAAGCCATCCCTAAGTGCAAACAATATCCTACTTCCTTTAAAACAAAAGATGTAGAAACAGAGTTCAAGCTTGGATTTACAGTGCATATCCTCTGAGGAACATCACTTAAAATGAAGCAATTTCATATATATGTATATTGACCTTAACACACTCATATGCTGTGTTTGCATGGAAAGCCAGCATCCTTATCTCTACAGTACAGAGAGGTCTGGAATATTCCTGAATATTTATTATTCATCCCAAAACACTTCATCAAGAAATCCCAGTGTGAGAGAGTTAAAAATGCTTAAAAGTGGAAAATCACTTTCTGGCTTGTCTGGCTCAGGTTGTTGTGGCATTGGAAAGCATGTGCTAGAGTTCACAACCCAGTAGGTGATTCCAGCTGAGATATTCCTCACTCTTGCTTTAGTTGTTATCGATTTAAAGATACAGCTTTTTAAAATGCATTTGATGAACTAAGCCTTTAAGGAAACACTGAAATATAAATTGGTCGCTTTTTAGTGCTCTGGAATTGTGCTCTGCCATCCTCCTCTCCCCTTAAAAATAACTAAAAAGTGTGGTTAAGACACAGTCATTCAGGATTAACAATTGCACCTAGAACGACTGTTCCTTCTTGAAGACTATCTGCTGAACTGCAAGTAATCCTCACGAGCATTTATTTGTAAAAGGACAAATGTTAAGTCATCTTGTTGACTCTGGGCATGTTTCAAGTTTCCTGTAATTGCTCTGTCAGTGTTTCCCCATCCATTCTTCCTTGCCAAAATGCATAAAGCCATGCTGCTTCATTCTTGTATCATCCAAATTAAGCATAAAAAGCAGGAGATGTTAGCTGCTCGTGCAGCCCTCGTTTGCACAGTGTCTCCCAAGTCATTAAGCAATTAAGAAAATATCATCTCATCTTTCACCCCTCATCAACCAGAAGCCTTGAATAGCGTGTCCCAAATTCTGTGCCGTGTAAAAAATAATTAATCAAAAGGCCTTTGATATTACATAGTGCTGTGTGTGAACCAAGGATGTGGGCGTAATGGTGCCAGCCATCTTCTGTAGCAGCCATTTCACCAGTGAGCCTGGAGCAGGCAGCAGGAGTGCAGCCATGCAAGCGAGAGCTGAAGCTTCAAGTCATGTTAGGGCTGTGCTACAACCACTGAGGCTATTGCTGACACGAGCACCCAGCGTTAAATCCCTCCTTTGAACACCAGGTACACAGCTTTATCTGCTCCTTGCCACAGTGCCACTGGATTTATGGCAGTTCTTTCCTCTTCTAGGTTTGGAAGGTGGAAGTCCCATCATATGTTGCTGTCTTTTGTAGGTACAGGGAACTGATGCCTTTATGTTTTGTATTCTGTAAGCCTTTACTCTGTATGGTAGGTAATAATTTGAGTGCTCTCCCTTAGTAGCACCGATATGCACACACACATATCCAAATAGCACACAGTGGACCCTGCTCAGGTGGCAATGCAAACCCAGGACATGTAACAGTGATGGATAAAAATGATTGAAAAAATCATAGAATCATAGAAGGGTTTGAGCCAGGAGGGACCCCCGCAGGCCGTCTGCTCCCACAGGGACACCCACAGCTCCATCGGTGCTCCCAGCCCCGTTCCCTGACCGCGGGGGCACCACCACCTCTCCGTGCACCCTGTGCCTCACTGCCCTCAGTGTGAGCAACATCTTCCTTTTAGTCAGTCTTAAACATCACCTCTTTTCGTTTGGAACCATTTTCCCTAGAAACTTTTGGAACTGGACAAAATTGAAGCTACTCTGTGCTGAAATCCCTATCCTCCTCAGCTCCTCAGAGACCAGCTTGTTTCCTTGATTAAAGTTGCTAATGGACCTTTAAAATAGTCTTCCTGTACAGCACCGAATCAGACCTAACCTATATATTCCATTTAGTGATATTTAACAGATTTTGCGCATTTGTGGGGCAGTCTGAAATCTGGAAACTAAGTATTATAATTCCTGTTTACCTTTTTCATCATCTAAAGGTGTCTTCTTGCTGCTTTTCATGGTACCAGGACAGATGAAGAGGAGTAATTAAACAGCACAGTTCCTACGCTGTGTGTTTGTGGCTTAAAGGCATTTAGCTGTTAGGAATTTTCATGGATGGTCTTCAGCCCGGTCCCTGGGCTGTTAAACACTTTAAGACGCATTTAATTCCAGGTGCAACCAGCACTTAACGTGCCCAAATACGCAGCACTGTGTGGGGGAAAGCCTGCAGTGAAAGAGAGGATGGGAGCTGTGCTGCTGACATAACCGAGCAGATTAAAACCCGCAGGTCACAAAGAAAGTCTGCTGGCAGTTGTACTTAGTAACTGTTCATTAAGGATCCGTAACTTCTGTATGCGCAGCAGAAGTCCAGCGTTAGTCAGTGTAAAGAGTGAAGGTTAACAGGTGGAAACGGGACGCTCTGTGACCGGTGCGGGGGGGCAGCGGTTCGTGCCAGGGCGTCACACACGGGCGGGGCAGCGCCGAGTTGCAAAGAAAGGAGAAAGAAAGGGGGAAGGAAAAAAAAACAACAAAAAAGAATAAATAAATAAATAACCGCGGCAGCAGGAAATCTGAGGTATGCGGTTTCCAGAGGTGCTGCGGGGAGCGCGGCGCCCGGAGCGCGGGCAGCCGCCCCGGGGCGTGCGGACCGCCGGGGCCGTCACCCGCGGCCGGAGGGAATCCCCACTGCTCGGCCGCGGGAGAACCTGACGGGAATGGAGAGCGGAGCCGCTGAGCGGAGTTCGAACGGAGGGACGCGCGGGTGAGGGACCCTGCGCTGCGGGGTTGCGGTGTCTCGGTCTCCCGGAGCCGGGCTTCCCCCGCAGCCCTACGCGTGCCGAGCCGGCTCACCGCGCCGAGCGCCGCTGCTCCGTCCGCCGGAGCGTGGGGAGGCTAAGAGGATTCCCAGGCCATTAGCGGTTCCTTGCGGCCGCTCAGCTTTGTCTCGTCCCACTCTTACCGTTTTGGAACGTGCGTTTTAATTGCAGCGAGCGCCGAGTGTGCTCGCCGCCGTGCCGCGCGCTGCTTGCGGCGTTGGCCCCGGCAGCTCTGTGGTGGTTTGGTTTTTTTAATTCGCTGCAGCGTGTGTCTGGTTGTGCAGCGTTGGATTTCAGCGCGAGCCGGGGCTGTTGTGCGGGGAGCAGCTCTTGGAATTGCAGCGTGGCTCTCCTTTCCTGGGAGCAGCGCGTTCAGGCTGACGCTCGAATCCCCACATGTTCGGGTTGGTTTCGATAACATGACTTTTGTGTGGTTTTTAGCATCTCTATCAGAGTCTGAAATACTCTGAATGCTGCGGCCTTTCTCCTCCCCCTGGTTGCCCTCAAACAAATCGTTCCTGCCTCGTGCTATCCCTGAAATCAGACGCCAGCAGGCTGTGCTCTCCTCTGCCGAGCTCCCCGAGCACTGCTCAGCCTCTGGAATATCACTGCCGGCTGAATGTGGAAGATCTGTGCGTGCTGCGATTTGCATTATTGTAAATAGGGTAATTGAATTACAGCCTCTCAGCCGCATCTTGTTCCCCCGGTGTTATCAGCAGTCAGCCTGTGCTAGCTGGGGTGCTGGGCAGGGCCAGCTGAGTGCTTGCTTGGGTCTGACGCTTCCACCAACTCTATCATTGGTTAAGAAAGCTACTTCTTTTAATGTAAATTGCCCACGGAGTCTCTGTAAGCAAGACAACCTTCGATGCTAACCTAAAAAATAAAGGTAAAATACTGTGTAACTGAGTTAATGAATTTCACTTTTGTTATACAAATTCCTTTATCAGAAGAGAAACTATATTCTGAGGTTAGCTATGGGTGCATAACAGTAAGAGAATTTTTTGCCTTTTATAGCCGTCGGGACTTGCTCAGAGCCTCCGCTTGCTAGACAGAGGAGGGAAGTGTTCTGCAGGCGTTGCTGTAGTGGGGGGAGAAAAGATGATGAAATGAGTTACCTGTCAGCTCCTAATAACTTCATTTGAAGGGCTTAATTGGTGAGGATGAAATTTGCAAACTCACTATAGCTTCAAGTGGGTTGAGAGGAGTATGCGTTCCCTGAGACCTGACGCCCTTTTACCACCTCAGATGTCTTTCTGATTCCTGATCACTCACACAGATTTTTTTCTAACCACCTGTTTCAAATAAGCTGCTTCCTGTCTCCATCTTCAGCTTGCAAACACTCTGAAATCCAAGGTGTGCGCTTCTGTCATTCCTGTGTCGGTATGAAACCTTAGGCAGAGCTGTGAACTAAGTCGAGTACTTGAAAACGTGTGTCTCTAAGAAAGTGGCATTTAAAGGATGGGAATAGGGAACTCTAGTCAGATCTTACAGGATTGTGCTTAAAGATTAAAAGGCTTTTTTTACTGGTTTCTGCTGTTGTTTTACCTCTGTTGGATCATTTGAGGAGTTTAAATGTTTGTTCAGTTCAGCTGTCTGTTCCTTTTAATTCTCCTCGACACAACTGAAGGTGCATGCAATTTCTCTGTGCTTCTGGGTTGCGTGGCCATACCAAGGCACTGCTCGGCATTGGAAACGTGCTATTCCTGTTGCTTTCCAGCAAACATTTTAGTGATTGATGGCTAATGAGGAACAACGGGGTACAATTACTAACATGTAAGGCATCGGATATTTTGTTCCCATTGATAGTACTTGTTTATTTTCATGATACTAAAAATACTGACAATTCTTCATTACATTCCACTATACAGTTTTCTTACACTTTCGTAAATCATTTCCTAGCCTTTTCTGTGGAATTTCTTAACTTTCTGTGATCTCAGCTTAGCCCTGCATCAGCTACAAAACCCCTACCTGTGCTCAGAAACTGCTAAGCATGAGTTTGTGGTCATAACTAACAAAAATTGTATATGACATTGGTGGTCATTACAGCTGCATGTCACCTCTTAACAGCAGTGTGGTTTGTTCTTTACCAAGTTGCAGTATGTACCATACATCAAGTCTCTTCAGGTTTGTGTTGCATCACTTCAGAGTATTCTTCAGAGGTGGAAATAACGTTTCTTTTCATAACCAGGTCGGTGGTGAGAAGGTGTGCCCAACAGGCTACTGTGCAGAACTGTGCTCCTTTTAGCAGTCCTTATGTGGTCCCCCAAAGTTAGGTGACTTGGCTGCATGATCTGAGACAAAGGAAATCCCATATCTGAACAGTGCAGACCTTTTGACTCGTGTTCCTTCAGGCTCAAAGAAAGAAACGTCGGGTACCTGAGCAGTGTTGTTCCCTGCAGTCCTTGTGTTTTCCTCTACAGCTATCCCGAGACCCTCCAGCTTCTGATAGGCTATTGAGTCCAACTTGTCCATGTACTTGTAAAGCATACAGGTGGATGGTGGTACTTTTCTAGGTACGATATGAATGTGTTGTAGTATTTTTCAAATGCTCAGAGTTCGTTGCTTCTTATCTTGCTATATTAGTGTGTCGTTACACAGAAGAGAGTCTAGAAGCTGAGAGACACTTGTTGTCAGTGCAGTTGTGGATGTCAGCTGTGGGGCAGGAGCTAAACGTTCTGTTTGCACCCAAGGAAAGGATGCGAGAAGAAAGATCTACCAAAACATTCACATTTTTATGCCAACCAAAGTTGAAGAACTTCTTGATGCTCTGACAGTGTGGTTTGAAATGCTCATAATCCGTTGTCTTGTATGTGGGAACTACCTTGCTATTAAAAGGGCATGTTTTGGGTGCTGAGTAACCTGTCACAGTTACATCTACATCTTGGATGTGTAGGTGAAGAGGTGTACAGGAAGGAGACCCTTAGTGTGGTGTTTCAGCATGAAGAACCTCTGAGCATCTCATAACTCTACATTAACAATGTGCTAGGTCTCAGTAATTAGTGTAGCACTTCTTACTGTGAAGCTCCTGTTGTCGTTTTGCTTGCAGCATCTTGTATGATGACCTTTATGTTAGAAGTGCACCAGCCTAAGCAACTCAAATGGTACCTGTAAGACAGGTGGGTAAGATTTAGCATTTTTCCTTTGCTGCACACATCTGCACACCTTGACAATTAGCTGATGTTCTTGTGAAAAATCTGTTTTGCTTTTAGCAGCTGCTTTGCTCCTGGTGGATTTGGAGATTCCTCAGATTGTATCATTGAACATCTGGCCAGTGTTTAACTTTCTCTCCCATTTGAGCATTGTCCCGTTGTTACTGTCAGAGCAGCACAAAAGCTGCCTTTTGGAGACACAGACGTGAGATTTGGCTCCTGAATTTAACTCTTCTGTCTGGATTATATTGCTGGGTATTTCTAATACTAATTTCTAACATCATCCAACTCTTAATCTTTCTTCTTACGTAGATTTTGTTATGCTATGTTATTCTTGCATTCATTTAAGGCAGGAGCATGGTTAGAATAATGTTAGTAATATAATGTGCCAGATTCTCAGGGTTGTGATCATCTCACAATCCTCACCCATCTCTTGGTTTGGAACTGGAGAATTGCTGAGCTCTCCCAGCCTCACATTAGCCCCAGTTCACATAATGTTCTGTAGCACTTCCCTGGGGATAAGAATGAATGGGGGCTTGACCTCAGCATGCCACTAGTGTCAGTCAGAACCCCTTGTAGATGTTCCAGTTGAGGTTTGTCTCCCTAACGTTTCTTGCCTTTTATGACTTGCTCATCCAGGCTTTCTTTGCACATAGGGGAGAGTTGTTTCCAGAGTGTAGTTCATCTTGTTCTAAGACAGAGCCCGTAATAGCTCAGGTGAGCCACCCTCCAAATCCCTTTTTCCCTGTAAAGGTTTTCTGGATAATATCATAAAATGTCTGTGTCTATGTCATGGACATCTGAAATTAAATAAATCCCTTGTGCTGTTGAAAAATGAAGGTTTTTATGTCTACTGGGCAGTAAAGCAGGAGCTGCACCCATCTTTGTTTCATTGCATACCATTTGCATCTGGTACCAGGCAGACTGTAGGTACCAGGCATTATAGCAGATATGCAAAAAAGACCCATGGAGAAAAATGCTCCTGAAACAACAGATTGCCTGTTAGGCAAAGCCAGAACCCCTGTCACTGCTGAAACATGCTCTGCTAACCATTTATTCTAGTGCTAAAGGAATCAAAATCTTCTCATGTCTGGCCCCTGAAAATGCCTAAAGAATTGCGGAATCCCGGTGAAGAGCTTTCTTATCAAGGGTGTTACATCCTTTTGTTAGGTTTCTGCATCTTTTTTTTTTTTTCTTTTTTTGCTAATTAAAAAATCTGGAAACATTCTTTGAATTTCAGTGCTTTATGTTCTCCTGGAGAAAGAGTTGCAGGGTGGCCAGACACCTTTCTTGGTGTTATCTTTCAGATGGACGTGCTTCAGTAGGGCTTTGGATGAATTCTGCTCTTCAGCATCATGTTGGCAAACCTCTTATGTCCTCTGAGAACTCCACATATCATCCTTTCTGCTGATATTTTCAACCCTTGGCTAGTCCATCCCTCTGTCATTCCTAAATTACAGCTGGTAGAAGGAAGCAACTTCTAGAGAAAAGCTGAAGAAAGGACAAGAAATACACATCACTAATTTATCCAAAAGTATTTCATTAATATCTGGCATTCCCGTGTAAGGAACTGCCCTGCTGTCCAAAAAGAAAGCTTTCTTACTGTAGGCAACAGAAGGAAACAAGGCAGTCACTCTTAGCTTTAAATGCACCTTTGCTTTACTGCCTGAGATGTGTAGAGGAGGGATGTGCTAACGGGGAGAATCTGAAGGTGTTTCTTGGAGTGCTCTGGGGAAAGGTACTGCACTGGTGCTGGTGGCAGTACCCTGGAGAAGCAGTGTGGGGAACAGACGTCAGTGTTAAATGATGCTGCCTGGTGCACAGCCCCCTTGTGTTTCTGGCCTTTCAGGAGAGTGATGTTTGCCTGAGGCACCATGTTGCAGAGCTCTGAGCCAATGCAGCTATAACTTTTCTTGAACTGGATAGCCTCTTCAGAACAGGTTGTGTTAAGAGGACAACCTGTTGTGCCTTCTTGCTCTCTTGTCTGTGTTTCTTCCCATTGTAGCTGTGGAGCAGAATGGATGCTTTCTTTTTGCATCTGTTGGTATGTGTGTGTTTGTCTCGATGTTATTGTGTAATCAAATGGTGCGCAGGAAACACTGCAGTGAAATCTTCTCAAGCTTCCTGAACAAGCAAACTAAAACCTCGAGATTCTGCCTGGCAGAGGCCCAGACGCAGTGCTTTGCAGAGGCTATCTGTACCCCTGCTGCTGTTGGACTGATTCCACCTGAGCTTGTAACTCAGCACCTTTACGAGGCACTTTGGTTTTAGGTGATTGCTTACTGAGTGAGGAAGTGACTCCCTTCCCTTGCCTCTCAGGTGGTCACATCACTGACTCGTGCTGGCACCAAGGAGGTGTGCCTTGGGTGTGCTTTTGTAGGGTTACACCAGTTCACGCTGAAAACTCATTAGGTTTTGTAGAGATAAATGAGGGGTGAAAATGGTTCATTGCATTATTTCTTTTTTATCACCATATGGTTATTGGAGCATGTGGAGCATTTTCATTTGTCACTGTTTTCCATGCTGCCAAATTCATGCTGCAGGATCCCTCAGTTCTTCCAGAAAGCATACATGTTTATTTGTTTGGGAGTGTGCTGATGTACTATCAGTGAGAGGGATTACCAGGGCAGAGCAGAATTATTTCTTAAAAGGTGATGCTGTAGTTTTAACTTTCCTCATACTTTTTCTAGACTGTTAAAATGTAATTTATTGGTTATTATACTGTTTTTTTATATTCTGTTACTGTACAGTGTAAGCAAGACTAAACCAGACAGGAGGAATGCTCCCTGAATGCTCTGTGTAAGTGTGTAAGATCTCCTGAGTTTAGCCCTGCGGGTTGCTCACTGAAGGCAGGAGCTCCTTTTTTCTCCTGGTGGTACAGTTCCCTTCAGCTAATAATAACACTGTGAGTGTAGCTGCTTTGATTTCCTAGTATCTTCTTCTCACCTGCATTCCTATTCACAGAAGTGGAATTGTTCCACTGCACTCCGAATGGCAGTGAAGAAGGAGGAAGACAGTAAATTGTCTGTACAAAGTAGGAAAAGACCAGATAAGGTGTCAAAGCAAAATAGTAAGCAAGATGGGAGCGTGCTAAGATTGGGTGAGAAAAGTTGGTGCAGTAATTTGCTAAACGAGGTGTGGAGGAGGAGGTTTCAATGGTTCCACGCAGAGCTAGCAGGAAGTCGTGAGTTGCCGAGCAAGCACACACATGAAGTTGTGCAGTAAATAAAGCAGTGCTTGCAGGGAGGAGCAGGGATATTCTCAGCTGAGGGTCTGTACTGTGCTTTCTTAGCTGAGAAGAGCTGTGAGTTGTGTGTGTTGAAACCGTTCATTTTTGAGCCCTCTTCCTTTCCTTTGCAGGTCTCCAGTGCAAGGTCTGATGCTGACCTAAATAACCGTGAAAGATGTCACAGGAAGGCTAGTGGTGCTCCACTGTGGTGTGTTAAACCTGGGAGTAAAACAGATTTGCAAAAAAATATGTATTTAGGGAAGTATGAGTTTTCCAGGGGTTTTACAGTTGTGCATAATTCAGCTTCAGATTTTAAAATACTATGCAGGTTTTTGCATGAGTTGGTGGCTTCTCTGGATCACTTTGCTGGTTGATGTGTTGGTTTTGTCATATTTTATAACAATCATCAAAAAATATAAATTAGATTTATTCTTTTTTCTAGTAAAACACCTTTTCTTGATTGATCATTACTCAGACTGACAGATCTTGGACAAAGAAGTGTTTGGTTTTGCTTTGGTCACCTGCAAACAGCAGTGGTGGAGCTGAGATGGCAGTATATGGTGCAGCTTGCACTTCTGGGGGCCCTTTAATAAACTGGGAATTAAAGTCCAAGTGATGTGAGATGTTTCTTTGCAGCCATGCTTACCTTACGTATCTGCTTGTTTTATGTGACTCTGATCATCTGAAGTATGACAAGTGTTGCTTCATTTCACTAAGAGAAATTGTGCAATGCTGAGAGAGTAAAGTTTGACCTCTGCTTAGAAAATGGCTTACTCCTAAACACAGCAGTCCTCCGCGGAGATGTTTGGGGTTTGCTGAGAACTGTCAGCGTTTCCTTTGCAGAGAGGCATTCCCAAGCCCCAGGGAATCCCCTCCCTTCAAGTTCTGAGGCGAGCAGTGTGGAGGAATAATGAGCACTTCCTTCCTTGCTATTTTCAGTGGCTGAGCTAGAAAGTAATGCTGTTGCTCCAGCTCCTGCTTGCAGAACTCTGCACAGTGTGCTTCTCTTCTTACCCTCCTCCTCGAGTGTGAAGTTCTTTTACAGGTGGAAGTTGTGCATAAATTTCAAGCTGAAAAAAATAAGCGTCATGGGTAATGTCACGTGCTGAGTTCAGCATTCAGCTTCAGGTTTAGCGCAAAGTTCAGTATTGTTTCAGAATTCTCAATTATAAAAAATCCCAGATTTATTGTTCCTAGCAGGGTGTATTGGGTTTACTGCTCCCATCCCTCGGGAGCTTGTTAAGCCAAGAAGGCATGGAAAGCAGCTTGATTTGGATCTTGAGAGGTGTTCTGGAGTTGCTGGAAGCATCTCTCGCTCCTTCCTCCAGTTTCATGTAAACAGCCTTGCTGGCTGCTGCAGAAGGGAGGGGAACCTTTCAGCTGCAGGAGCTGCTCTGCAGAGCACTGTGCTGCATGCGAGGGCCGGCTGGTGGCTTGGGCTGGAGGCATTCTGTCAGGTGCCAGCTGTGAATGCATTCAGAGGAGCTGAAGATGTTTGTCACGAGGGTCTGCACTCCTGTCAGCATGTGCTTTCAAGGCAGATACTCTGCTAGCAAATCTGAATTTTCGAATGATTGTGTGAAAGCTTTTGTGAAGCTGGATAACTTTTTCCTGTCTCTTCCTCTGTTTTTTGGCACAAATGAAATAATGTGGATGGTGAGAAGTTTGCACAAGGAGGTTAACCTTTTACATGCGGTGTTGGTCCTTCCTGCAATTTTTTATTGGGCTAAATCTGTTATTTCAGAGAATTTTCTCCTGATCCCTCGCACTTTCCATTCAAATTAAAGAAAGGATGTAGGAATGTTTCTTAAATTAATGGTCTTTGGTACGTGGAGATTGTATACACAGAACATATGGATGAGATCTGCAGATTTATTTTCAACTGATCTCGGATACAGTATTCTGAAACTCACTCCAGGTGACCTGCCTGACTCAAATAAAGGATGAGATGATGCTGAAAAAGACCAGGAACCTACATGTTGGCTGTCTTCCAGTCCTGCAGTATGCATCTAAGTTGACCATAAATTGTTTTGTATAGTTAAATTGGCTAAGTGGGTTGTTGCAATATGGTGCCATTATGATGCCTTCAGTTGTTTTAGGGTTTGGCAGAAACCCAGCCTACATATGTGCAGACAAGCAAAAATATCTGTGCTAGAATGTGTGTGTTCATCTGTAGCCTGAAAGCAAAATCACTGTGTGGTTCTGGGGAAGAAAAAATCTCCCTGTTTAAAGTTTGTGCTGCTTTATGGAGCTGTTTCCTGTGACATCTCTTCCTAGGAGAGCGTTCCTGAGCTTTCTGAGCAGGTATCGCCCTGGCAGCCACCATGAGAGCTACTGTGGATGTTGGCAGTTAGGGCTGGGAGGTGACAGCTGTGCCTCAGGGGTCCTTCGTGGTGAGGGTTTGGGTACTTTATGGAGGAAAAAAAAAAAGGCAGAAAAGCTTTACACAGCTTCAGGGAACAAAGAGGAAATCTGGGTGTCTGATCACTAGGGAGCAGGAGCAAGGAAAGTTGGCAGAACAGTCTGTGCGTTAGATCTAGCTGAAGTCACTATTTAAAAACAGATATTTGTGGGGTTTTTTTTGTTTTTTGTTTTTAATGTGGTGTCCCCCACGTTCCCATACGTGGGAACTGCAGATTCTCTGGAAGCACACAGGGGATCTGCAGGCAGACATACACATATCTGCTGCTTTTGTGTTCAGGTGCTGCTTGTGATTGCAGCACTCATTGTATTTGCTTTCACACTGTATTAAGACCTGAAGAGTTCTGCTCAAGCTGAAAATAAAGCTAAACATAGCAAACCAAGACCTTTAAGCAAGGATAAAAGAGTAAATATGTGTATATCCTGCTCACTGCACAACCTTGGAAAGCAGAAGTAGTTTCCAGTCCAATACTCTTATCAATGAGACTTTTCTTTCCTGCGTGGCCACAAAGTGGTACACAAAACCCCAGAGGATTTTCATCGTAAGGAGCCGCAGCAGGAGAAGTGAGGGAAGGGTTTGCACTGCTTTAACAGCTGTATTTTTGTGAATGGCCCCAACATAAGCTATATGTGTAGTGTTATTTGAAATCCATTCTTCTAATATTGTTGCCTAGTTGTTGGCAGCATCCCTATTAAATGTTGGGGGGAATGAAAAATTGCCTTGGACTTTGAGACATACAAAATCTGAGCGGACAGATCACATTTTCTGTCCATCTCCAGCCTCGCTGCCCAGGCATTCCCTCATCCTAAAAACAGAGTTAGAATTTGAATCTACCACTGGAAAGTGGATTCTACTGAGGATTTGGTTCTTCTTATGGGGCTGCTTAGTTCTCCAGTGAGCACTGCTGGCATCAGGACAGTAATGCAGCTCCCAGTGCCTTTAGTTATAGGTTGTTGGAAGATGCAGACTTGCTGTGACTGGGCTCATTGCAGGTCTCAGGCCTGGAAAACTTATTTTAAGTTTCTTGTTTTTTTTTATGGTTGCTGACCTCTGGGTTAGGGTAGGTATGTTTACAAACATTTAAGAAAGATGCCCAGTATAATTTAGTCTTTGCTTCTTTCCTGGGATCATTCAGAAGCATATTTAATTGTGTGGAGACTTCTGCAAGACTCCTTATTGGCTATGACAGGAATTAATTGGTTGATTTAAGTCGACATCTCTGTGTTTGAAGGAGTGCAGCATTGTCCTTTATTCCCTGACCCTCAGTGAAAACCTGTTAAGCCGAGGGACCAGCTGCATTTTCTAAGCTTTCTCTCCTTTTCAGCTGGATTCTTCTTCAGGGTTTCCCTCTTCTCCTCTCTCTGCAGGGAATCTGGCGCATCCCCGTGGATGAAATTGACCGCCCGGGCAGTTTTGCATCTCATATGAACCGCTCTATAGTCCTACTGCTAAATGTGCTGTCACAGCTGAAGGATTACAACACCCTGCTGAAAGTCTCATCTATGCTACAGAGGACCCCTGATCAGGGAAAGTATGATACGTTTATTTTAATCTGCTACTGCCTTTGTTTTGTTCTTTGTGTAACTTCTTTATTTCAAGACGTTCTTATTTTAGGGAAAAGTCTATAGGCAGACTTCCTTGGGAATATAGCAGAATGGTGGTTAAATTTTCTCAGGATTATGATTCCAGAAAAGAGTCTAGAGCTCCTCTGCATCTTCCCTGGAACTCAGAGCAGCCGCACAGCTGCCCTACCAGATTTCCAGAGGTCTGCTATCACATGAAGGGGTTCAGCGGTGGAACTGAGCATCGCACCCCTTGGGGCCTCTTGTGTAAGAGCTGTGTCCACTGAGAGAGGTCAGAGCACAGGCGTCCTGCCTTCCTGTAATCCCTGACTGCCTGAACAATGGTGCTGTGGCTACACGCAACTGATGCTATTTAAAAAACTTATCCTATTCAGGGGTGAGCTAATTTTAATTGTATTAACCTTATTTAAGAAAAAAAAAAAAGCCACTTAACATGAACTACATACAGATATGTATCAATGGAAAGACCAAAATAAACAGCTGAAGAAAACATTGAAGCAATTGCAGTAGTTCTGAGTTGGTTGCCGGGGGGGGGAATGTTGAAACCGATCGGCAGATACTGAAGAAATTGTGCTGTGTGATTGATGGCAGTAAGCTGAAAGCAGTAAAGGTTTCTTCACGTGTTTTCAAGTGTGAGTGCCTATGAATTTGCATAGATCATAGTATGTCTGGGAATATGTCACCACATGTTCAGCGAACTTGAAGCCAAAAATATTTGACTTTTAACATATCGGAAGGACTGGACCATAGAAGGCTTAAATTCTGTTCTGAGCGAGCCTGGAGTAGTACTAAAAATACTATGTTATTTATAAGTCTCAACTGAATTTTAACAAACAAGTGATCTGATGTGTCGGACCAGCCTGTGCCAGCCATGAGGAACTGCAGTCATTGCAGGAACTTACAAATACAAATCTGGGTGTGTCTGGTACATGCCTGCAGCATCCCAACTTAAATGAATAAATAAATAAATTAGAACTAACAGTATGATTTTCTATATTTTACCTGAAAGACAAAGCAAAAATTACTTCTTAAAATGTTCGTTAAAAGTGTCAGCTTTCTGACCAAGTGATGTCCTTCACAGTTATTTACTTTATTTAAGCCCTTTTATGAAATCTGGCCTGTTCAGAAATTTTTCAAGAAACAAGTTTTCTGTCAAACACAGAAGAGGGTGCAGTGGTTAGCTGGAAATATTTTCTTTCAGAATGGTCTAAAACAGCATGATACTGTGAAATTGCCATGTTCCTGTAAAATAAATGAAGCCATAGGGTGGGTATTTTCTACAGACAGAACATTAGGTTTGCATAATAGTAAATGGGAAAGAAGTATTGACACACCAGTGTTTTAACTCTAAAAGCCTACGTTCAGAAGTAACCAATATGACAAATGAGGGTTTGCTGATACCCTTAATGTCACGTGCACAGTTCATCCAGAACATGAAAATCACCTGACAGTTCTAGATAGCTTTGTGTGGCTAATACTCTCTTTCAAGAAGGTTTTGAATAGACAGCTAGGATTTCAGGGGCTCCAAAGTCCTGGGAACAGAAAACTGTAATCCTGGTTGTCTGTTTTACTCGGCAGCTTTTGCATTTCTCCCCTTCCCTTTCCTCCACTCGTAGATAGCACTAACCATCTTTTTCTTTGTCATACCTTCTTCAGTGGCTCTGGGGGTAGGAGAGAAGAGGTGGAAGAGAAGATAGATAAAGTTTTCATTTCAGCATACCATATTGACATATTTTGTTTGCTTTTTATCTAACACGTTTAAAATAGTTTTGAAAAAAATCCTAGCGTTTGCTTTTAAAGTTCCACAACTTCTTTGCCAGCTAGCTTCATTTGTGTTGTTTTACCGTGGCACAGGAAGTACTTGCGTGATGCAGATCGCCAGGTTCTGGCCCAGCAGGCCTTTGTGCTGACAGTGAAAGTGCTGGAGGACACGCTCAACGAGCTGACGCAGGTAAGGCAGCAGAGTGTTTGCTGCTCATTGGATTCAGTTGGGTCTTTCCTTAGATCTCCTGGGATTGAAGGGCTACATTACTATTGCTTCTGATACCTTTTGGTTATGTGCAATTGCATATAAAACTTTCCTCTAGCATAGTTCTTTTTTTGTTTTTGAAATTCAGTATTAAATATAGTGGTTGAAAATGGATTCAAGTGAGTTTGATTTGACTCTCCCTTAAATTTAGAGCAGTAGTAATTGCACAGAATATAGGAACTGTGGCATTTTCAGGTGGAATCTGGTGCAACTTTTCTTACAAAATGAAGTAAAATTCCTCTTGCAAAACAAAACCGGGCAACTAGATATTACATGTGTGCCAATTTTTAAATACTAGTCCTTGGCAGCTCCAGATCTGTGGCTGCGTTTAAAGATTTAATTTATAAATGTCATTTAGAGACTAATCGGCTTTCAGGTTAAAATAACTAGAAGTTGAAAGTGTTGTTTGGTTTTTTTGTAAATACAGTCAAGGAAGAACTCATTCCTGAGGCTTTTCCAAGTTAGCAGTGTCTGGGCTTAACAAACTAAGCAAAAAAAAAAAAAAACATAAGTATGCTGGATCTCTGTATAAAGTAGTTCATAAACAAATGGTTCATAAGCCAAGATAGAAGGGATGATGTGCTGAAGTTTTCTTGCTTTAGACCATTACCAAACTGAAGGTATAAAATTTCAAATCTTAAAGCTGAGTTCAGCATAATTCTTCATGTAATAACAAGAAGGAGGTTATGCTAGAATGACCAACGAGTGGCTTCTGAAATTTGAAGTTGATCTCCAACAGCCAGAAGGATCAGGATAATTTTTTATTGTGATGCAGAAGAATTAAAATGTGTGCTACTAAAAGCTTGGATTTCATTTTTCTGGATTCCATAGCATGGAATGAAGTAGTGGGGGGGGGTGGGAAGGTTGCCACTTTGGTTCAACCGGTGCTGCTGATTTCCCTGTGGTGTTTTCACTGATTAATGTACTTTCATTATAAGGCTTGTGGCTTAGACTAATTAATGGTCAGGAGCAAACAAGAATGAACATTGAATAAGTGTGTTTTCTTCAGCAGATGCAGTAGTGTAAAGGTACTCATTGTCGTTACTTATCTGAACCCTAATGCTTTCTGAATTCAATAATAACAGAGAAGGATTATTTCATTTATTAAGGTTTCTGAAGATCAGAGTTCCAAGTCTCCTAACCTTGCTTCAGGAAGGATGACAACAGACGTTTCTAATAAAACTAGTGCTGAAGAGGGCAAAGATGTCCTTCCCAAAAAACCAGCTTTATCTGATGGAGTAGTACACAGTACTGAAAATGGAGTAAAAGAAGTGACTCAGGGACAAATCCCCAGTGCTATGGACATATTGGAACATGAGGACAAAAATGTCAAGGAAATTAAAGAGCTCCCTAGGCCTGGTTCCGTGGAGCCTATGGATTTTGATGGATATTCCAATGACCCTGAAAAGATTGATTCTTTGTGTAAGCACAGTGAGCCAGACCGTCCTCAGTCTGGCAGGAACTCTAAAGAGAGAGCTCCAGAGAGCCGGACTGCAGAGCTTTCTTTGGAAGAGCTGAGCATCAGCTCGAAACAGCAACTGCAGGCAACTAAAGTTCAAGCAGTACCTTCAGAAGAACCTGTCCAGAGACCAAGCAGGAAGAGGAAGTTACTGGAGGATGTAGAGTCTGGGAAAACACTTCTGCTTGATGCTTACCGGGTGTGGCAGCAAGGTCAGAAAGTTATGGCCTATGACCTGGGTAAAATTGAGAAGATCATGTCTGAAACGTACATGCTGATTAAACAGGTAGGGCATTCTGTTGTTAATCTTAATTTTTCTTTGTGACTTCATGCATTATTATAGGGTAACAACAATCACCAAGCTGAACAGTGTAGAATTGACCCTGTGTCTGTTCAGAGGCTGGGGAGATGAGTATCTCCCAAAGAACCCACTCTCTTGACAGAAGTGCAGCTAAGGCATGTGTGTGGAAAGTATGCTGCTCTGTGTTTCATAATTCAGGAGTCCAGTCCTAAATTACTGTAATCAGTTAAGGACTAACACCAACTGTGTGGAGTTTGTTCGTCCTAAGTGTTGAAGAGTATGTAACTTTAAATGTACAATCCCAGATAACTTAAGATCACTCTTCTGCTGAAGAAGTGCTGCTTCTCCCACTTACCTTATGCCTCATATCCTCATTTCATTCAAATTTAATTGGATATATAGATGATCTAAGTAATTATGACTTCATTAACTGTGGTTCTCTGTTCAGGTGGATGAAGAAGTAGCACTTGAGCAGGCAGTCAAGTTTTGCCAGGTGCATATGGGAGCGTCAGCCCAGAAACAGGTAAGCTCTGTGAAGTCCCTGCTCACTTTAAAAATGCTTTTATTGAATTGTCTGCAAAGGCACGTGTATGATGGAGTATTTGCAGAAATCAGAACCATTTAATTGTCTTGTATTGCTGATGTCTAAGGATAATTAGGGCCACGTTAGTGAAGGGAGCTCATCCTTACTCTTAAGTTCATTGCTGATGTTTGTCGAGCTTGACACTGTGTCTGTGTGCCTAATAGTTTTTAGGAAAATGCCAAATAATCTTCAAATGGAAGTATTTGTGGCACACTACAATTTTCTGAACTTCCACGTGATTTCTCAGAATTTCAGGATGGTAATTACTTCTCTCTGATCCCTTAATGGCTGACAGCCTCAGTCAGCTCTCCCCTTACTGACACTGCACCCTCCTCCTCAGATACCAAGTATCTTTTCTCTTAACTTACATCACTGGGAACTCTTTAAGTTACTGTTTATGTTGGCTTACAGTTTCTGAATTTTCTCCAGTGAACAACTGTAGAGCTTTAAAGAGAAGATTGTTTTCAGTCTTTAATTCTAAGTAAAGCCAAGAAGAAATGTGGAAGGAATCAGTGTTGCGTTTAGTGGCGATTCATTTTTGCTCCTGCCATAAGATCTGGTCTTGTCTGTTCAACTTCAGGAAAACTGATATTTCCATGTTTTCTATGAAATGCCTGAAACCTTTCAGAACTTCTTTTTAATTTCCATTTTATTTCAATACGTGTGCCTTCTGTTGGAGTCTAAATGTTGCATTTTCATGCACCTTTCTCTTGAATCTCTAGTTAATCTTTTTCTCCTCACTTTGCTGAATATTGTTCTAGTGATGATTATGGCCTTGTTGAGGTGCCTAGAGGAGCTTCAAACTCTCGAAACAGGCTGTTACACAGTATTTGTTCTGTACAGGATTACCTGCACACTACATTTCTTCCTGAAATGGTGTGAATTTTATTTGTCAGGAGATGTGGCAGCCCGTTTTTTTTTTTTCCCTGTACTGTAGCTGAGTCCTGAGCATCCATAAATGTTCCCAGTTGTTGGTACTGAGGGAAGAATTACCTAAAAGCACATCTAGTTAACACGTGCATTTAGATGGTGCATCTCCTTGCAGAAAAACAGGAGGGAATGTAGAGTAAGAAGAGCTTTTCTGCATTGAGGTTTTCATGGAAGTAACGTTTTTCTCCAGTTTGTGCCCCTGAGGAAGCCAGTAGCATTTTTCCATTGAGCTGTAGAAATGAACAAAAATGTCAGGAGAGGTGTTGCAGTGGAAATCTTTCTTCGCTTGCAGTCTGGTATTTAGCAGGCTGTTGTTGTTAATAAGTACATCTTTTCTCAGACTATTAAGACTCTTTTAGTCTTAATAATATGTCTTGGGAGAAAAAATACAAGTCATCCTACTATGATTTAAGACTTCATAATAACAGGAATTTCCTAATAAGCTTATTTAAATGGTAATATAACTGTTTTGCTTTTTAAATGTATTCACCTTTTCAAGAACTACTTGAAGTCTCACACATCAGCCAGATTTCTTGCTGGGCCTTTGTAAAGGTTGTGGGTATGCTATGCAAAAGTCAGCAGCTCCTCAGGAATGCAGCAAAATGTAAGAATGGTGAAAAACCTGCTCACAGATAATCTTGAAATAGATACAGTGGTGGAGCTAGTATTTAACTGCACTGGAGGCAATGAGATTTCATGTTTAATCACTTGAAATAAAACATACCTGTTAGCGTGATGCACTATGAAGCTTGTAAACATTGCCTTTTAGGAAGCAGTCCCAACTAATGAGATTATCACATACTGCAGTCTCATTTTCATCTATTTCTAGCAGATCTTGTTAGCAGTGTGAGGCTGTCCTACTGTTTCTCATACAACACTGAATTAGTGTGGAGACACAGGAATAGCCGCTCTTGTAGACATCTGTCTTCAACAGACTGGATCCTGTTTTATTTAAAATTGGCAAGTATTTGCCTTCTGTAAACAAATGATGTCATGCATAAAGCTGCCATAAGCTTGGGAAGCGCTTTGTTATTGGAGAGTTTGAATAGGATTATAGGGCCTGTGGTTCTTCAGTCCCTTATCCCAGACCAAAAGATGAACACAAAACCCACCTTGATATATGTCTTCCTCTGCTGGCTTTTGTATTTCACTGTTCCGGACAGTGTATGTTTGTTTTTTTTTATGGAAGTTGTCACTTCCTATTAGATTCTGAGATGCTTGAATTATGACTTCTCAGCTTTCTTCCAGACAAGTCAGAGTTTTTAACCTAAATATTTAACAGCTCCGTTGAAATCTTTTTATATGCCTCTTCAGGCGTAAGCAGGAAACAATACAGCAATCAGTAAACGGAATTTGACGAAGTGGATTATTATACTTTTGTGGTGAGATCTAATCTTTTTAATAGCTTGGCAATACTGTGACACTTCCACTTCATTTTCAGAAACCCTTTGTGCTCTTTGTGACTGAGGCAATGTTAAGAGGCTCTAGCATCCTCTTCTACGAGGTCAGCTTAGTGCATGGGGAAGTGGCTTTGAAAGATTGACTCCCTGCTTTGAAGGAGGCAGAAGATGGTGCAAAACCATTGTTATGCCACGCATAAGCTCATGTGTTCATTCTCTGTTGATAAAAGATAAATCAACAAAGAAATTAATGTAGATACTCTGTCATGAAATGTTTCATTGGGTAGCAGCATATTTTTGTTATGTCAGAAACAAACATTCAGTTTGAAAAAGGTGTCTAACTACGAACAGCAGCAATGTGCATAAAGTACTGCTAAACATCTTTACAGGATGCTTAACAGTGTGCTTGTGCTTAGGCCACAATACCTTCAACAGAAAAGTGTACCTATGCTGACCCAGTGCAGACTAGGATAAAATGCTGTAGCTTTGTGCTCTAGCATGGTAGGGAACCTTTTCAATTGAACATCCATGCAAGCTTACTGATATCCAGCTCTTACTTTTAGGAGTAATTGATGTTTTCCCATTGCAAATACAATTTTGCTTTCCCAAGTCCTCCTGGTGGGCATTTTTTTTCTGCACAGGGGAATTCAGTGATGCACTTCTACTTCATGTGCCCTTCCATGTCAGGCAGCATTTTGTCACACTGCCCCACCACTGCCATCTGTGCTGGCACGGGTGTTTGTGTGGCCACGCAGCACTGGGATGGAGAATAAGTATGCCTGACAGACATGCTTCTTTTTGTACTTTTCCATTTAAGTTCTTACTGTGAGTGAGATTTTTGATAGACACATACCAACTGTTTTGAAATTGCAATCCAGCAGTAGTCCCTGTGTCATTAGCGTTTAATTTACTGAGATTACATGATAAATTAATTTAGTTAATGGTCAAACAGCATTTTGAAGGATGCTTGTTCTTTCTCATTTTATGTCCTGAGTCTGAGAAAGTTATTAAAAAGATTTGCAGAGATCCTGAAGGCAGTTGGCTATTGCTCTGAGTTATGAGATATATTTTTAGTCTTGCCAAGTATGATTTTTGTATGAAATTAATGGTCCCTGAAAACTGAATACCTAGGAGGCCTTTTTGAGGAAGAATGAAAGGTTGAGGCAGACTGGGTTGACCTTGACATGGCATTGCACTTAAATGTGTGGTCCTGAGGACCAGGAGGGGACACGCTAGCAGAAAGCACTTAGGAAGCTTCTAGATAATTAGAGAATTTCTAATATGCCTTTCCACTGACTGCCTAAAGTTTATGAAATTAAATTCTTCTTTTTATGTATCATCCTGATGTCTGTGGTGCTGTTCAGGACATGCCTGCCTGGGAAAGTTACTGCAGCAGAAGCTTCATAGTACACTGCGTATTCTGTTAATGCAAATGGAGGTATTTCAGTGTAAGAATACAGGTGTGTTCTTACCTCTGTTCTTTTTCTCTGGACCTGAAATTTGAAAAGGTATTTTTATCACTGCAAACTAAACGTTGAGTGCTATAATACTAAAGTTGGAGCTTTCATCCATGTTAAAACTGTCCTGACTGGTAGCTTGAAGGGAACAGGTGGAACTTCCATGGCCACGTGTTAGCATATGCTATATATCACCATCCTGAGAACTGAATTTATAGAGAACAGTACAGACATGGACTTTGCACATAGGTCTAGACTCAACATCTAAAAATATGATAGTGTTCAAAGGCAAACTTCCAAAATGCCAGTAAGTTTCTAGTCCTGTGCTGTGACCCTTGAGAATAGGGAACTGAATGTAGAAATTCCTACTGCTGGATAGCACTGTAGCAGCTGAAAATTTCTGTTGGCTCCTCACAGTGTTGTATATCATCTAAATGTCATGAGAAGAGACTATTTCAACATTGCTGAGTTATTTAAGAGTCAGTGCTGCCAAAGCATCCCGCTCTGGGACCAACTCTATCCCTGAGGAGTGAGAGAGAGAAAAGTAGTTTTCACCACCCCTTCCTACTCCAGTTACCAAACTCAGGGTCTTCCTGTGCTGTTCTTATGGATGAGATCTTCCCTTTGGCCCACAGCTTTGCTCACCTCTGCAGCAGTACCACATCTGTGCCTACTTTCTCCCACCTACTGGTGCTGGGCTGAGTTTTCCCCTTGTTTTCCTTTCTAAACCTGCTGTCAAAACTCCTCAGCACTTCTTCATGTCAGATCTAATTAAACATGATGCTTCATAAAGAAGCTGCAACTAGAATCAAAGCAAGTAAATTTTCTCATAACACGAAGGCACAATCAGGTTATGCAAATGAAATGTGTCTTCAGGCTCCTGGCAGGCTGCCAGCACAGTCTTTACTTCCCTGAAGTTGTACTGCTTCTGCAATAGGAAAAGCAGTATTTAGTGGGGAAGGGCTGTGTGGTAACGCTGCTACTCCTGCCCGTATCTAGTTCTGGAACAGATAAACTGAGGTTGTGGATTCCTCCTTCTCCACTTGGCAGTGGGTCATCTACAGTTGAAGCCTAGCAGTGGAGGATTGTAGGGAGATGTAGGAAATGGACTTATGGAGCTTGGAGCTGGAGCCACATGTGGCCTGGAAAGCCATGTACTCAAAGTGACTCTTGGGCGTCAGCGTGGTGATGTTACAGTCTCTGTGCTGGACCTTATAGTGAATGTGACATCTTATTTGGAACAGAAGAGAATTGTTGACTGTGAGTGAAGCTGGAGGGCACTTCTGTGGGCTTCTCCCCTTCTGCTGTGGAATGCTGTCAGCACTGCAGTTACAGAGTCTCCTAGACATTTTTCTTCAGGGGGAAAACTTGAGAGTGACTTGTGTGAACTACCTCTAACATCTAGAGCGTTTTCTTCTTGAATTCTCACTTCAGGGAAATAAAAAATAATAATAATAAAAAAAAAAACAAAACAGAAAAAACAACCCACAGCAAGCTGTTCTCTTAAAGAAACAGCTAAAAGCTTTCTGTAAAATCGTTTTGCTGGAAATGGAAGCAGATTAAGTAAAATATTAAATAATTAGAAAATAATAATCTCTGGTTCTACCTCATGTGTTTCCCCCCTCTTTGTTCCACCCACATGCTGCTAATTTTCATCTTCCTGCACATGAAGACGTCAGAGGCTGCTTAGAGAGAAAGTTGTTTTTCTTGAGTTGTTTGCACGCTTTATTGATGCCTCAAAGATGATGAAGGAGGGGAAGTAGGAGGTGGGGGTCGAGGGGACAGAAGGACGATTTTTCTTCTGGTCTCACTCTTACCAAAGGGTGACCGTTTGTTCACTGTTGCATTTGCCAGTTGCCATGGCATCCCCCTCTCACTCTATCCTGGAGGTGTAGTCTTGATATAATTAACAGCTCTCCTCCGTCTGTCTGCTGCAGAAAGCAATCATTAAGTGAACACGAAGGGAAAAGTCACTTCTTTATCTTTTGGTTTGTCTATCCATGTTTTTCATCATTTTCTCTCTTGGTCCATTTTGTGTATGAAAGTATTGCTGGAATGTTGTTGCCTGTGTAGGACATTAAGTATCAGCAGAGAATTTTCTTAGGCTGGAGTGCAGTTAAATTAGATGTATATAAAGTTCACTGTGTTCTGTATATAAAACTGTAATACTAGGAAATAGAATGTTCCTCAGAATCTGGATTATGGATAATGGATATTGCTGCTCTAATATACTTTGGAGGAAACTTCAGAAGGAGATTAGCTTCAAATATTGCTATATAGAGATAGAGAGAAAAAAATTATGAGAAGATATATGATAACTAAAGCACAGCATTGAATATAGCTGGCTTATCATTGAGGCTTCCCAGTGCACCTTTCTGTAAGATGGATGCTGATTTCAGTCCCACCACAATCCCACACTTCAACATAAGACCAGTTTAAAAAGCCTCCACCACCAAACATTACATAACAGTTGCAGTGCCAGCATCTTTCATTAGGAAACTTCTGTTGGGAAGACTGTTGTTTTCCCATTTTATGGAACATTTGACGGTTGCTTTTTCCCACAGCCGCAGAGCAGTGAGCTGTTCCAGAGGCAGTGTCAGTAAGGTACCTGTAGAATTTATTTGTTTTTCAGAGTCTGTTTTGAAAACAACAAGGCAAAAATAAAACCTTGATCAGGTTGTCAGCTCGTGACTTTGCAGACAATCTGTAAAGTACAATTTTCACATAACTTATCTTAGTGCCCAATTATTATTATTATTTATTTTGCTGCTGTTGTCTCATTACTGAAGTACCTCACTGGGAAATTACAGGGAGCTATTTTTTCCACTAACATCTCTCAGAAAAATCGTTTATTTTTACCACTACCTTTCCTAGAGGAAGGCTATCCTAATGCCTGTTTTCCTGAATTTTCTTTTTTTACATCAGCATCCAGTGTGAAGCTGATGGTTTCCTCATAGGCTTCCTGAAGCCTCTTTGTGATGAGTATGCAGAAATCAGAAAGGCTTGAGCAAATACAGAGACTGATTTGCACTCCTGTATGTGTGTAAATCATAATCCAAACAAATATGTATACAAAGTGTTGGTTTTGTACAGATTTAGGTTTTATACAAACTTCACAACAAAGAACATTTTTAATAGCTGTTTGAGAGAACAGGAATTAAGATAGCAGATATTTCTGGAAGTACTGGGATTTTTTCTCATAGCTCATGACAAATTTGGATACTAGTGTCTTAAACATGTCTTCTATCCCCTTTGATGGTATAGCAGTTGAGACAAAAAATAGAGCGATTTCTGTAATTCAGTTTGTTTTCAAAAACACCAAGAACAAAGTCCAGTTCTGACCAGATGTACCTGTAATTACAACAAAAGTTATGAGGAAAGCAGATAAGTTTTCATCTTATTTCAGCTGTATACACTTGTTCTGTGAATAGCATCCTCGTGAACGTAAGATTCCTCTTGGTAACTAAAGCCAATTTATGATCAAACTGCTGTATTTCAAAAGCAACCATGATAATGGAGGAGCTCAGCATGATGAACTGGGTTAGAGGGACAAAGAAAGGAGAATTTTTGTGCTTGTTGCAGAGTGGAAACTGAGAAAAACCATCGTCATGAAAAACCATATAAAACACTGGTAGAGGGTTGTCACTGCTGCTTGGTTCCTACAGTACTAATCTTTATGGTGCCTTACAGCCAATGTAGAAGTAGATGAACATTAATTTTTTTTTTGTCAAATCCAAGACTTCGTGTTTTTCTGGGTTTGTTTCTCAAACTCAGTGTTACAAGGTCTGGTGTTTTCCTGGATGCAGTCACCTACATGATGGTCTAAGTGTGCCCCCAGGATTCCTGATTAACAGCATCATTAGCAGTCCTGCCCTAACCTGGGTTTTGTGAGCAACAGCATCACTTAGTGATCAGAGGTGCTAGAATTCTTACTCGTAGAGTCAAAAGCTCTTTAACAGGTCATGTCAGAAAGTCTCCTTATGAAGCCTTAAATATAAAAATCTATGGTTGCTACTCTTTAGTACAAGATGGTACTTTCTGACTGCACATTAGGAATCTTAGTCATGGTTTTATTGAGGCAGAACCGTATTAGTTTTGATTTTATGTGCAATTAAAATTTTACTGTCCTTATGAGGCAGGCTGATTTTCTGTGGAAAAAATCTCTGGAAAAAGAAGCCCTGCAATTTCATCTGGATGAGCCAATTAAAAATAGAATTTGTTTTTTGTTTTGCCCCTGCTAGGACATCTGTATTTTGAGAGAAATAGGAGTATGAATTCATTCAGTGTCTGTCTAAGGGTTATTTCAATCTCAGCCTTTTTTCCTTGTGTGCTTGATCATCTGCAAGTCACAGGAAGGCCTTCTTATTGCCAGTGTTGGTTGGTGCCTCTGTTGCCTAGTTAGATGTGATGTGGCAGCTGCCAACCTTCTGCTCAGCTGCCAGTGCCCAATGATGTTCCTCAGACTTGTTCTGTAGCATCTTCACCCATCCCTTGATGGAGTATTGAGCCTTTAGCGAGCTCATGAGTTGTGTCATCTCGAAGGGCATAGTAAGAATGCTGGAGAACAGTGTTTGCTGTTCAGAGGAACTTCAGAGGCTTGAATTGACAGGAATTGCACCTGAGACAGAATGACCCCTGTGCAGTATAACTGACTGTGGAGCAGCTTTCCCAAAGAGACTTAGGGTCCTGGGGTACAAGAAGTTGAACCTGGGTCTATAGTGTGGCATTATGGCAGTGAAGTTCAAGAGAGCTGGATTGCTTCTTCCTGTAGAGGAGAAGGCT
Organism: Odontophorus gujanensis; assembly: GCA_013399175.1. Classification (NCBI taxonomy): domain Eukaryota; kingdom Metazoa; phylum Chordata; class Aves; order Galliformes; family Odontophoridae; genus Odontophorus; species Odontophorus gujanensis. Next base: position 223,784 of record VXAB01011900.1, read on the forward strand.
CTTGGCAGGTGGGTGGGCTTGAATTGCCATCTACGATAGAGGGGAAGGAGCCAGATGTGAGGCAGCAGTCACAAGATGCAGCAAGAGAAAGTTGGGTAAGGTGCTAGGAAAAAAAACGTTCAATGCAAAGGTGTCACAGCACTGGAACAGGGACCCATGGAGGTTGTGGAACCTCTGTCCTTGGAAATGGATGGATCTGGGCTGGACACAGGCCCTAAGTAACCTGAGCTGACTTTGAAGTCAGTTTTGCTTTGCTGGGAGTTGGACCAGAGAACCCTTAGAGAGCTCTTCCAGCCCGAGTTACTCCATGATGCCGTGTTCTTTCTGTCAGTAATAGTTATCCTTCTGAGTACTGTCCCAGTCTTGTGAGTTATTTTCCAAATATTCTCTGATAATAGTTCTTCTGTGTTAGAGAAATGCTATTTGAGGTGCTGATATATTTCTAGCAAGCAACTAACTAGTATTACCCTCATATGTTTCTGCTGGGAAAAAAACAATGAATACAATACAAGCATAGAAATTACAGGTTCTACGTAACGTATTATATGAATTAATGAAGTGCATGGGTGTGAGGGGTTTTCCCTCTAAATCACAGCTGAGAACATTTCCTCTAATGATCTCACTTCTGACATAAAGGTTTCTTCTTCAGTTTCATATCCCTCAAGTTTATGCAATCCCATTTGTGCATCTTGAGACCTTTAGTTTTGGAACTGATGCTTTATGCATCAGGAACTTGCTGGTTCCGGAGGTAGGATAGACCTTATTGGATCCTGTATGGTGACTGATTTGAATGTAGATGCTTGTTGAAGTTTTTTTTGTGTACACATAAGCTGTTACAGACTTAATCACTTGCTTTTTAGAGATTAATTAATCAATTTCAGGAATTTTAAAAATACATTCCAGTGTTTATTTAACAAAAACAGAACCAGTGTATGCTTTCCAGCTTTGAACTCAAAGGTGTAATTTTTCCATGTGATGTTTACTTTCTTCTCTTGGTTAAATTCTGCTGATTCTTCTGGTATTGTTGTAAATCATGTTAGGGCTCAATGTGGTTCTACACCTGACCACAGAGTCCTTTATTTCTATTCCAAACGTGCTGTTACCACCGCAGTTAAAATCATTCGTGGTAGAGGTATGAGAGATAAAGGTATGAGGCAGAGAATAGGCAGCTGAGATTTCACTCAACCAGATCTTTTATGGTACAGTAAGTCTTCATTAAATGAGGACTGGAAAGAACATGAAATAAATACATCCTGTGGCCTCACAGGCAAGAATGCTTTATTTTATTACTGATAAAAATTATAGAGAAGATACTTATTCAATGGGTGCTTTTATTTCCTTCTATGGTGAATTTATGTCACTCTTCAGTCTGCATTATGAACAGCACTGCACTGAATTCTTGGCTCTGGCTTTAGAGGGAAGTGTTGCTCTTGGTGCCATTGTTAACTTCTGTGGAGGCAACCGGTTTCCCATGTGTTGTTCTGAACAGGACACCAATGTTATTCAGTTCTGCAGTTACTGGAAATGTACAGTGTGGGATTACTGATTGTTTATTTTACATGCAAATATGTATTCTGTTTTCCCCATTTCTTCTCAGATCACCTATTAGAATAATTTCTTTTAATAATTTGCAAATTCTCTTAAAGCATTGTAGACCTGCTCATTCAGGCCAAAGGTTTGTCAACATATTCTTGAATGAAGTAAATTTATTTTCATTAATAAGAGTTTTTGTTATTTGTATTTACTGGTGGATTTCAGCGAAGCATGTTGTTGGGAGGGATTTGTTAAGTAAAACATTATAAATTTGGGTACAAATTAATGCTTAATTGCTTGATAAATAGACTTAAGGAACAGAAGAATCTGTAAAAGATAACATTTGGAGGTTTTCTATTTTATTTTTTATAATAATGATTGATTTTATATCTGCTTTAGTGTTTTCTGTGTACAAATAGTTGTGTTGCCTGCAGATGTCGCTGAAACAGGTAGCATGTGCAGAATTACTAGCATGTATTTTCTCACTGTCTGTACCTACCCTTTCTTGTTTTACACAGTCCACAGCAGAAACACCCACAACCCCAAAGCATATGAAGGACAACAGAGAGAGCTTCTTCCCTGTAACACCAGCCACACTGCATCCTGCCCCAGTGAACCCAGACATTGTGACTCCTGAAAATCTCTTGAGACTGAACGATCTGCATTCCAAATCCAAACCAGCCTCTTCATCTTCATCCTCCTCCTCTTCAGCATCTTCTTCAGTGCCTCCATCCCAGGAGTCACACAGGGACACTGAGCATCTCCGGAGTCAGAATGCAGAGACTGCTCCCAGCATGAGTGATCTTGCACGTGGTAAGTCGCAGGGAGACAGGACATCTTGGCCTTCTCTGATTTGTTTGCAAAAGCCACATGGTGAGTCAGTGCCTGAGTTCTGATTCTGTGTCATTTTCTGATCACTAGACCATACTCTAAAGGCTGCACAAACATAGGTTTTGCTTTGTGGCATATGTATAAAGTTAATACATATTTTATTTACTAAGATAAAGAGCACTGTATGTAACTTGCATGTGAAATCATGGAATAGCAGCCTAAAAATAGAATTGTGTTTTACGTACATAATTTAAGTCTCCAGTGGCATAAAAAAGTTTGTTGTTTTTCTTCAGAGAGGTAAAGATACATTTCTACAAAATATCTCAAGTCTTTTAAAAGTGATTGCAATTGAAATAGACTGGTGGATAGCCTACATCTGACTTACAAGTGACTGATTAACATAATTAGATGCATAGATACCTCAGCCACTTATATGTGTGTAGAAATAAATAATACTGTGAAAATTCCAAGCTTCTTCATGACTCATAAAGTTAGTATATCACCACCATTATGTTTCACATTTGAGAAAAGAAGTATCTGGCAGGACTGGAATGCTGGAAATATATTTATAGTCCTAGTATGGTTATGTGCAAGGTTGGTCTACAGAAAAGGATGAAGAAGCAAAACAAATGTTATTTATTCTGTAGAAAGATGATGTGATATGCTCAGGATGGTGTTATGTATTTGGCCCTATATAGGTTATCTAGGGAAGAAGACTTAAATGAGAATGCTATCATGGCAGACATTGTTAGCAGTAATCAAAATCACTGTGTGATGCAATATTGTTCCACTTTGGGAACGAAGTAAGATTAGCCCCAGTTAGCCCCAGACTTCTCTTGGGTGCCCAAAGACATGGCTGTGCTTATTTGTGGGATGCTGTGCATATCAAGGTGGCGGAGCACCTGCTATAGCTTGTAGTTTTTTGCATCCTTAGCAGGAACACTGTCTGAAAAAGCTTCTGCTACTTTTCGTGCTTACTCCATCTGCTCACAGGCAGATTACCTTATCTGCTGTGAGAACCTTAAAGCTACTCAAAATGCCATGGGCAGGTTAATAGGAGCCTGGATAAAATTTTGAATGAAACGTACACATACAGGTGCTAGGGAAAGTGGCATATGTGGTAACAGTGCCTAGATTTGTTGGACTCAATGCTGCATAATATCAGTTCATAATTAGTAGACTGATCTACTCTAGTTATTTTGTTAAAGTAATGTCGTGTTGTGACTTTTACTCATACACTTTTGATTTTTTTTCCTTACATAACCAGTCTTTTTGTCTAAATGCACATAGTCTTCTGAGTTCATTGGCAGCAAAGAGCAAACTTGGAGAAATCAGTTTTCCCAACTTGGTAGGCTCTGAGTACTGAAAGATACTGAAGTTTAACGTCTGATATTAGGAGTTGCATTATAATCATCTGATATTCCCTTTTCACAGATGAAGGGAGAAATCTCTCTTGTGAGAGGAAGAAGGGGGATGACAAGGAAGGGAATGACTGAGTCAGTCTGTAAACCATATTTATTACTGTTCTTAGGAGGCTAAAGAGCGGTGTTGCATGGTGCTGTGAGATATCTTGGCAGGCTTGTTCCGGAGGGATTCACTCGGGTTTGTGCCTAGACAACAAGAAAAAAATCCTCCAGTTATTCTGCGTTTACTAAGGAGACTGGTAGGAATGGCAGTGCAGATAAAGAGCTCACACATTCTCTCAGTTTTCAAACAAAACTCACGAACATTTCTGACGTGCTTTCCTCTCTGCGATTTCCCAGCCTGCCTTGCAGTGATTAGAACGTTTATTTTAATCCTTTGACTTCCTAGGCTTTGTTAAGGTGGTGAAGGTTCTCATTGTTCTTTCTTCTTTTATGCTTTCTGTACATCATCTTCGTTGAGGAAGATGGAAGAGCTATCTGCTGTAATTATAACCCTGAAACTATGTGTCTGAAGATCAAGAGGCTTTCTCTGTAAAGCTCTGATTCCAGTGCAGAGCATGTGTGTTGTAAGTCTGAGAGCAGAAAGCCAGATACCTGACAGGTCATTTCTCTAGCTGAGAAAGATACCAATTACTGCTGTGTCCTTTCCTTTTCTTCTCTTTTTAATTCTCCTACCTTTGCTCCCACCTACTTTAAAAAGGAATATTTCTAATTCAGTTTTACTCCTTTTTCATCTGCCTCTCGTTAGCTCTGTTCCTGTTTCAGACTAATCTGTTTTCATCTTTTTTCTCTTCTCATTTTTGGAGCCTCCTTCTGTATCTGTTTGTTTGTGTCAAAATATTGCACGTCAGAGTGTTAGTTGCTATCATTTTCTGTGCCTTCACCCAGAAAAAGTAATGGTTTTAAAAGCAAAATATACACTCATTTCTTTTGTGAATGTTTTAGTAGGATTTTATGCCTAATATGAGTAGCTGGAGCAGAATACAGCGTGGTAAAATCCAGCATCAAATAGGAGTGGTAGTTTCAGTATGGGAGGTTCCTACAGATGGCATAAATGTATGTGGGATTCTGGAACTGTAAGTATTTTGACTCAGCCTGTAGTTTTTTCTGGGGAAGTAAAATAGGGCAATTAGGATGAACCCTATCCAGTGCATCACATTGCTCCATTGTCACACAGTTCTAAATTGCTGAAAAATCATGACTTTTTTTGTCAATTTTGTTGTCCTTACCCAAATAATTATTCTTATAAGGGATGGACAGGTAAATGTTCACATCTGATTTTTGAAGGTTTGTTTACTTTATATTCCTGTGTCACTTGTAGGCAACTTGACTTTCATTATTTCCTCCTTTGTTTCCCATGTTGGCAGCTTTCTTCCTCAGTTCCTAAGCCTGAATTCCTCTAAGGCTTTAAAAATCTCATCTTAAGCACTTGTAACCCCACACCTTTTGTAGCATCCTTGAGTGGAAGGCACCTGTTAGTGACTGCAAAGTTGCTGATGGAAATCAACCGGGTGACCTTCAGCCAGCTCTGTATTTTCTCTCCAGTTTCTCTCTGCATCTGCCTCCTGTGTTGGCATTGGCATTGGCATTCTCACTTCCTCCTGTCTGATCCTTCCTTTTCATGAAGCTTTTTCACAATGGACGTGCTTTGAAAACAACTTCACCACTGACTGTCAGCAGGGGTTTTCCTGTTTGTGAATGACTCTTTAATTCCCTTTTGCCTGGTCCTCAGCCCGTGCCAGTCAGCTGTGTCTTTTCCTCTTCCCTTTGGAAGTACACTGATTCAGTTTGCTATTGCAACAAATTCATTCCAGAGAAGTTTTTCAGTACATTTATGTCTATTTCTAATCTTTACCCTTTTGGTTGTTTATGGGACTTCTTCTATTCAATTTCATTTATTCAATCCAACGTTTTGCAGAGTTGAAACTGAAATTATTGTTGGTTGTATATGCTCATGTTAATCAGTAGGAATAAATAGGGCAGGAACAGCAGCTTCCAAACTGACCTATGAGGTGATGGTAAGAAGCCTGGTGCAGAGTATGGGGCTGGCTTGGGGTCAGAGAGGCTCTCTGGATGTCCCAGGAAATCCTTTGAAAGCTCTGGCACATGGATATTTGCATAACAGAGAGCATGTTCTGGAGAACACAACGATTCAAAAAGAGCAGGGTGATGATGCTATGTTGTTACGTTTGACTTGCACTAGTTAGATTGCTGCCAGCAGAAGAGATGTTTCACACACTGCTGCACAAATGAAGACTGAAGAGAGATGCAGTTATAACCCTACTGCACAGGTTTTGCATTTACGAAGTTCTTAGGAAGATTCTCTCGCAGTAGTGTAATGAAACTGCCACTATTATAAGAGCTGCTTTTGCCAATTTGTATTGTGCTTAATTGGCTATTGCATCAAAGAAGGATGAAATACTGTCAGAGAAGGAAGGGGCTTATAGCTTTTGTTAGATAACCAGTCTAAACAATTCACAGGGAGCAGTCTGCACGAGTGACTTACTGTCCACAGATATTGCTGTGTGATGCTCTCAAATAGTTTACTCTTGCTGAATCCAGTACTAAAACGCACTGTCAGTTAACTGTTTGTTACAGTGCCATTTGAAAGTTCATATAGTTGCATACAAAAGTGTTATCTCTTTGATCTAGGCTCATTGATTTTTTTTTTACTGAAGGGTGTTGGGTTTTATTGGAATTACGTTGTTTGTTTTGGTTTTGGCTTTTAAGGGAGAAGGAAAGTTAATACTGAACTTGAGAGTATATCTTTACCAGCTCACATGTCAACTTCCTGCATCTCCAGGAAGCTTGAGAGCAGCAGGAAGCAGTTCTGGGCATGGGGACTGCACTGGCAGTGCTGACAGCCTGCTCCAGCGTGGCTTTTCCATACCAGAGGCCTGGGAGCTTGGGAGTTACTATGGGCTGGGGACTATTCCCAAGGAGCTCTTTCAGAACAGACACCTGTTTTAAGCTTTAGTGGCAGCAGTGCTGTTCTGTGACAGCTGACCTCAGCATTAAGGAAGAGTATGGGGTATGTCTGATATCACTGTCTAATAGACAGGACCTTAGTTATAAATATAGCAGTATGCCATCTCATTACAGTGCCAACTTCTGTTCACCAGACTGTTTGAATTTATTTCATTTCAGGAAGCCGTGGAACTTGTGTTGCACAGCTTTCCACTTCCAAAATTATTCTGATGCTTAATTTTTAACACATGGCTTTATGTGTCAGCTTTGAATGTAATTTCCTGAATTTGGCATTTCAAGTCAAATTCTTACTTCTGCAGCTATGACTTCGTTGTTTGTTGTTGTGGTGTTTTGGTTTTCTTAGAAATAAACTTCATGGCAGGAAAGTGGGAATTAATATGGAGAAAAAAAAATGTGTAAGGAAAAGGGTGCCAAGCATACCTACTGTATGCCTTGGTGAACTGAATGCACCCAGTGTCACGGCCTGCTGTGGTGTATGGTACAGTGCATCATGACACTTGCAGTTCTGTGGTGGCCCTGTTGTTCCTGCAGGTCAGCATTCTTAACCAAGCTGTGCTCAGCTGAACCAACCTGTGTTCCAGCACAGTCTTTCCGTTAACTTGGTAGCATAGTGTATGAGGAAACTCTGAGCTCCTTCAAATTCAAGCTTTCCATGGCCTTTTGCAACTGCTGTATAGGGAAAAAAGCTGTATTAAATTCCCAGCACGCCTGAGGGTGAGGCAGATGGAATAGAGAAAATTAATTGTTTACACATTAGCACTATTCTTTGGAAGTGCTGTAAGATGTTTACTCCATTGTGTCAGGGAGCAGCAGATTAGATGCATTTCCATCAACATAACCATAATAAAAATATCCACCTCTATGGTAAATTAGTAATAACTCTGTGAAAAACTACACGTACCCTGCGTGACCGTTAAAATACAGTTGTCCCTAGGACAAATGAAGTATGTATTCCTTAGTGTCTGCGGGCACACAGAATGCAGTTGTTACTCTTTTGAAGTGGTTGGAGGGTGAGGTGGTACAGATCTAAATCACAGTCCTGTCTTTTCAGGCTTTTTGTCTGACACACGGAAGTGCTGGGGAAGGTGCTCTGCAGAGGGGTGAAGCCAAGAGGCTCAACCACTTTGTTTAAGCCCTTGGAGCTCTTCTCTGTTCATTTCTCCAAGCTTACACTTTTGAAATCATGTTGGTGTTCTGTTCTGGTGTTCAAAGCTCAGTTCCTTCCTTTTTCCTGTAATGAAACGATGCTTTGTGCATGCACTGTGAGTTGCTTGTAGCCTTTAACATATCTGTGCTTCAGTGCTTCACACCACCTCCCTCAGCAGCTGGAAAACATTTTTCCAGGTGCCACTCACATTTTTGTTCTTGTCTTTCAACCCTCATGTAATAGGTTTAGTGCATGACTAAAGGGTTTTCTTGGAAATCCAACTAAAATGTTTTATAACACTGCGATGTTAATGTCTCCTTATAGCTGACAGCAGAAGGAGATTGAGCAGTGAAGTGCACAGCACAGTGCACAGACAGCAGAGCAGCTGCTCGCTGTTATGTGCGACTGCTTTTAAACTTTCTCCACATCTGCAAATTGCCCAGTGAATATTTTCGATACAAACATGTCCAAATAGGACATCAGTTGTCACCTTCCTTTAATAAAGGGTGCGGGAGTTGTATAATCTGTGTTTATAGTGTGGGGATGGATGTATATACTGTATTCTCTGTCTAAAGAGGCAGCGAGAGAATATTAACTGTGATGAAGTCATGAACCCAGCGCCCGCTATAGGCATCTGCAAACACTGGTTGCCCTGGCAACAAGTGGAAAGAGGTTGGAGAGGAAAGCTGGAGTAGGTTGTTGCATTGAATTGTTTTCAGCTTGTTTCTTCCTCACTAAAGCAGGGAGATGTTGAGAGGTATGATGTCCTTCTTTCTATGTGTATACTATTTTATATGTATTTAGGCAGCTGTCGGGAAAGGGAAGGCTGACAAAAATACTTACAATTCGGCTCGGTTGGAGAGGAACTTTTCCATGTAAATATTCATATGCATTGCAGATATGTGGGTTTTCTATATGCTTTCTTGTCTGTTGTGTTACGAGGTGAGAGTGCCGAATCGATCTCCAGAGTATCTATCCCACTTCAGCCTGGAGACAGCTGACCAAGGCATATTACATCTTCCCTAACTGGTTTTATTTAACCTAGGATTGTAGAGCTCATGTTTGAAAGCCTGCAAGAACAGTGCAGTGCAAGTACTGCGTATGTATTGCCAAAAGATTTCTTAACTGAGATTAAATCGGAGCTTCAGAACACCTTCGCACTGTGCTGTAGTTATATTCTTGTGCTTTTGCACTTGTGAAGAATATTGTGGCTCATGAGTTAGTGAAGTCTTCAGCTCCCAGGGGAAAGTTTTTATTAGGAAAAACAAGGGTGTTATGTTTGGGGCTGTAGCAGCATCGTCCACATGGTAAATGCCAAGGTACTCTCTTCAGAAATCTGTTCTAGGCAAACAGGAGATTCAGCTGTGTGTTGCTTTCTCATTATCCTTCTGCCTTTTGCCCTGCTTGTCTGTGATGAAAAAGGTGTATTTGTGCACTATATTAAAGTACTGGTAGTGCAAATTATAGACACTTGAAACAGGCGGATCTTATTAAAAAAATAAAAAATATGTATTTTTCTCATTAACTTAATTTTAGAAACAGTGCCAGGTAAGTGCCTATTACCACAAAAACAAATTTGCACAGTCATAAAAGAATAAAGTGCATCATCCAATCAGGGGATAAAATTCAGTCACTGTGTATTTAGCACCTGACAGTGAGGGATTCATTAACATGCAGTGGCTCTGGATCCTCATGTACTGGGAGGTGCAGCCTGATAGAATATTAACAAGTGCTGCTTCTAGAAGTGTAGTGACAGAAATACATGCTTGGTGTGCCATACTCATGCCCTTTCACTTCCATTCACTTCTACATGACAAAGGGCTGACACACCGTTTTATTCTAATTAAATCTAGTTTTACTGTGCTACAAATCAATACCTTCAGAAGTAAGAAAAACAAACATGATGTAAAGATGGAGATTTGTGTTTCTCAGAAAAGAGAGTTGTATCAAGTCTTGCAGCATCTGGTTAGAAATATACTGCTCCAAGAGCTTTGTCAGGGGGGCAGAATTTAGTTAAGTAAAGCTCAGCAAATCAGCTTAAGCAGTGATATATCTTATAATTAAACAAAGATTATAATCAATGTAAGAGGTAGAGTTTAGTCATTAAGCAATAATGCAAATCAGAGCTTTTATTCTGAGTGGTGAACTATTAAGTCCCCAGAGTAATTTAGCAGTTGAGTACATATGAAATTGTTCTCAGTTTGCAGTATAGTTGAAGCTGCAGGATTTCCAGCTGATACGGTATTGTATTTGCCAAATGAATTAGTGTTTTGTCTCCTTGTTAACACAAGTGGGTAAGTAAGGTTCTGCTGGTACTTACCCTTGATGCTTAGGACTCTGAGTCTGTAGAGTTGGAGTAAGTGAAATAGAGCTGCTGTCTTAGCTACCTTGCAGGGTAATCTGAAAACATCAATTCCATCTTGCTTTTTTCTTCAAACGTTGATGTAATGTTCTATCTTTTCATCGAGAATCTCGTAACCATTTCAGTATGGCAATCTGGGTTTAGATTCTGTTGTCAGCTGCTTGTGGTGTAGTGGGATGTGTTTATTGGCTTTGGGCCACACGAGGGCTGATCCTTCTTCATATGGTCCCTTGTACTTGTCAGCATGCAGTTAAATCATGTGTGTGTCTTATGTAAAGAGCAGCACATGCATGGAATGATCTTCGGCTCTCTTCTATTTCTCAAACTGGGAAACAGTGAGTTCGGATTTTCCTAATCTGGATTCCTGTTGTTTTTCTGCTTCCTTCTCTGTTCTTTTAAGCTGAGTTGGTCAGATGCAAATAGTTTTTCCTACTTTCAGGACTGTGTTTTGTGCAGGAAAGGGAATGAGAACTGTTCTTGTGCACTACACCGTTCCATTTTGTGCTCGATAGAGAGCAGAACATCACAGAACAGAGGCTGCCTGTGATTTGTGCTATCGTGTGTGACCTTTCCTTTTTGGGAACTATAGGAGAATTCTCTACAAGCAAACTCATTTATCCTAAGGCTGCCAGCTACGAGTTTAGATAATGGGTTCTTTTATTTTACCAATGAAAGTTAGTGGATGAAAGAACTTAAAACCTGCTTTGGTAAGCTTTTTTTGGTGCCAATTATTCAAGAACCCTGGAAGTACATTTAACAAGTTGCATCTTTCAAACTGCATCGATCTGACTTTAACCAAGCTCTCTCAAGAATTCCAGATTTAACTCTACAATGATGAAGTGTTTGCAATACATAGGGAGGTTGAGGGAGAGAGTAGTTTTCCAACAAGAAAAAGTTGAAAAATATTCCCCTTTAAGACATTTTGCTGACAGAATCCTAAATTAATTTAGAATGTGGACATAGGAAGAATTTTTAGAGAAGTTAGACTGTGAATATATATTGCATCTGCTTGTCTGCAGTAGCTGCATGCATACACCTTACCCTGTATTAACGTAATTCATAGTTGTCTGGACTGCCTGCTGTTGTTGAAGGATATCTTTGTTTCTGTGAGAGAATGAGAGTTTGTTTGTGTACCTATAGCCTTGAAATGCTAGCTGCAGTTTCACTCTGCCCTTCCCAGAAAGGGCTGTGATTAGTAGCTCACAATAGTTCAGTGAAAATTATTCCTGCTAGGTACAACATGTAGCCCAGTGTGTAAGAAAACTGGTCTAATGCTGCACTCATTTAAAAGTGGATACGACTGATATATAATTGTGGGATTGTACTCGTACATGCTAGGATCTGAGCTCTGAAGACCCCGAATTCTGGACTAATTTTTTTATAGAGGCTGAGTCAGCGTATCACTGAAAACTGAGCATTTTATACAGCTTCATATTGATTAAATAAAAAAGAAGAAAAAAAAACAAAAACAAATTTGGCCCTGTTGCTGAATGTTCACAGTAATTTTTCTTAGCAGAGAGCTGCACTTCAGTGTAGCTTGTGCCTGTGATTGCAGATCAGAGAGACCTATTGATCACAGACAGCTCATCATCAAGGATGGTGGATTTTGTTTTGAGTGGATGACAGGTGATTCACCCCTTGTGTCTGCAAAGGTTAATGATCAGTTGCATGCATTTGTTTCTTGCACAGGTAACAAAATGCTATAGAACAGATTTTTTCTTCCCTTTTTTAAAGGACATTTTTTTTTTTTTTAAGAATTTGAATTGATAGCACCAAGTATGAAAAAGTTGTGATTGCCATTTTAGTGCCCCAGTATTTAATTTTATTCAGGCGTTTTATAGTTTAGAAATGAAGAATTAAAAAAAAACCAAAAAAAAAAAACAAATAAAAAAAAAAAAAAAAAACCACAGCAACTTCTACCGGGTGGTTAGACAGCAGAAGGACTGAGGCTTAGGAAAGAGATCAGCATGTCTGTTAATCTGTGAATTATCTTTCATTAATAAAGAGGAAGAAGAGCTTGAAGTGCCTTTGGAGGGTCTTGGATTTCAGCAACAGGAGTCACGGCTTTGTCAACAGATGAAAATGGCTACTGTTGCTCCATCACCAGAGCCTGTTTGTTGGCAAGTGGAATCAGTGACCAGCACAAATTCAGGACATGTTTGTACCCAAGGTAGGAGGAGCTTTTTGTGCTTTGGTGCTGAAAATTAGTGTTTCTTTGAGTATCAGTCTGTAGAGATGGATTAGATACTTGTGATGCATGTTCCAGCTGCTTGCCTTCCAGTAAGATATTTCAGAGTATAGAGGCACTCTTGGCTATGTCACAGCTTCCTGGAGAAGTTCCTGGTAGTCCCTTAATGGTTAATCTTTTTGGTGCGTGACTCACTTACCAAATACCATAGCAGCAAAGCCAGATGGAAAACCTCCCTAGTACTAGGCTATCATGCTGTATGGGTTGTGCTTCTTTGGAAGTAGAATTTTTCTTTTAATTGAAATCTTATACAGGGCAATATGACACACTTGATTATACTATTGGAATATTTAGCAGAAGGAAAATATTTTTTACAATAGTCAGACTGAGTCAAGTTAACATAAAAAAAAAAAAAAAGCATTACGATAGTTAATGCTTTCTATCCCTCATCTGCCCCCTTTCCAAGAGAAGTAGGAGTTGGTATTTATACTGGAAAAATGTAAAACTTGTATTTTTCAGACAGGCATAAACATAGATATTCACGTTCAGAGTATCTCTCTTTTTTTCTTATTTGTGAGAGTCAGATTATCCTCTGTCTGATTACTTCAGTGTTTCTGGTACTCTGCTCTGAGCTGATTGTCTGCAAATGGAGATGGGTCACTGACCTTGTTGGAAAGCTTCATCTGTTGTAGGAGTTCTTACATTCTTGTGTACTGCTGAGAACATACGATTTAATTTCATATCCCTTAGTAGTCAGCCTGTAGTTGTTTATTTTTCGGAATAGCATCCAGGATCTGGCATTTTGTTTTGCCATGTTTAAGTAACCTTGTCAATTCCAGAAATCTTTGAGAGAAGGATTTAACAAGACTGAACAAAAAAAAAATGTATATAAAAGCACCTGTTGTTATTATTATGCATCTGGGATACTCTGGTGTTTTCATTCATACAACTTAAAAAAAAAAAATCCACTTGAAGCATCATTATTAGTAAAATATCAACAAATTTATGTTAAATTCGCGGTTTTGAACGTGAAAGCATTTTCTCCTGCTGATGATTGTTGCATATGTATTGTTTTGTGATAGTATCTGAGGAAGGGACAAATCCTTCTTTGCCTCATGAGATGAACCCTTTCTTAGCAAGTTTGGGTGGTAAAGACAGCAAGCATTGTTGAGGAGTATGTAGAAATTACATGATGGTGCTAATCAGTGTGACATACAGTAACATGAGCATACCAAGGATCTTTCTTCTGTGTTATTACACCTAAATATTTATTTATGGTAGAATTTGAAGAGAGTAATCAGGAAATATTGACAGATATTACTGTGTATTTTTCTTAATTTTTGAGGACAGTAGTGGAAACTACAGAAACCTTGTTTGAAAACATGGTGGTGGATCTTGACAATACAAATTGATAAGAAATAAGAACTGACATTTCAATTACTAAAGAGACAACTCTATAGTGGAGGAATTGTATAAAAGACTTAAGTAAAACTAAGTAGCTTAATTTGGTGTATTACAGGATGGAGAACCAGTTAGAGAATACAGAAGTAAGATAATTGTATCTGCAGTGAGTGAGAAAATGGTATTTGGGAAAGCCTTTAAGATGGGCCAGTGCAATACTGCCACTTTCATGCTTGGTTTAAATAGGCTGAGTTTCTGCTGCCCAGAAAGATTTTTTGTAATTATTGTTGATTTCCGGTTGCCGTTGTAGTATCTTGAGGCACTTTATTCTTCTGTTTCTGAATCATAATTAAAGAGAGACTTGAAGAAAGACCTTCTGAGCTAGCCATATATCTGACAGTCAACTGCTCCTGCTCCCTCTTCTTTGACATCTGAAATCCTATATAGCTTCCTAACATGTTTTTTCTTATTGTTTTCTGTTTAGCCTCCAGTTCCAAGCCTGAACTCAGCTCCAGTTCACAGACTTTGGGAAGTCAGCAGAACAAGACAGATGGCACCCGAGTAAAAACTCGTGTTCTGCCCAACATGCCAAAGCTTTTCATACCTTCATCTGTCACCAAATTTCCACCTGAGATCACTGTCACTCCACCCACTCCCACCCTCCTTTCTCCAAAGGGCAGCATTTCAGAAGAGACCAAGCAAAAATTAAAGGTAATGAAAGGGAAACAGTAATTTTTGGCTTATTGTTTTATCTTAATTCATCCCTCAATAAAATACTTGTGCAAAAGGAGTAACAGTTCCTGTCCCCAGTTCATAACCAGAAGTAGCATAAATAGTGGAAGACTGATGCCTGTCATTAAGAGGCATTTGGATAATACCCTTAATATGCTCTAACTTTTGGTCAGCCCTGTTGTAGTCAGATAGTTGGACTTGGTGGTCTTTGTGTGTCACTTTCAACAGAACTATTCTATTCTGTTGTAAGACACTAGCTACTAGTAACAGGGTTCAGTTTTTAAGAAGTGGTGAAATACTGGCCATGGGTGGCATCACAGCTATGCTACTCTGTATCCCTTTTTTGGGAATTAAACAGTATTACCAAAATATGTGAGGGAGTTAGTGCAGCAATTACAGTTCTTACATTAGTGAAAGCTAGTAATGTTGACTGTGGGGAAGCCTACTGGTTAATGTTATTTGTTTCATATTAGGTTGCCATATCTTTTATGGAATAAGAGGGCTTTTGAATGTGACGGAGTAGCAACCAGTAATTGGCTTTTATCCCTGTGATCATGGGTTTATCCTGACTATTTAGCAATATATTCTCTCTCTCTCTTTTTGGGATCAGTCTGCTATTTTGTCTGCTCAGTCCGCAGCGAATGTAAAGAAGGAGAGCCTTTGTCAGCCAGCTTTGGAAATCTTAGAGACCTCAAGCCAGGAGTCCTCACTGGAAAGTGATACTGATGAAGATGATGACTACATGGACATATGAATGAATTCTGGCCATCATCAACACCAACCATGTAACCATTCTTATTGCCAACATCTCTGGCAGTCCAAGCATCTTCGTTGGCATTATTCATCATTTAATCTGCATCATTGTGTTCTTCACTTTCATTACCTTTGTTATCACCACTACCACTTGTATTGCCTTCAGAATCTTCGCCATTCTCCCCATCATGGTGCTTAACAGAAGAAAAACAATTGTTTACCACGTAGTTAATTCATTTTGACCACGCCATCACCTTTAACTTTGGTAAACACAAGGATTTTTTTAGCTGCAACTGACATCTCTCAACTGTTTCTGCTTCTTCAACCAGAGCCTTGGGATTCAATCCAATAGCTCTTTTCTATAGCATTTTCTTCCTTTCAGTTGTCTTTTACATTTTTGCCATTAGTTAGTTTTTCTCCCAACAATTAACAGCAGAATCTCTGTCTGGTCTTGCAGTGATTAGTCTAGCTCCTTTTAAGGTGAATGGAGTAGAAAAAGTTTGCTGAGCTGGTAGAGGATTTAATTTTATTAAGTCCCTTGTGGGGTGAGAAGGGTGAGCAGGCAGGCTGTCAGCTACTTGGCACAGTTGTGTGCTTTGCTGAAATTCATCTCAGTGTCAGTAGGCAAAGAACCAGCTTATCTAGGCAGACAGAGAGCTTGGCCTCCTGATTGTGCTCATTTCACACCAATGGATGAGGTCCAGCAGAAATTACCAACCTGAATGTTGGCTTAACAAACTGATCTTTCCTGAATTGTCTTACAGTCCTTTCTCTTCTCATGCCTTGGACAAGCATTTTGAACTGGGGGCTAGATGATATTTTTATGGTGGTATTGAAAAAGACTTAAGATTTCAATACCGTTTCAGTAATGTCTGTTTTTTACAGAATGACACGAAAAGGTGTTTTTTATCTATCTGCAGAGGGACTGCTCACAGTTATTTATATGAGAAAATAATGGTAACAAATATCTTTTTTTTTTTTTTTTTACGGAATATTACCTTTGTAAAATAATGAATCAAACCATGCAAAAAAAAAAGGTCACACTATATATACACGCACATGTGCGCTCACACACATATATATATATGTCTGTGTACATATATATATGTATGTATATGAAAAAAGAAAATGCATATGGCTTGCCATGTTGGATTTCTTTGTGTTTGGGGGAGGTGGTTTTCTGTAAAATGCAGAGCTTTGTATAAACTTTAGTTTTTTTTCTAATAAAGCTGAAATGTACCTACTGCTGCATCTGTTCATCTGAGCGGGCAAGGTGCCATGGTTCTGGAAAATGTTCTGCTCTTCCCTCCTTTTGGAGAAGGGGGTAATGAAGGAAAGGGGTGGGGAAAGCCTCTTCCTTTTCTGAAGACTTCCAGAAATCTTGGGATGGATTTGGTCGTGTGACCCAGAGCCGAGTCAGCCAGTGCTGCCAAGAATGCATGCAGTGGGCTCACTTCCCTACTGAGACATGATCTGAATTCTTTTTCATCTGTGTGTCTTTGAATACTGATGAGCAACATAAGGAAGAAGACATGGTGAATATGATCACGTGGGAAGAATACTTGGATGTACAGTCTGGCATTTAATCTACTTTTATAGTGGTCATTCATTTGCTGTAAGAATAATGATGGATCCTAGATAAAAAGAAGCAGTGTCTAACAAAATATTGCAAGTTTATTCCTATTCTCAGGGTTGTTTGTTTTGAATAAAATGTATTTTGTAGGGGAGTGAGCATTTCCATATTGAGTGTACTGGCAGTTGTTCATGTAACTTGTTCTCTTGCTGCAGGTGATAGGTGAGCTGGATGCAAACGATATGGGAAAGCTCACAGTAACTGAATGGTAAAAGCAAATGGGTATTTTCAGTAGAATTATGTTTTCAGTGTTTGTTTGCTCGTTAATTTGCTGTAAGTTATTGTAAACATAGTGTGTAGAATACTTTCTAGTCACTGAATGGTAATTGCCTAAGGTAGCATTAGAAAGTCAGGAATAATATTTGCTGTTGCAGAAGATAGCATGGAAAAATAGAAATCAGCTTTTTATGAGAAATGTAAGACAGCATGGAGTACCTGGTTCTAAATAGTACTCCTTCACTGAAATTCAGTACACTTAACTGCCTAATGTACCTTCTTCAATGCATAAGGCTAACACTGTGATGACATTTAAGTTCATAGGTCCGTGTTCGAGCATTGGTTTGAGGTATGAAGACTGAACCTTTGATTGTCTTAAATGAATTTGCCCATTGAACATGATTGCATTTCTTTGTTCTTCTAAACATTTCGCTTTTTTTCCCCCTCACAGTGCTTGTTAACGTACATGATCTTGATCTTTCTTTGATTTCTAGGCCTCCTTTTTTGAGAAAAGTGTAATGTTTTGTTGAAGAAAAATTAGAACTGTAAGTGAAACTGTTCAAGTCAGCTAAGAGAACTGAACCTTGCTCATCTCTTAAATTTTTGTAATCCTATATTCAAAAGTTTTATCTGTTTATTTTTCTTTTTTAATCTGTTATCTTTCATTCCCGTTACGCTGTCAGGTAGCTGAAGGGCTTTTTGTCAGTTCCAAGAAGTTACTGAGATTGGTGTGAATGTACAGGCTCCTTCAGATCCTGTTCTACTAATGGCTAAATGGTGTGTTGTTTGACATGGCAGGGCCATCTTCCACAATGGGTGTTACTGCTGATCTGTGCTAGGGGAACCATTCATGTTGTTTGTGAAATTATAGAATTGTAGAATGGCTTGGATTGGAAGGGACCTCAAGGATCATCGTGTTCCAAACTGCCTACTGCAGCTGGGGCTCCCAGCCACTAGATGAAATACTTGATCAGTTGATCAGGACCTCATCCACCCTGGCCTTGAATGCTTCCAGCTGTGGCGTATCCACAATCTCTCTCTGCAACCTTTTCCAGCACTTCACCACTCTCTCTCAGTGAAAAACTTCCTCTGACATCTAATCTTAATCTTCCCTCCTTGAACTTAAAATCATTCCCCCTTGTCCTGTGTCTATCAACCCATTTAAAAAGTTGGTTTCCCTCCTGTTTATAATCTCCCTTTAAATATTGGAAGGCCTGTAATGAGGTCTCCCCACAGCCCTCTCTTCTCCAGACTGAACAAGCCCAGCTCCTTCAGCTTGTCTTTGTAGGAGAGGTGTTTCAGCCCCTGGATCATCCTCGTGGTCCTCCTCTACACCCTCTCCAACAACTCTGTGTCTTTCCTGTGCTGGGAACCTGGACCTGGACACAGTACTCCACATGGGACCTCACGAGGGCAGAGTGAAGGGACAATCACCTCCCTTGTTCTGCTGACCACCTCTCTTCTGATTCAGCCCATAAGAACCATATTCTGGAGAGGAGATGACAAGATCATTGGATGCACTGCATATCATAACGTATGTTTGTCTGAAGCATGCTACCTGAAGTTATTTGGAGAAAGATCTTCAAATTCTGTGCAAATAGAAATAATCACTTATATAGCATCTTCTGAAACCTGACAGTATAGTTGTTTGAAATTTTCAAGGGAAAAAAGAGCCTTATCATAATGCTGCAATGAATTAGTGATAAGTAATTTCTTAGATTTTGATCTTACTCTAGTTGTATTAGCTTGACATCCACGTGTAGGCAAGGTCAGACTCCTAGCTCCCTCCTTTCAGCATTGCAGATCAAATGTAAACACAACATCTATCTTCAGGATTTACTGGGTAACCGTTGCTTCTGAAATCTCTGTTCCCAGATGTCTTTGTGATGTTGTGCTAGACAAATAAATGGCTGCTACTGAAGTATACAGCTCCTGTATATATATATGTATCTATATATCTGTTGTTTTTTCCTGTGAGGCTGAAGGGAAAAGATTGTCTGGTGCCTAAAGGAAACAAAGGTAAGTTCTGTGTTTAGTTTAAGAAGCCCTTTTTGTCACATGCAGCCAACAATGTACTAAGGTTACTGCTGTAATGTAGGAAGACCTTTAAAGGTAGAAATGTATGCCAAATAAAATACATTGTCCAACTGACGATTCATTTTTGTCCAGAACACATGGAGCTAGAAAACTGAGCAGATTTGCGCATGTTGTGGTTAGAAATAATCTTCCATAGAAACAGATACAGAAAGAAAAAGCAGTTTTCTTAGTATCTGCTTCCTGCTTGGTGGGATTTATTTTTTTTTAATCATAATAAGTCTTGTGTGTGTAGCAATGAAGTGACTGTCTTTCAGGTCAGCCCAGAGTTTTAAGCTCCAGTGCATCCTAAATCATCTGGAGACCAACTAGGTGGGAGCAGGGGAAGGCTTTTACTTCTTTTCTTCCTCCTTTTTATTTTTTTCTCTTGCTAGTAATTAAAGTCAAATCCTGTTGGCTACTGACAACAGAACCATTGAGATGTGTAGGCATATAGCAAGGAAACTTTCAAAAACTGGAAAAAAACAGTTGACATGTTGAGAGTAACTTGTGTGTGGTTTTTACATTTCCTGTGCTGTTCTTGAGCACTGCTTTGATGCACAGTAAGGTATCTTGCACTGATTGGTATTGTTAAGGTATGTAGCACCAGGAATTCGCTGTGTTTAATGCAGTTTCATTTCCTGGCACAAGAATTACATGATCAGTGTATGTTTGAGAGCATCAGGAATTTCTCATGTGTGGTTTAATTATTTACTTATTGTGGGAGGGTTTTTACTTGCTTGTTTTGTTTTTGATTAGAATGAGATTTTCTCATAAATAATGAAATTAATGTCTTTTGCATCCACATTAAGTGCCGTATGGTCAGGGAGAAAGGGACCAGGAAAAGATGAGGAAGGCATGGCAGCTGAAGCTGATGAGGAGACAAAATGGACTGACTGTCAGCAGAGGAGCTAGGTGAGAATAGATCAAGTCTTATTATCCAGGGTGGGATCACGCTGTCTTTGAATTCAACATTCTGCTTTTGGTATTGGTGATATTTTTGAGGATGATGGAAAAACCCATGGTATATGCAGCTTGCGTGCAGTTCCACACAGCACTAGTGCATAGTTCATTCAGACAGTGACATTTTCTTTAAGGAAAAGAATGGCAAAGTAAGCTGGGATGCTCAGAAGTCGTAATGCTTAGAATTTCTTAGTTATGTAAAGCTGAATTGAAAAAGCCTTCTTCCTTACTCTGAAGATGATGGTAAGATCCTTAGTGTAGATGGTGAGTGCCAGCTGTCATCTTCCTCTAATTGACTGGGAAGCCACTCATGCAGTTTTGAAGCCAGTGTTACTGTTTTGGAGGTAACCCTGGTGGGGCACTTGTGCCTCAGACTGCACTATCCCAAATTAAATCTTGGTGAGAACCGCGCTGTGGTACAGTACAGCAGCACTGCAAAGGGACACAGACCAGATCTGAGTTTTGTTGGCTTCTGGAGAATGATTTTTACTCACTTCTGTGCAGCTGTGTTACTGTTAGGTGGGAACCTTGCTCTGGATTCCTTTTGGCCACTGCTGACCCTTAGGAAGAGTCAGTCTTAGAGCACATATATACAGAACAGAAATGCTTGCTTGCTTTATTTTTTTGCTGTAATACCCATAAGCCTTCTATATAGCTAGCATTTGAGCTGTTCCCCATGTCTTCAAGCTCCATGCCTGCAGAGGCTCAGATGCAACCTCACATCACCAAGTATGGATACCAAGGCACTTTCCTGTATATTAGCTCCAAAATACTTTCTATCCTATGAGTGGATTTACCCCTCATAAAATGTTATGCGTGAACAAGACACGTGGCAGGCCTGGCTGGAAGACCATCCAAGGGTGTGAGAGCATCTCTATAGGCGTGCCCAGCGTTCAGCCCATGCTGTTTGGAAGTTGCACTTGCTGCTGTCTTAGCGCTAGAGGGTGCCCTAGGACAGGGAAAAACTAAAAAAGGAACGATCTGTCTAAATTTCTGGAACTCTGAATTACATTGCTGTTTTTGACCTCAGGTACTTCCAGGGGCCTTGCACACTGCTGCAAACCCGTATGTCCTTTTTGTTCCTGTGTAGTCTGATTCCAAGCAATGGGATGAAAAGAGACTCCTCGTAATAAGTTCAGAGTATTCTGTCTCTCATTCACAGTCGTAGCAGAAACAAACAACCCACCATCAATAATACTAATATTAGTTAGCAGAAAAACACCCAGAAAGGTATGTGCTCCTCTGTTATTAATATGACAACTCTAGCATGAAAGCAGATAACACTCTGCTTTCTTTTCATATTAAGTCTATTTGTCTCCTATTTTTTCCTTTTTTTCCCCTTATAAAAAGACTACTGGGTATTTCTCATTATCTTAATATTCAATACACTACAACAGGAAGGAAAGAGTATCTTAAGCTTGTGCTAGAAGACTCAAGTAGTGCTTTCAGCTTTATCAGTGTCAATACTGATTAATTCCACCTGGTTCATTGCAGTATCATGAGGTTTGTGTCAGTGTAACCTGCACCTGGGGGTAAGTAATAAATGTGTAGTTCACAGATCTGTAAACTGTTCTGAGTTAGTTTCATTAAGGAAAATCTTAACTAAGGGCAAAAAGACATGTGAGAATGAGGAAAGAATTGTATAGCTGTTAGCTGAAGTAGTTAGGAGCTAAGGTCAAGCAGTATAGTCATCTTGCAGAGATGCACATGAAATAGGATGGTGAGATGTAATTGAGGCTGTGAACTGACTGCAGAATCTGAAAAACAATCTTCTACCATAGGGAAAAGGAAAATCACACCTCAGCCTGCATTTAGGTGTTATCTATGCAGCTGAGTGATTGTCTATATGTCTTAGTACAAAAGCATTCAATTATATAATCCCAGTGGGAGGAATGCCTCACAATGTCTAAGCACATTGTCATATTAAAGGAAACTGCCTGTCTAGAACTAAGTCAACAAATGTGTTAAAAAGTAGTTTTTGCTGTGAGATCAGTCACTGATACCCCCTTCCACTTTTTTTCTCAGCTTATTTTTCCTCTCCCTTCTTTTTCAAAGTCTAGTGAATTACAGTATAAATGAAATATATATCAGTGTACACGGTAGAAGCATATGTGAACCAGGTTGGAATGGGATTAGTTCTATTTTAGTTAGTAATATTATTCAGGCTACAATGGAAAGATTGAGAGTCAGTATTTTAGACATAGAGTTTCCTGTGTGAATACTTAATTGTTATTCTTAATTATGTATAACACTGCAGTTAGCTAAAGAACTTACGTATTCATTTTCTTTTGTTTTTGCTAGATATGGAGGTCTGTTCACAAGAAACGATTTACAACTGAGCTTAATTTGCAAATAGGCATTGTATGAGTCATTATCTAACGTTGCACTGAGCACATATTGTTCAATAATAATTAGAAAGGATAATATGTAAACAACAAAGCTTCATTCTTTACAAGAGAATCAGAGAATCCTTCTAATGTAAGTCACACTTGAGATATAATTTCCTTAAGTTATACGCCCAAATGTTTGAACAGAGTTATTTTCTCTTCTAAATGTGTACTTCTATATACACTGTCACTCCTTCAGTACTGTTGCAGTGATCATTTTAATTTTCCCTTAAGAGCTGGAACTAGATGTATTCTCAGAGGATAGTTTTGTTTGTTAATTGATCCAACATGTAAAAGCACCATGCTATATGAATGTTGAAAAATGTTAGTTTGAATATGCAAATTTGTCACAAGAAATGTCTAGATTGTGTATCAGATTTCCGTCAGATCAGGGCAGGTGAGAAAAATATTGAGGTTTAGAAATTCATAGTGGAAGTTATTGGGCTTGCAGCATCAATCAGCAATGTTCAAGTAGTCAGTGCAAGTTCAAACAAATGAGAGTGCTTCTGTGACTCTCCCAATAGATAACACTGCTGGAAACACTTCCTCTACTCAACCAGTAGATGAGCTTTCCTGGGACCACAACAGAACATCTGATGCATTGTCTCACAGCAAGTAGTGATGCTACAAGATGAAATTTCAGTTTGGCTTTCATAAACATAATAACAGCTCGGAATTACACGTTGAAGTATTGCTGCAAAAATAAGTGGAAGAGCTTTTTGTTGGTAATGTGGATGCTATTGCCTTTAAATTCAGTTGGAACTAGCCATGGGCAGCTTGGCAGTGTCTTAGAAGGTTCTCATTTTAACTGGAAAAAGGAAGAAGCTTGGGTCTTGCTATAGAAGCTAAAAAAGCCAGGTGCATTTACTGGTATACTCTTGGGAGTACCGTGATGCTTTTCATTCTCTAAAATCAGTCTTCTGAATAAACTGGGCAAAGATTCTCTTACAATGTCAAGTCATACCAGGCCTGTACTTTTCTTAGGAAGTTGTTATAGTGTTGTTATAGTATTGTATAGTTGTTATAGTGAGTTTTCTCAATGCAAGCAAAACAAGAAGGCAGTACAGGGTTGCTTGAAAGGTGACAACCTCTGGTCGTTTAAATCCCTCGATGTCTTCCACTGCCTCCCCCATAGCTTCAGATATGTCCCTGTTCAGCTGAGCTGACAGGTGCTTAGCCAGTCTGAGCCCTGCAGTTCTCCCTCTGCAGGACATGGACCTGAGCTCCATGGACATGTGTATTGGCAGCTGTTAAGAGGCAGACATAAGGTCCTTTAACAACTGCACATAATTCACATGACTGCTTTTGAAGTGTTACTGTCTAAATTAATGAGTTCACTTTCAGATAACTGAAAATTGAACTAAAATGTGAGATAAATACTGTGTTCTTGAATGAGTTCCTGTAACAACCTGCATTTACCCCTTCAAACAGAGAGCTTCATAGAATTTCAGTGAAAATCTAAGTATTTACAGCACTATTAAAGCACTCCATTTGTATGTGTGGTCATGCTTCAGCAGTAACAACTCATACGAAGACAACACAGTGCATCAACTGTCCTGTTATCTGGAATTCTGAAGGCAAAAAAAAAGTAGCTGATAAGAAAATATTTTTAAGTTTTTTAATGAAAAGAATAATATGAAAAGAAATGTTACTTCCAAATCCAAAGAATCTGTTGGGAAAATGAAGAGAGGAGGAAGAGAATATTTCTTCTACAATGTGTGTCTGATTCAACGATGTATTTAAATGTAATCACTGTTGATTTCAGTGATGATAGCAAAGGTCTTCATCAGCTTCTGTTTGTCCATCAGTTCGCTTTGTAAACTCAAAAGCTTTCCAGAGGTATTTCTACAAGTAAAATTTTCATTGATAAGAAAGGGGGTTGATAAGAAATCAATCTGAGAAAACAGGAGCAGGCTATGATTTTGAAATTGTTCTGCATTAATGTGGGAGTAGTACTAAATGTCTCCCTGCAGTTTTCACAGCTATGGCACATAGATGAGCTTTGTAGAGCAAGCAGTGTCATCAACATAAATTCCAGAAATTAAATTGTAAAAGGAAGTTCTACTTAGCAATACCTGTCTTTGTGTGATCCCTGGAACAGTGCTTTTATTGGGAATATCCTTTTCTTGGTCAGCTTTCTCCCCAGTTCTCAGTGGTTGGTGTTATTCCTGCAAGGAAACCCTGTTAGCTTTCCAAACTTCATTGGCAGAACTGGTGATGTTTACTGAATATGACAGACCAGGAACTGGCTAATCCTTAGTGTGCTCTAAAGCTGAGCTTTGTCAATATTCACTTTTCAGACCTATTTCATAACAGCATTGATTCATTGGTTACAACATGAGGGTCAAAAGAATTGGATTGTACATCTGAGTTTTCCACCAGCTCGTGACATTTTCAGTAATTCTTTCTCATCCTTTTTCCTCTTTCATGAAATAAAAAAACATTTGTCAAAAAGAAAAAAACAAAAACCCGCACTACTCAACATGAGGCTACCACATTTTTGTATATCTTAAATAGTTTATAACTGTATCTTCTGACAACATTTAGCTGTAATGGCGTTTTGTTTTTTTTTTTCATATTGAGTGAATAGAAATTTGACTATGAAACACTCCTATAGTTAAACAAGCAGTAGAGGAAACCACCTGAGTTTTGTCACAGTGGATAATGCAGAACTTTCCATGAGTCAGCTTCTAGAGAAGACCAACAAGTGCCTACTCTTCTTAGTTAAGCGTGATGAGATTTTTGGAGAGCCCCTAGCTCTGAGTGCTGGGATGGGATGCTTCAGAATAGAGTTACAGGTCTTCTTCCCAACCAAGACTTACTTCAGTTCCTCCATGTTCTCCTTTCCCGGTTTGTAATTTCCTATGTCTCATAACAATTTAACAGTATGTTTCTACCATCCATTACATCCTGCCTTATTCTCCTTTAGATGAAAGAGACCTTCCTGTTTTCTGGAATTCCTCAGTCCCTATGACTGAATTTGAGAGAGAACGCCAATGGAATTAGCACATTGCCATTGCTGAATGGTCTCCTGTGGCTATATAAACATCAAGGTGACACATTTCCAAAGCAGAAGACATGACTGCTGTGGTATCATCATTTCAATAATGTTTCTTAATGCCTAAATGTCAGTGTAGTTATGATATTTTACGTGGTGGAGGATGATGTTATATAGATATGTATACTGTCACCAAAAAGAGTAGATTTTACTGCTTCTACTTAATTTTTGATGAATTTTGGTTTACTTGCTGAAAAAAATGTATTGCACTGGCTTGACATGGAATGGATTTATCCATGAAAATGGAAATGTTCTGAGGTTTATTTAAGCTGACCACTTATTGGCAAACATATTCAAGTGACAGCTCTCTTAAGAGACTAAATCAATTTCTGAAATAAATCACCTGAAAAAGCTGCAACAGAACAGACTCCAGAAAACCTGGGGTCCTTCAACCTGAGGAGGTTTTCTAGGAGAATAGTCATCTCCTGCACCAGCTTCTTCCATTAGCAAAACTTCCATCTCTGTGAACAGAAATAGACTGAGGCTTAGATGCCTTTGGTATGTTGCTGGGTAAAAGCTTGGTAAGATGACACTTTGTTTTCACTTTGAGGTTTGCAAACAAATGATGAGACCAAGTTAGTCAGATGACTGTGGTAATCCCACTGTAGGCTCATTGTAACCTCACCTAATGCAAGTGAGAAATAGCTAAATGTGAAGGCTGCACAGAAAGTGGTTTGGTTATTTATTCTTCTGCCACAAAATGACTGATAATGGCTGCTCTATAGAAGCCGTAGTGCAGGTAACATTAATGATTTGCTTTATTACCAGTTTCCCAATCCCTGCTTCAAATGGAATAAGGACCTGTATTTCCTCAACTGTTTATTCATTTATCTTCAGGTAAGGAAAGAATTCAGTCAGTACATCTTTAGTCTGACATGTTCCCTCCCTAATACCCTTTATTACGTGAGTTTTGCTTCTCTGCAGCAACCTTTAATCAATGAGACAACAGACTTGCTGTGTGTCTGCAAGTCAGAGCCCAGAGCTCAGCTACTGAAACGTGGGAGGTCAGTCTCAAGTTGAGCCCACGTAACAGGCAAAGAGAAACACATCCCTCTCCTGCGTTGTGAAACAGCCCTTCCTAACACAGCAAAAATGCTTCTGAAAAAATAGTTTGCAAAACTGAATCTGGCAATTTGTGAATATTAGGACAGAAAGAGTAGGAGGCATTATCCAACTGTTGTCTGTCTAGAGAACAGCCCTGAGTTGCATTCCTCAAAGGAGACCACTTTTTGGCACGGGGTATGGTCTGTTTTTGGATGGTTCATGAGTAACAAGGGGTAGAAAAGAAAGTTGTGATGGAAGCAGGGAAGAGCTGCCCATAGCATGAGTCAGTCAATATGTGGAGAATGACTCTGTGAATCATGAATACTGTGCATGAGTTGGATGTACTAAGTGGGTATGTTAGTGTAAACTGAAGTGCTTTTTCTCCCTTGAGGGCTGTTAGCAGCTCTCTAAAAGCGAAGAGGAGAGCAGCTAGTAAAGTTGGTGCTTCAGAATTGCAGTGGAAGTGCTTTCATCCATGGATCAATCTTTTGTCAGCCCTAACGCATCAGCTGATGGCTTTAGTGTATCTCCACTGTCACCAAAAGGTGCTTCTTGGAAAACGAAGCCCTGAGGCTCGATAACATGTCACCTGTCCCATCACTCTAGCCTTACTCTACAAATGGGGAAAAGGACCACTCTGCCAGGCTCAGCAACATTTAGATTGCCGGCTTGCCTCTCTTGGGAATACTGTCTGGTTGTTTGTGTGGAAATATAGGCTTTTATTTCTGTAAATGCTTGCCTACGTACAAAAGCTGATGGCAAGACCCCTGAGCCCAGCTGGAGGATACCAATGGTAGAAGCACACACATGCTTTCTTTCCTCCACTGTCTTACCTTTTATTTTTCCCCTTCTTCCTTTCTACCCTCACTTTCCCATACATTTCTCCCCCATCTACCCACTTTCTCTCCCTTTCTTTCTCTTTTCTTTTTAAAGATCAGGAGTTATGGAGCCCTTCTTTTCTAGGGGTCTTCAGGAAACGTCCACACATGGCTCACAGCACCAGTGCTGAACAGGCACCAGCCTTATAACAGCTGCAGCTTTGGCCAGCAGCAAAGACCACCAGTTTTAATGCCAGGTAGGATAAAGTGGTCCATCATCTGAGTCACCTGATATGCTCAAGGTTTTGTCACCTCTGATTGCAGCCATCTAGTTTTATATATACTGTGAGTGAGACCTAAATATGTAGCAGAAAACTCTGTAGGGAAAATTCAGTGTTATTGCCATAGTTTATTTCCAGTTAATTGACTTGAGGTCTCTGTGAAAGAGACAAAGACAACCCTGTTCAGGGTTGTTGAGGTTCAAACTTGAGCAAGAAAGGATTTTATTTTTGCATTTCACTTGATTTGCACTGACTGTCTTCTGAATGGTCAGTGTTTCACCTCTGAGGTCCTTTTAAATAACTTGGGCAGCTTTGAAATAAGTCAGTGTATCATGTGAGCTAATTATGTCAAAGAAGAGACAGAGCTAAGGTCCTAGAGCAAAATGAAGATGAAGGGACTGGGTGAAGAGGAAGGCTACTTTCCTTCCCTGCAACTGCCAGCCTCAGGCTTGGACCCTCACTCTGTCTCCCTGCCACTGATGAACATTGTATTTTGGGCAATACCCATCACAAGTGAGAAGCTGTTGGGAAAGCTGATCCCCACTTCCCGGGCTGTCTTTGCAGATTCTCCAGATTCTCTCTGGTTACAGTGAACTGGGAAGCAGATTGATATACTGATATCGTTCTGTGATCGTGCTGCCCTTGCATCTTTCATTTTTATCCCTAATCATGATGATTGTATCTCCTTGTAGCATATTAATCCCTTTGTCATCTCAATGTTTACACCGTGCAGACATGTTCATCTTCATACACAGAGCCACCAGTCATTCTTTTTCTTAAGTGTTCCAAGCTTTTTTCATGTTCAGTCCTTCCAGTCCCCCTCCAGCTCAGCAGTGGCTGTGATAGTGAGGTGATAAGAATTAAATGGAGTTTTACCAGTGTGTTTTGCAGTGGAAAGAAGCCGTGCCAATTCCCTGCTCAATTCTATGCTGTTTTCTTATATGCATACTGTGGTTGTATCTGGCTTTGTTTGGTTTTGTTTGCTTCACTGATGGAAACAAAAACTTTGCATTTGCTGCAGAAAGCCACATAAACCACCTCTATAATACAACCTCCTTAGTATGACCACATTTTATAGGTGGAGGTGGCTGATCATAATGGTGTTCCTGACATGATCTTTGTGACCATGACAGCACATTTCCAAGGTCACCTTTTTTCATTTCCTTTTCAGTCCATGTGTCTTTGTGTGAAACAAAGGAACATCTCTCAGTGCAGCATGTGCATAAGCAGGAGGAGAGAGGCAGACGTTTGGACTCTAGCACTGTTGAGTTTGTCTGTGTTCATTCACATATCATTTTTCCAACTTTAGACATAATGAAAAAGAAAAAAGATCTAAAATCCTACGGTGGAATTTTCCATGGCTTTGTTCCATGGAAGCCTTTGAAACCTCAGACCATGGCAGTAGCTGACTTTAACAGCAACAGCTGTGTAGGTAGGAGCACTCTAGCATCCAGTCTGGCCTTCTGCTTATCACATACCACTGGGTTTCCTTCTGACATCCAGGGAGCCCTGCAGTTAGAGAAAGGAGTTGAAATCGTCAGGAGATTAAACTTACTGACAAAGCTCAGGAAAATATGAGGTGCCATTAATGAGTATCTTTTGTAATGGCATAGACTGGAGTTAGGTGAGGTAGCAGACAATAGGGCAGGCAGAATCCCATTCTATCAACACACTTGGCACTGATTTTTGTCCTCTCTCTCTGCACAGCATATAGGAGCAAGGTGTTTTGTCACCCTGCAGTATCTGCTGGCACACTGGTGACAAAATGCTGAGAACACATGGTAACTTCACAGCTGTTTCTAGCATGTGCTGTCATCCATTCCTTTTTATGAAATATGGAGATTCCTTCTGAAAGGAAGACTAAAATATACACCACACACTATAATAGTGTCTTTAAAAAGAAGCTCTGCTTTTATTCCATGGTAAAGCATAGTGACAAAAACAAGAAACTGGTGAGGTTTGTAAGGGTAAATTTAATTGTTTATTACCCCAGAAGCCAGTGTATTTGTTTAAAATGCTGGATTGGATATAGAAGTTTCCTTCTGCCTAGGAGAGTCTGGGCATAATATTCCCTGATTTCAGGAGCTGTTCTTTTACTTTGCCAGCAATAGTTTCTGTGTGCTTCTTTGTACTGTCCATTTCTGGTCAGAAAACATTAGTATGATGCTCCCTTCTGCTCTCTCCTCCCCTATCATCTGTTCATTTTCCTTTGTTTCCATTTTTTACCTTTCCTTTTCATCTTTCACTTTGCTAACTCCACACATCCGACTGGTTTGTTTTTTCTTTCTGTTTGTCATTGTATCTCATGTGTTGCTGTCCCAGGTTACCCAACTGAAGGTGGGCAACGATGCATTTGTAAAAAGGCTTCCAGGAAAGAAGATGCAGCTGTAAGGATCTATCAGTAAGTAGTTTTTAACTACAGGTTCCAGTTATATCAAAGATCTGGGCTTCTTCAGTGAAAACCACCCACCCTTTTACTTTCCCAGCAGCAGTTTCATCAGTGGTGGCAGGAACACTGTTAGAGACAGGAGATGCAGGCAGTGTTTTAAGCCCACTCTTGATAAGAAGTCTGGAAGGCAGATGAAGATCATGATGAAAATGACTCCAGCAGCAGCTCTCTGTAGAAGCTTAAACTTGTAACCACAGTATTGAGGGGGGGTGGCAAAACCAACAGGGCCATGATTGATAATAATTTAATCTGTGCTCAAGAGGAAGGCTTGCTTTTAAGTATGACTTCCTTTCCTCCTGCATACTGACCAGCACTCCTAGAAGAACTTTCATATTTCTGTGGAATTTATATTATGTTGTTTGTATCTACATTTGGTTGGCAGGCATAGATTGGCTTGTGAATTGCCAGTCAGTGAAAGAAAGTTTTTCCATCACAAAAGCAAAGGCTGATTTTAAGAATGGAACCTGTTATGTGTGCATTAGTGACTGCCAAGCTAGAGGGGAAAATAATTATATGTCGTTTATTCCTCACTAGATTAAATCCAGGATTTTCAGTGTAATACAGTTCTTAGATACCCTTATTGTCCTAACTCTGTGTGGAACATGTCTGCATAATGTTATGTAGCTCAAAGCCATGGGTCGTTCCTCGGGCTCCCAAGGAATTGCAAACAATGTATTTGAATCATTCAAGTACCTGATGTTTTTAACAACTTAAAAGCATTTGTCCGCTATAGGAGGGCTCATTTTTAATTTTTTTTTAAAACACATCTATCCAAAATGATGCTAGGCTTTTATATTCACAGCAGGGAGCACTGTGAGGTTTAAATATCCCTTTAATCACTAAGGATGTAATAAAAACAAGAAGAGTTCTTTGAGCTGCAGAGTGTTACCCAGGGAAAAATCTACTCTGGAGCTTACAAATGTGAGTTGAAGAGACAAACTGGGCAATAAAATCCACAACTACGGACCAAACCGGCTCGAAGTCGGTCTGTAGCTGCCCATCAGGAGCTGAGACTGAGAGGGGAAAAAGGCCATTCAGCACCTCTAGAGCCATAAGAGCCAGGTCATAAACATTTCACAATTTGCTGGGTGGGGGGAGGGAGCTGTGGGTCTGTGATCCTGCCTGAAGTTTGTGCCCTGGCCCGTGGCTGTAGCAGAGAATGAGTATGAGGAATTAGTTAACATAAGAATGGAAGAAAAATCTAGGCAAATAGAGGTTGCAGCAAAGCAGTGAAGCATGAGCTGTGCTTGATCATGTACATTAACATGTGTTTATGTCTCACTGCAGGCTTGAGGGACCCCTGAAATCTGGCAGGTGCTGTTTCACTGTTACTGGTGATGCTGAAGGATTATTACCTGAATACTGTCGCTGTGAACACCAGTGTTACTTTGCTATCAAGTGATGAACATGTTGGGTGAGAAAAAGTACAGCTTGGATTCTCTCTAAGGACTTTCTACTTAAATGCCTGGGTATTTCCAGCTCTTTGTTACTGGCTTCAGACTTTCCTACAGATTATATATGTCCCATCATAATACTCTGTTGTCACCTTTCAAAAAACTTCCTTGCAGGATGTACTCTACAGGTTGGTTAGGCATCCTGTGGGTTCAGCTCCTTTCTTCCTGTAAGATGTAGGCAGAGAATAGTACATAACTGTGGCTATATAACTTTTTATAGTTCATTTCTAAAGAAATGATAAAAATATAAAAGGAAACAAATGCTTATTGCATTTTACCTTAGCAAAGTGAAACATGATTTGTTGTGAAATGCTTTTAATCAAAGTCTGCTACATAGATTTTAATAGTTCTGTTCTTTTGTGCTTTCTGGTAATGTTCATTATCTTTCTCAACATTCTTTAAAGTCACTGATGCTGCAGGAACTGAGCTCTGCTCCGCTCTGCAGAACTCACAACAGTCTCACTTTGAAGATGGTCCCTTTGATAGGGAGTTATACTGTTTATTGACTTCGTGTTTTGATTAGAACCTTGCTGTGATAAACAGTAT
Source organism: Odontophorus gujanensis (assembly GCA_013399175.1). NCBI lineage: Eukaryota > Metazoa > Chordata > Aves > Galliformes > Odontophoridae > Odontophorus > Odontophorus gujanensis. Next base: position 256,065 of record VXAB01011900.1, read on the forward strand.
ATGGAAACTTTCTTAGGAAACCGATGGAACAAATCTGAATTGGCAAAACTAAGCAGCTTGCAAAGCACCTTGCATTAATTGAGTTTGGCTTTTTATCTGTTAATATATTGACTCTATCAATGCTTGCACACCAACAGAAAGAACCCTTTGCAGAAACCAAAGTAGTATTAGTGTATTTGCAGTTTCAGAAATCCAGAAGTCTGGCTTTGGCCTGCTGCTTTTCCTGTAGAAGCAGCTTTTTGTCAGGATGCTGAAGCTCTGTCAGCTGGGCCTCCATTCAGTGCGATCCGTTCTGCTCAGGGATTTTTTCTGACATCGATTCATAGTTAAACTGAACTGCCAGCAGTTTTTAAGCTTTGCATAACACTTCTGTTCTTTTTCCTTCATGCACATGTGTGTCCACGTAAAAATACTGATGCACGGTGCTCACCCAGCTCTGCTCGCTGCCTGTTCCCGAGGCTGACCCTCCATTCCTCCTTGCAGGAGTGAGCAGGAGCAGAGCCTTCCCCGGGGCAGGAGAGGACCCGCAGCAGCGTCAGCGTTGTGCTGGGTGGCACTTTGCTGCTCTGCAGAGCTGCCCTTGCTGCCCCTGAGCTGTGAAGTCCTTACAGAATGTACCTTTTGTGGATTTGAGTGGGACAGAGTGCTGAGCTGTGTCTGGGAAGCACAATGGGCTGACAGGAAAACAGTGCACCTAACATCAGGAGTCTGCAAAAACTTGAAAGAGCTCCAGACAGAAATACTTTGCATTTGACTCTGGACTGCGGCCTTTGAGGCCAAACACAGCCTTCAGTGCTAAGTGGCTGTTAAGCATTTCCCTTCTTGTCTCAATGCTAACTAACTGCTGGGTGCATATTCCAGGACGGCTGGGGAGGGCGGATGTGATAAAGGTGGAGACAGAGGAGCATCTTTTTAGTTCAGGAGCCACAGCTTTGTGGCCAGATACCCCAATCCACAAACCCGCCCGAGAGGAAAAGCCTGTGTTAAACATCTGATGCACTACTTTTCATTCGCATGGGCCACTTTCACATGTTCCCTTCCAAAAGAGATCCCCATCCCTGCTCCAGGGGCATGGGCAAGCAGCCCACCCCGCAGCACACTGCGTGCAGAAGCCCAGTTGTGAGTTCACATTGAGCTGCTACCAACAGGCCCTCTACAACCAAGTTGTGTTTTTTTTTCTAACCAAATGTGATTTTGCTTTCTGAGAGCACAGGGAAGATTTGGGGGTAATACAGTGTGGGGCTCAGCGTGAGGCTTTCGGCCTTACAAAGGTCAGCCTGCTGTGGGGCCCCTTGCCGGGGTCCTGGGGTAGGAATGGCTGAACGCAAATGCAGTGTGGCACACCTGAAGACACCAGGCAGCTTTTACCAGGCAAAAGTCCTTCAAACCATCTGCCACCGTGAGAAGACAGTGTACTGTGGAAGCTGGAGTTGGTCACTAACAAGAGCAGGCAGTTGCACATTCTGAGGCTTGCATAGCCCAGGAGCAATACTTCCATCAGTTTTTTTCCTCTGAAAAATGCTGTCTTTCCCCAGAGCCCTCCCTGAGCATAGCCAGACTGTTTGGTTTGTTCAGGTTAAGCCTGTATTTAAGGGACAGATTGGCAGGCTCTAAAGCCAACTGGAGAGGTTGAGGCTGCTTCATGTTTTCTAAGTATGAAAATATGTAGCTATTTATTTGATTCTGAGTCCTGTTAGTGACACGCTTTCTACATTTTCAGTATTGATCCTCTGCAGATGGCAGAGTGTCCATCATACAATGTTTCTGAGATGCTGTGATGCTCTTTGGCCTTCATACACCAGGTTGGAGTCTGCTGAGTTGCATTTAAATGGCAGTAAAGCTGTCCTCATGCTTCTGAGGGATGTATTTCTTAAATGTAGTTAGCACTTCCCTGTATTAGTTTTTCTGGCATGTACAAAGGCAGACAACACCGCTTCACTTAGAACCATAGAATATCCCAAGATCGAAGGGGCCTATAAGGATCATTGAATTCAGCTCGCTGCCTGACAGTAACTTCTACACCTTGTGCTTGGTCTTGTTCTTAGGGCAGAGTGGTGTCCTAGAAATTCTGCCTGGATGGAGGTGGTGCAACCCCTTGCACTCAGATCCTGATAACCAAAGCCTCCTGCTGGCTGACACGCATTGTCTGTTCTTCTGTGGCTGGAGAGCCCTCATCAGCAGCCAGAGATGGAAAAGTGATTACCCCATCTCAAAGGGCTTGCAGTTCAGAAGGGGAGAAATGAGAGAAGGAGTGCTAAGGGTTAAAGCTTCACATGCAGGAGAACTGCCAGAAAACATTTGCCTTACTCAAAACACAGAAGGGAATGTTAATTTCTAATTACCTCCTCAAAGAGATGCAAAGCAAAAGCTCTTGGCTTCTGCTTTTGTCATCACTCATCCCCTCCCTCCACACTGCCCTAGCTCATCCTCTTGAGCATAGCAGGAGAACCTACTGTTAGAGCTAGGCAAAGCAGGATTTTTACCTGTTGCTGGTAAATGAACTTTGAGCAGAGCTGTGTACATCGCTGACTTACACAATGCATGTCCACATGTCCATTCTCTCTCCCTTCCCTTTCCTCCCTCAGTCCTCCAGTTTGCCAGTGAATTGTTAGACACTGTTCACCTCTGATTTCCCAGCAAACAGCCCAAGGCATTCGATGGACAGACAGCAGAATAATGTGCTAAATTCCCCTTTGTCTAGTAATGAATTTCACGGGGATTACTCCTGTTAGCCATACTTTCCAGGAATAACAACAAATTCACTTTTTTTTTCACTTTTAAAGCCTCTCCAGTGCAACTAGCCTGGCTGGGAGATAGCTAGTTCTTAACTAGTCATGGGTAATTAATGGCTCCACCTTCCCCATCAATCAACTGGGAAAAGCCAAAAGGATTTGAGTGCTTGTAGCAAATGTGCTTTCTCCAGACATGTTGATAGGCAGTGTGCAAATGAAGTGGCAGCAGGAGACCATCTGATGCCTTTTCATGGAAGAAACAGTAAGTCATGATACATCCCACGCTCCTGTCAGGTGAAGTCTGAAATCCCCAGTGCTGCTGCTGCTGCTGTGCAGTTTCTGACTGTGTGGGATGTAGATCCATCTCACTAGTATCTTGAATCTGACCCAGTTTTTGTTCCATTTTCCCTTTTCAGATTCTGATTACAGTCATTGTTTCTGCTTTCTGCAGTTAAAATACTAGCATTGCAAAAGCAGAACATGGGAAGCAGATTGGTTGCTGGCTTCCCTTCTGTAGCAGAGCAGAAAAGCATTTTGGCATCCTGTTCCATTTGTGTCTGGTAGTGACTCTGCAAGCACAAGCAGAGGAGATTTGACCTTAATAGCATTCACAGTTGATCTTTTTCCTTCCGATTTGTCTTTGATGCATGTAATAAATAACCTTCAGTTGAGCTATGAGTTATGACAGCCTCCTCCTCAGTGGTACTGAGACCCTGGGTTTGGATTTAGCTGAAGAAGAGCCTGTGGTCTTCTGTGTTGTGCCGTGCTATAGATGAGAGGTCAGGAAAGCCTTTGGAGGATGTCCCACAAAGTTGCTGGGGGCCGATGAACCATCTCCAGCTATGAAACACTGCTCAGGACTTACCAAAATCTCCAACCCCGTTCTTATAAATGTTCTTCTTGCCACAATAAACAGTGGCCTTTCTTGTACTCCCTGCACAGTACTGAGATGCCTGAAATTCAGAGTACTGATGAAAAAGAGCCATAATGAAAATCCTCTGAGTAAACTCCTTTGTCCTCATTGCATGTTGTTGCATTCCCTGCTCTGAAAGTCACTACATGCAGAACTGAGGGATGTTTTTAGGAATTGACTGTAAACAAATTCAGAATTCTTTGCATGTCAGACTGAAAATCTGATGTCCCAATAATGTCACTGACTGAATAAAAAGTGTTTATTTTATTGGGAGCAAAACTAGAGCATGAATCAGCTGCAGCCTTACGGTGATGCTCTTTGAGATAATGTAAAGAACTCGTAAATCTGTTGTGCAGGATCCAGCTCTGGCTCATTGAGACTGCTTTCAACCTCCTCTGTTTGAACTCTATATTTGACCTATGAGTGTTAGTATAGCTGTTTCTGTATGTGAATGCATGGATCTCCCTCTTCACCAGGTGTAGTGGCTAGTTTGTGACCTGAAGCATGAGGCTTGATTGCTGTCTCTTAGCACTTGTAAGTACAAAAGCTAATGGTCACACTTGCAGAATAAACTAATTAAGGGAAAACACCACCGTCCTTCGGTTTGTGCACAGCCTTTCATTCAGTAAGAGCAGGACTAAATAAAACCAGTGCCTGATCCACACCTCAGATTTTTAGGTCACTTGTACCAGTCCTGGAAGGTGCCAGCTGAAGGAGCTTGGTGCCAGTAAAACGGTGTGCTAGCATGACTGCAGTTAAAGCCATGCACCTTTCATTGGTGAGGCTCTGCTGAAAAGATACCTCATGTAGAGCAGCCTCAGTTGTGAGCTTGAGGACATCTGATGCAGCAGTGAGAGGAGGGTCATGCCAGTGAAAAATGGTAAAATAGGAAAATTAACTGTAGGTGGAGGCTGTGGATGGGGAGATGGGCAGGTAGGTAGCCTTACCCAATGCATTTCTGATAGTGGAGAAGGCATCTTTTGGTGAATGCATACTTTATTGCAGTATCTCTGTTTTGAGATGGTCTCAGACCCCAAGATTTCCACTAACTGTTAATCGCTCGGGAAGGAAAGAAACAGCTTCCTGAGTCCGACACCTTTCCTGATGTGACAGTCAAGTGATTCTGTGCTCTGGAGATGAGAATGGTCCCAAATCCTTGGAGTAGCCAGATAGAATTCTTTCCTTGCGGGTTAAGGGATTTGTAGGTATTTATTTATTTGTAGGTAAGTCTTTCCGTAGTGATTTTGGTCTATTTGTTTAGAAGTGTGTTAGCAGTAAATCAAGGTGCATTTCCCCTGTAGGGTTTCCTGTATGTCAAAGCCATGTTAATTTTCTTTGATTTTCTTCCCTTAGCCCCAGCCATTGCTGCAGATCCTTCCTCTCTTTGTCCCTTTGGACATCAAAGGATTGCAAGGGGACAGCCCTGGAGAGAGGCTCCTCCCTGCTCATTAGCCTCCATAAAACAGGAACTCACCTTGGCTAGCTGTGCTTGGAGTCCCATCCGCATCTCAGTCACTCTTGACACTGGATCTCAGATGGAAGAGCTTTTACTTGCTTCAGGACATCAGACCTGCTTTTGAACTGGACTATTTTGGCTCCTTTATTGAGAACTCTGGTGGCTCTCTTGGCTGTGTGAATACCTAGACTCCACATTACATGGAAAAATGCAAGTTTTACCAGGTAGGTGTGGGACTCCCTCCTATTCTTTGTGCAGAAAGGTCCTAGGATTATGCCAAAAATGTACAACAATTTTATAAAAAGAGGAAGTGCTCCTAGGGGTACCAGCATTTGTAATTGTGTGACTAGAGATAATCATTATTACTATTGTTATTGGAGTTTTGAGCGTTCTCTGTGAGCTTTGGAAGATGTTTTGCAAGGATAGTAGATGTCTGCTCACAGCTGTGCCCAAAACTCCCTTATCTGTATCACCTTGTATGATGTAATCCTTCCCTGAAGGATAGAGGTATTGATTGCATATTGTCTGTGAAGTAGCATAAGTTCCTTTGGACTGAAGGCGACAGAAGGTTTGGAAATATTCCTTATATTGCTAAGAACTGTTCAGATGTAAACTCTCTGTTTTGTCTGCCCCTGTCTTTTTTTTGCCCTCTGAAAGTGGAAACCCCAAGGAGACGTAGGCTACAATTTCAACCCAAAAAATTACCATGTTTTTATGCCCAATGTTTCTAAATTTTTGTTTCCAGAGGGTCTTATTTATGTTCTTCTTCATCAGCCCTTCTCATAACATACTATTAACGTCTTCTCCATGGGACATGATCAGTCAGGGCACGATGACAGATATGCTTTGGGAAACTGAGGACCAGACCAGAGGCACTGCATTTGTCAGTATAGCTGAAATCCAGTTTTAGTCCTGTGTTTTCCAGTGCATTGCAAGGAAGAGACTGCTTGTGTCGTTCAACTGTGCAGTTCACCTACACTGAGGTGGCTGGATATTCTCAGCTTCTTTTCTCTGCTGCTGTAGTGTTTTTTCATTGGCAAAATACACGTACAGTGACTCAGACAACTTCCACCTTCACCATGGTTTTGGTTTATCAAGCCTTCCATAGGGTGCTGATCCATACTGCCACATCGAGAGAATTTTGACTTAAAAAGCAGAAGTGCAGTACCTCACTGTGTTTCAGAAGTTACCTCATGTTCTTACGGAGTCATTCTCGGTGTAGGACCTTGCACAGCAGAGAAAGGACTGCGTGTGTTTGAGAGGTGAAGCCATCCTGCTAAGTAGAAACATAGTCCCTTGTTAGAGCCAGAAACCTTTGTGTTCTGGGAAACAAGGTGTCCTCCAGAGCGTGGAGGTGTTTCTGGCATTTATAAGGTCAGAGAACGTGGGTCTCTTTGGCTGTTGGCAAGATTAATGTATCAAACAGCTTTATATATATTTGTGCCTTCCTTCGTGGAGGATTCTAGGTAGCTGTTCAGGCTTCTTCGCTGTGACAAATTCAGCATCACTGAATTTACTCTCATTTCCCTTTCTCTTTCCATCCCCAAAATAGGAATGTACATACAACCTATTCTAGACATAAACCAAAGCATAAACTGTTCTTATTTGTAACAGGACTTCAAAGTCCAGCATGGAATTGAGTGAAGATCTCTTCATTTTCAGTGCTGGCCTTTATTGTAGCAGCTGTCTTCCCTTGCAACCTCATAAAGTGTATGCTTTAAAATGTGCTACATGCGGTGCTACCATGAGAACAGTAGTAGCAGTGGTTGGTTTTAAAGTAACTTAGAACTGAAAGTCTTGGAAAATTGTTTCAAGTTCTTTCAAACCATCCTTAAAATAAAAACTAAATTATGTAGAAGAGGAAACATCAGAAGCAGGGACTTCAAGAGCACAGTTCAGTGCTTGGACACCGCACTGCAAACCTCTTTGTGCTGTAGTTCAGTGTCTCTGTGGGGAGATGTGAGCATGGGGCTGTGGTTCCTTGAAGGGGCACCAACTGGGAGTGAATCTGAAGCACCTTGCAAGGCAGCCCTGGGCTCTGCCAGGCAAATGTGAAGTCTGTCCTGCAAATGGATCCATCACCACAGACTCCCATCGAAGCTGATTGACATGACTTTGGTGGCAGCTGTGTGCCTCTATTAGCAAGCCCATACCCTTGTATGCAAACTGTTAATATCCTGTTTCTCAGCCTCAGACAGGGCACACAAAACCTGCGACCAGAAGGACGTTAACAACATTTTAAAGCCTTTGCTGCAGTGTTGATTGCGTGCCTGGCTCTTTGTCCTCATCACTCACACAGGTCCATTGCGGACTCATTTTGGTGAAACCAGATTATAACATCTGCCTTTGATTTTTAATTCAGTATAGAACTCCTTTTGCTTTAATTCCTTTTGATTTCTTTGGGAGTCTCTCAGTGAGGACCCCTGAGATCTGCCGTGTTGCAGTCTCATTTAATGGCGTAGGAATTTGCTTACAAAAATGTTAATTGTAAAATTCATTTGGGGGAAGGAGTGAGCATCTGTCGAGCTAATCAAAATCTGTTTGCATGTATTTGTGACTGGATGGCTCCTGTGGGAAATCAGCCCGATTTTATTGTAACTCCTTTTGATACATGTGCTGCACTGGGTTACCCAATGCATCGTCTCGTGGCACTTTCATGTCTTTGCAAGAGGATATGAGGGAAGCTTTAGTAAGAAGATGTTAACAGGCTAATCTTAGCGAGCAGACTAGGTGTCACTTCTGAGCCAGTTCATTAATGTCGGATCAAAGCAGAAAAAAGGGTAAAGGGTATTTTTTTTAATGCCTGAAGGCTTTTACAGATTGACAGAATTATGTTTAAATGCTTCTTAATTCCTGATGTAGTAGGCTCACATCGGGTTGCTTTTGTGGACATATGTCTGGGAAGAAGCTGTTTTCTCTGGAAGGAGTTGTCTTCTTTCTGTGTCTGTTCTCATAAAGATATTACCCAGGGAAAAAAATAAAAATAAAAACAGATAAAATACCATATTTCTGATGTGCTCTGAATAAAATTCAGTCCAAGCTAGAAGTGGGGAAGTTTCTGTTTTTAACCAATAACCAAGTGTGGCTGATAGTGCATCACCAGGAGAGCTGACAGCTGTGTACTGCTGAAGAGAGCAGCTTCCACCGCCCTCACGCACGTCTCGGTGATCTCCATCTCCAGCTCTGCTTCAGACTGTTTTTTTCTTTTTTCTTCTTGAATATTCAGCTCTGTTTCCTCCCTTTCTTGTCTCCTCTTACATGTCAGCCTCCTGTCCAGCCCTTCGTAGTCCTCTGCAGTGATTTTTCACCTCTGCTGCCAACCAACTATGTTGTTTTCTCCCCTTGCCCACTGCTACACTTCAAATATTTCCAATCCTTTCAGCTTTCATTGTACTCTTTTGGTGAAGTGTTTTGTGTAGCCCTGATCGTACCAGAACAGAAGTATGAGCAGATTGTGGTTATCTACCTGTCTGACTTGTAGGATGAGGGAACCAGGCTGGGTTTGTACAACGCACAAATCTTTACAAAAGAACCTTACAGCTAAAGCCAAACTTGTTGTATAAGCCTTTATGCCTTCTGAGCCTTCTAAGTAAGACAAAGAGCCTTGGAAGGAAAAGTAATGGATTTTCCTTGAGAGAATAATTGTGGCACAGGTTCTTGGCAGCACCTGGGACCTTTCTGGGTGAACTCCCAACATTCACCTACCTGAGCTATACCAGTGCTGTACGCTGCAGTGATTTGGGGCTGAGAATTCCTGGGGCCAGGCAGGAGCATATGGCCAGAGCCTGTTGTTACAGCAACGTGTGGAATTTGGTAGCTTTGGGTACTGGAACTGGGAAGGCCGACTCGGGTACTGCTTCCCAGAGCCCTGTCTGAGCAGGAGCAGCTGTTCCATGCTGGTGCCCTCCTGCCCATCTGAAGCTTCTGTTTTCTCTCTCCCTGGTAGACATTAAAGCGCCATGTGACGCACTTGCTTCCCCCAGCCTGGAGCCCTACCCACAGAGCTCCATCACGGTCACCCTGGAGGACATGGGTCTCTGGATGAAGTTTCATCAGATAGGAACAGAGATGATCATCACCAAATCTGGCAGGTGAGAGGACAGCTGCCTGCACTGCACCTTTCCAGTCTGTCTGCAAAACTGTGAGCATTCTTGGTTAGCATGGTGATACTCAAACCTGTAGTCAGTTGTGCACATCTCCCTGCCTCTAGCACAAGAGCTGTGTTTTCAGGCTGCCCTAGAGATCCAAACTGCAAAGTGCAAAAGGTCACCGTGGGGCTGATGTGTTGAGAAAACTCCTCTGCTCTTATCTCAGTACTTAACACTGATGTTCTTCCTGTTGCTGTGAGGTTGCTCTGGGAAGTGCCCTGGGCTTCCTTTGCCTCGGTCACAGGCAGCAGCATAGGAGCAGTCAATGCCTAGTGTTGATTCTGCATTTGCAGATGAAAACATGGCACATGATGATAAGCAGGCTGCTCTGAGACTGAGTCATTTTGTGGAGCTTGAGGTGAAAGAATATGAAATAGTAATGTATTATGTCAGAGCTGCTGGGAGCTACAGTAATCCCTTTGGTAGGGAGGGGGGTGTTGAGGCTTTTTTGCAGAGTAAGAAGATGAAAGTGGTGGTAGGGAGTGCTGGAATGGAAAGGAAGATGTGCTCCCAGGTGAGCACAGCCCATGCTAGAAAGTGCTTTAATCTATGCTCCATGTCTGTGGTAGCTGCATGGAGCTAGCAGCTGCATACAAATTCCACATATTTTCTTTAAATTTTCCACTGCTGTATTTCAGGAATCAAAGGCACAAAAGCAAAAACAGTGTCGGACCATTAGAGACTGCTGCCATGTTTGTGCCTATTCCACCTAAACCCATAGGATTAGATAATCAATACATCACTGAGATGGTAAAACCATTTGGTAGCTGGCCTGTACAAATACCACTACCAGAACTCAGAGCAGCAGTGAGTAAACACGACCTGCTGCTTCAGTAGGTCATTAAACTGCATTTGCTACATACAGAAATTCTTACACTCATTTCTCCTTCAGACGAATGTTTCCACAATGCAAAATCAAAGTCTCTGGCTTAATCCCATATGCCAAGTACCTCATGCTGGTGGATTTTGTGCCTGTGGACAACTTCAGGTACAAGGTAAGCGCTTTAGATGATGGACGTTATGCTTTAATTCCTTTTTTTTTTTGAAGTAGATTAATCTTTATGCTTCACTGGCCAGGATGATAAATAAATAGTCTTTGGACAAAGTTCAGAATTAATTGGTGGATTTTATGCCTCTCTGGAGCTATTTGTCACTTTTGCTTGGGGAGCAGCTGGAAAGGTAACTGATCTCCGTTGTAACTAGTACAGTTTTGATCACGATTAATGTCAGACTTCTCTGATGGCCACTGGGAGAAGGGGAGGAAAAATGAGGCTCAAACTTGTAGCTGTTTTGGTAACACGATCATGGCTCACAAGGGATAATCTGCTGCTTGTCGGGACTGCGTGCCTCACAGGAATCCTCCACATCAGACAGGGAAGCAGAGTTGCTCAGGCTCTTTAAAAACAGCATTTTTTTTAAGCTCTGAATTTCTGTCTTTCTCTTCACAGTGGAATAAAGATCAATGGGAAGTTGCTGGGAAAGCAGAGCCCCAGCTCCCTTGTCGCACCTACGTCCACCCAGATTCCCCAGCTCCTGGCAGCCACTGGATGAAGGAACCTGTTTCTTTCCAAAAACTGAAGCTCACCAACAACACTCTGGATCAACATGGGCATGTAGGTTGTTGGTGGCCTTTGGGCTGGGCTTTCTTGGAATTTGTTACAGATAGATGTAAAGGGAAATAAGTGAAAAGTGTGAAACATTAGATCATGTGGAAATCAAAAGTTATCCAAGTGCCCTCTCTTTCTTCCTCAGTCCAACCCTCTTACCTGCCTGCTAGGGAAGGTGCTAGCCTGTGCTGTCCATATAAATGGCATGGTGGGTGCACCAATCTCAGGCAGGCATCCCTGGTTTGAAAGGGGAGCCCTGGGGGCCTTCACAGAAAACTTTGCTCAGTGTGTTAGCAGCAGTTGCACGTGGAAACCTTTGCCTTTGTCTCTGTGCCAGATCATCCTCCACTCCATGCACCGTTACAAGCCTCGCTTCCACATTGTGCAGGCAGATGACCTCTTCAGTGTTCGCTGGAGCATCTTCCAAGTCTTCAGCTTCCCTGAGACTGTCTTCACTTCTGTTACTGCCTACCAGAACGAGCAGGTACAGTGTGTGAGTCCAAAGCATTGCTAAATGCTTTGTTCTTTGAAATCTTAAGTGAAGTGTCAGTGACTATCAAAACCCCAAATGTAGTAAAAAGTGCAGACAAAAGTCCAGATATTAGGTATTGACCTTTTGACCTCTGGTCACTTGAATCCCACCCAAAATCCCACTGATCGTGGGAAAGTCACTTCTCTCTGTAACTCACTTCCTAATTCATAGAAGGAACTGCTGGGAGAACTCAGATACTGTGCCAAGGGCATCCCTCAGCCCCCTGAAAAAGCTGTTGTGATAAATCATGCTGTGAAGATCTTGAAATAATAAATAACCCAACCAGTACTGAATCCTGGTCCTTTACTTTAAGATCACAAAGCTGAAGATTGACAACAATCCGTTTGCTAAAGGTTTCCGGGAGCATGGGAAGAACACTCGAAGGTAAACTGTTTTTTCATCTCCATTTATGTATAACATGAGTTTATCTGAATTCTGTCCAAGTCCATTGAGCAAAATAGAGCAGCTTGCTCTGCAGAGCATTTTGCTTTGCACATTGCATTTATTTGTATCTGGGAATGATGCTGCTATGCAGGAGACATGGGGAATGGGAGGGAATAGAGAATTTCCTACAGAAATATGTGAGATGTGACAGATTTGAGACCTGCATTCCCCTGCAGTTTGGGTCTAGACTGCAATCTGACCCGTTAATAGCAGTGATAAAGAAAGTCCACAGTAGATCCTTCTGTCCCTCTGAGATTGTCCCTCTTGATTCTGACATTTGAAACCTCTCACATCTCCTTTCCTCTTGTGTGGAAAAGTGTCTCTACCAACAGAAAATTTTGTCTGTGAGGTGGAGGTTGGATGCCAAAATCAGTGAGATGATCTCTCTGCTCTGAGGGCAGCCAGTGATGAAGGCTTAAATAACCCTAAGGGCAACCTGTAAACTGGTAATAGAGAGGGGGAAAATTATTTCTTCCCAACCAGAAAATGGTATGAAAACAGCTGAGAGTTCTGTGTTATTTATACCTGAAAATAAAATCTTATTTTCTGATGAAAAAAGGCAAAAGTGACTCTCTTTGAAAATGTCAGGGATATCCTTTCTCCTCCTCATAACAGGGCTGTTTCTGACTAAGCTTTGTGTTATTGTCTATTTAGGAAAAGTACCCACTGTATGTATGCCTGTGTGTACAGAATGTGCATCCAGCTTTGCAGTACACAAACTCTGTGCTGAAAGCTCCAGTGCTGAGGTTTCCGTGCTATTTTGGACTTCTGTACAAGCAAGATCCAGGCAGCAAACACCTCACCAACTAACCTGCAGTATCCTGCAGGGTGAGGGCTCTCCTGGAAGCACAGCTGACATGCTGCTCTCCTGACAGCACTGGATAACTCTGTAATTTGACTCTGGCACACATTCCCTGTGGACCTGTCATGTTGCTTTGCAGGGAGGTGTAACATGCAGAACTTCAGAGCAGTTCATCCCACCTTTTGTCTTCCCAGGCCTTTGTCCTGCATCCCTTGCATGCTTATCTAGGTAAAAAGCTAGCTTAGAAAGCTAACCTACCCCTGTGCACTGTTACTTTCCCAGGGAAGGACGAGCCAAATCCCAGAAGCCAAGTCCAACCAAGGGCCAGAAGAGAAAGCTGCCTGAGGAAAAGGTGTCCAGTGCTGAGGAACCTGGTAATTTTAGCAAGAACAAACCCAGAGTCGGTCACAAACAGTGCCTGGGCAACAGGAGGAAAAAGAGGCAGTGATGTATCTCTGCTGTGCATCCTCTCTGGGGAGAGTGGTCTGTGCAGCCCTAAAGGCTGCTGCATACAGTTTTGCAAAGCTGGGGAGTGGTGCTAACTCTCTAATTCAGGGGGATATCTTTCTTTTAGCCAACAAATGATTACTGACAATCCTTTGTGAGGCCTTTCCCTCTCTTCTTCCTGGAATCCCCACGTGTGCATTCACTTTGTCTGTCTCAGGATTATTAAGTCTCTGTGTATGGTCCACAGGACCCTGTACACACGTCTCTTGTTATTAGTGACTACTCCCCAGCTCTCCATACACCAACCTCCAGCCTTGCTTTGTGACTGCATGTGGTTGAGGGCTGTGCTTTCATAATGTTTTCTCTTAAACACTGATACCATCTTGCAGTGTCATCCGTGGCTTTCTTCTGCACATCTGCCTTGGTTCTTGACTGTGCAGTTGTGCAGCAGGGCTGTGATGCAGATAGGGGAACTGATACCATTTAAAAATAATCTTTACTCTTTCTGTTAGGTTATTTTTAAGCTTGATCATTCCTTGCTAGGGTGAGGGGACGGGGCAGAACTGAAAACCACAGTGTAAGGGCAGAAAAAAACAGCAAAGGGCTTGTCCTTTAAGGTAGTGTGGCTGCAGAAGAGGTAATGGTGTTTCCTTCCCCAATCCTGCAGTTAATTTGGCTGCTAATAGACTGTTGTGAACTCCAACTCTCTCTTCCCCATTCTCACTTTTTTCTATTCTTTCTTTCCCTACTGTGAGTCAGATTTTGAGAAAGACGAGAGTGTGGACGTGAAGGAAGAGAGTAACCCCATCGTGGTCAGCAGTGGATACCCCTTCTGGATCTCAGAGCAGAACAGCAGCCATGCCTTTCCTGCAGCGTCGCCAGTGCCAGCAGAACAGAGGGAGGGTCCAGCCAGAGAGCAGCAAGTGCCTACACCATCCTACCAGGCATACCGGTGAGTCCTGTCTCCTGGTGCTCGTGTCACAAAGCCACCCATTAATGGATAGGATTCCTCTTCTTTTATGGTGTCTTTCCTAAGAAAAAACAGCCTGTGTGATTGAGAAGGTTGTCTTTCTGTTGATACCATACTTGGGTGATAGGTGCTAGATCAGCATGGAGATGTCTCTGCAACAAAGCTTTGCTGTTTTACTTCTAATCCACTGCTTCTGAGCATATTCATGTCTTAGTAGTGCTCTTCCTTTCCCTGTCCTGAAATGCTTTCCTATCCAACTCTGTGTAGCACAGAACTTAGCTGTCCTTTGGAGGAAGTGTGTTGGAGGAGTGGAGGACTCCAGTGGTTGTTCCTTCCTCCCTGAGTTGTAGTGAGTGGGCTTACCTTCTTTTGACACTTAATTTCTCTGCATGAGTGACAGCAGGAGTTGGACTAAAATTCATGTTAGCAGTAAGACAAAGCTGTAGGTAAGGCTGTATCTGCACAGGAGAGTTAATGTGCTGTAAACCAACGTGTGAAGGTGGAGAACCCTTTTCAATATGCAAAGTGTGTAATTCCATTGGAGTACAGGATGGCTCACCTGGCTTTCGTGCAAGCATCTGCACATGATAAATGAGTGTGAAATAGCTGACACACTGTCAGTTCCCACCCCAGGCCAAGCCTTCTGGGTACAGGAACACACAGGGAACACAAACCCATACAGAGACAGGTTGTCCATGTAAGGTGTGCTTGTTTTGAATGGAAAGTGGATGTTTGAAATGGCAGAGGAGGATGGCAAGCTCTTAGCATGCCTCCCCCGGGGATCTGTGTGGGTTTTCAGTGGTTTTCTGCTGTGGTGGGTTTGACTCGCTGCTCTCTCTGCCCTTGGGGAACAGGTTCCACGAAGCTGGGGACAGCCAGCAGCTCCCCACCCGTGATGTCACTGCCTTGAACGACTTCCGGGCGAGGTGTCACCCCTTGGATCTCGCCACAGTGCCCGAGCACGACTCCAAACAGCTCCCAGAGGGCTTCACCAACCTGCCTCCGCTGCCCCCACCTCTGCCCCCTCCCCAGGACTACACTGGAGTGGTGAACATGGCACTGGACTCAGTGGGGAAACCTGGAGCTCGAGCGCCCGTGTACAGTCCTTACAGCACCGAGCAAGGCCTTGGGCAGTGGGTGGTGCCACCCCACAGCCAGTACAGGGCGATGAGCTACTCAGCCTTCTCCACAGATTACAACACACAAGGGGCTTCAGGACATGCCCACGGGACCATGGCAGAGTGGAGCCAGTACCCACTGTTCCCTTACGCCTGCTGGTGAGCAGGGAGGAGCCTTCCCAATGAAGAGACTGAAAGTAAATTGTAAATGAGAACTAATTTGTTCTGGGGTGTTAGCCTTGAGCCCTTGTCTGTAGTAGGCAAAGAGGCATTGCTGCAGATGGTGGCACGGGACACCTTCACTTCCTTGTCTCCTTGCACAACAACCCTCACAGTATTTCACAAGCAGCAGCTACACTGCTAGCAGTCCCAGCTGTGTCAGGGCACGTCTGCCCTCAGTCTGTGTGTTCTGTTGTGCATCTTCTCCATCAGAAATAGGAAACTACAGGAACTGTGAGAGCAGTGGTGAAAGAGCTGCCGACCTCTGTCCCAGCCCGTGCTCACGTTGGGCAGTTTCCATAATCCCTTCTTCCCAGGACGTGTGTGCAAGGAGATAGAGGCTGAGGAGTTGCAGTAAGCTGGGCCAAGAAGCTGTAGAGGATTTTTGCAAGGATGAGAAAAAAAAAGCAATTCCAGTGACCCCTTGAGCAGTTTCATCTCTTAGTGTAGTCAAACTAAAGTCTTGCCTTCTTTTCCAGGAGCATATGACAGTAAAACTCGCAGCGGTGCATGCGGCTGTGGATCACCCAGGCAGGGAAAAGCTTGTCTTCTGCACAGGAACCAGCAGCAAGGCTCTGTGTTGTCTGTGTCCCTCATGCCCACCCCCATCCTGTGTCCCCTAGAAGCGAGGTCAGTGAAACACTTTTCTTTCTGCTGGTGGTGGAGGGAGGTTGTTCACAGACTTTGGGGCTGCTCCAGGGGTCTCTAAAGGCCTGTGCTTGCCAGGAATAGCAGTGCTGGCTTTCACACTCCAGCCTCTTTCTTTTGAAGGAAATCTTTCACTGCGAACTTCTTCTTCCACCCCCAACCACCCGCAAAGAATATAATTTATAGCTATTGTTGCTGTGCTACGCTGTGAGAAAGCTTTGCCTATAGATGCTTCTGGTGTGGTGTTGTTCATCAGCCATGTACTTCAAAATGCTGAACAGTGCAGGCACTGAGCTGTGTGCTGCACTGCTCCCTGACGCAGTGCTCAGTGCCTCCTGGCTGGTCAGTGCCATCTTCTTTTGGGCTCAGGGATGTGCCTCAATGTCCCTGCCCTCGCCAGAGCAGTTTCACCTTTGTTACTGCTGTGGTCCCCTCTCGTGGAGTAGCTGTGCTGTTGGTCAGCAGCCCATGCCCTGCATGGCAGAGGGTTTGTGTCCTTGTGTTAGAAGGGGAAGGTGTCTCTGTTTGCCCAGGTCACCCTGACTGTGGGGTCATTTTTGAGACAGGCCCTTTGCTTCTGAGGGAGGACAGAAGTGTTCCTTACTGTTAGCAGAGAATGTTTTCTTGTAACACTTCAAATAAACTGCTCTGTGGTCCGTAGCCATCAGTGGGCAGTGAGGTGCTTGTGGCAGATGGCATTCTGTGTGCACTGTGCAGCAATGTGTGAGCAGAGCAAGCAGGTTTGTGGCTGCTGGTGCATCAGGAGTGGTGTGCAGGTGCAAGCTGCTCTGCCTGGGTACCAGCCCTGTGCAGCCTACAGGTGTGGAACTGCTTTGCAAAGCAGCCCTACACATTTGTGGAACAGCTGCAGTGACTGCTTCCTTACTGACACAGAGTATTGCTAACGGGTTTGTACTGCAGTGATGATATGTACAGAGCAGCTTCCTGGGGCAGGTGAGAGCTGTGCAGCAGTCAGACCTCAGTGTGTGCACTGATCCATACTGCTGTGCATGACATGTGTGTGGATGTGAAAAAACAAAGCCTGGCTGAGGAAGATTGTGGAGGAGGTTGGTTCTGACCCCTGATTACCATGATTTCCTGCTGTCCCAGTGCCACCTGTGTGGCAGTGAGTGGGCTGCAGGAGCCTGTCCTCTTTGGGTGGGAGTGAACTGTGTGTCCACCCATCAGTAGTCAGCTGCTGCTCTGGCTCCTACCTCGTGGCAGTCAGATGAGCAGAGGTGGTCAGTGAGGTCACTGAGGTTCCCACTGCAGACAAAACCTGATGTAGCACCCCCTGGCCAGTTGGTTAGCTCTGTTTCTTCGTCTTTGGAGCTGTGTTGTATTTCCCTCTGTCACAGTCTGGTGGTGAGCATGGCCAACTGAAGGGAACAGGGCAGTGCAGGGAGACCCCGGTGCCAACAGGAGGGCGAGGTGCTGTAGCAGATGACCAGTGTGGCTTTGGGAGTGCTGCAGCTGGGGCAGTTTTGGCAGCAGGATGCTGCACGGGGCGAGCCTCAGCCTGGTGCATAGGATTGCTGTTCATTACTCATTGCCTGCTGTTGCAGCAGGACTCCTTGCCCTCCTTTGGTGAATCACCTGGCTTGTTAGCCACGTACCTTTGCTTCCACTCATCCTTCTCTTGTTAGAGGCTGCAGCTCTGCTGCTTGCTGAAGCCCTGACACACGATGCCTGTAGGTGTGTGCTGTGGACTCTGCTGCTGCCTCCTCCCTTTTCAGCTTCCCCTGTCTTGTTTTCTTCAGCTGTGGCATTTAAAATCTGTACGAGCTCGACTGAAACTCTGTTTTTGCACGCATGTGAGATAATGTAATGCGTCTCTGACAGCTTCAATAAAAGGAAATGAGACATGTGGAAGGCAGGCCATTAAGAGCAATAAAATAAACTCCTAAGTGGTTTTTTTTCTTTTTTTTTTGTGCATCTCTTTCAAGCACACCACTGGCTCCACTTCAATCCTGTTACCTGGGGCCAGTTCCTACATGACACATGCTGTTGATCTCAGTGTTCTTTGTTCCCTCAGTGTATTCAGAGAGCCCCAGGTTATCTGCTTGCATTGCTAGATATGACTCAGTCTCTTGTACTAATTCTTGGCAGCAAATAGTTTATTTTCTGTACATTTTTATTCCTCTCCTGCAGAGGAGTTACATGAGGATGAGGACAAATGGACTCTAAATGGGATCTAGGTAAATTTCCTATGGGAAATAAGGATCCTGATTTACGTTGTGTTGTCCTGCTGTTTTTTTGCAGCCTTAAGCCTTGTTAGAGGCTGCTTCAGTGCAGGTGAGCATGGCACCACGATGCTGCTGCCCCACAGCCCACGCCGTGCCCACCCAAAAGACACTGTGGGTCCTCCCAGTGGAGCAACCCCCTCTCTCCTGGCCCTGCAGGAGGAGCAGCTCTCAGTCTGAGCCCCACAGTGTCCATCATTTGGTCCTCTGTGGGTGCCCCACAGTGTTTCCTGCATTCACCCATATCCTGGGTCACCTTAACAGGCCAAGCAAGCAGCATCCACCCCTTTCCAGGAACAACAACATTCTTTGAGTCAAATGGTTTTTTATTACAGACCTTAACTGACACTTAATTTGGGAACACCAGGTTGTGGTCCCATACGGAGCCTCCTAGCAGGGGGCAGTGCAGCATTTGGCCAACAACAACAAACAGCAGCCATCACCCACTGTGTGAGGCTGTACCAGCACACAGCCCCTGCCTGCCTCGGGCCATCCCAGCAGCTGCAGTAGTGCTGATGGCCTCCAGGTGCACAGAGTGTCTGCACTCAGCATCCCACCCTCACCCAAACGGTGCAGCAGAAGGGAGCATGAAGGGTTTTGCCTTAAGCATGGGGAGTGGGTGCTCTGCTGAGCTTTCCCCTTCTGTGCTGAGTGATGCTCATCCTGCAGCCCACCCTGAGTCTGCCTGGGTTCCTGCAGAACTCAGAGCGATGGTTTTGCTGTGTGTTGTGCCAGTTTCTACCTGTTTCTCCAGGGCTCAGCTCTCAGTTTCCCAGCTGGGAGAAGCAGGCGCACTCCTGGTGGGCTCCTATGGCTCCAGGTAAGCTGGTTTAGCTGTTGTGCTTTGTAGAGCTGTAATGAGGTATAAGTGGTTTCTTGGGGCTGCAGCCAGCAAGAGAAAGCCAGGCACGGGTAACAGCAGCTTGCAGGCTCTCAGCAGGATGCCAAGCAAGTTGGAAAAGCATTTCTCCTCCACAACCTGTGCTCCCTGCAGCACACAGAGTGCACTGCCCAGAACCACTGCTGAAGTATCGAGCTCTGGGCCTGAGCAGCAGCTTTAGACAAAACTTTAAACAAGTGTGAAGCAATTCTTTCATGCAGTGGTAACAAGAGGCCCCGCAGCCATGATAAGCAGCCAGTCACCATGTGTGCTGCTCTGTTTGATTTAGTGGTGTTCCTTTTTTGTTTTTCCAAGTCATGTGAGTTAGTTTTATGGCACTTTGCTGTAGGGTGCTGAATTGCCTCTGACGCTTCTGTAATGCTCTGCTTTTTCTCTTTGTATGTGCAGGTGTATGACTGCAGAGTTCCTGCCCAGACGGTGCCCTGCTCGGTGAGTGTAATGGATGGGTTTCATCTCCATCCCCTACAGCTCTTTGGGGGCATGCTGAGATTTGTATATCTTACTGATTTTTACTGAAGAGGGAAAATGTTGCACTTCTGGAAAGGAGAATCAGAGAGGGCAGCTAGCAGCACAGGGAGGCACAGCACAGGCACTCAGCTGGGCACAGGGTGTGGATCAGGTCAGCTGTCTATGCCCCTGTGTGCTGGCACTGCTGCTCCTGCAGTGCTGAGCTGTGGGCCTCGCAGCAGTGCAGGATGCTTTCTGCAGTCTGGCTTTGGCTCTGCCTTGCCATCTGGAGGGGGTGAACTGCTCAGAGCAGCTCAGACAGCCAGCAGCATTCAGATGAGGGTGGAATGAGAACTGACTCAGTAAATGTTAAGTCTGCCCTTCAGGGCATCCCCAGCTGTAAGGCTCAAGGGGTAAGAACAGCAGGCAACTGAGCAGCAGAGATATCCACAGCACCCTGTTTGCCACAGGGACATGCTCAGCGTTGTGCTGAATGGCACCGATGTGCCCTCTGTGCTGCCCTTAGGGGCAGGATGAATGGCAGTGTCGCTGAAAGAAACGAGCCTGAAGTGCCAGTGCCCAGGCTGTGCCCCAGCCCTGCAGGCACACTTCTGCTCTCCCGATGCTACAGGGTAATGCTGTGCAGAGCAGCTGCCCTCCTGCCCACACACAGCCGGGTTGGCTGCTGCTCTGGGGCCGAAGCTGAGGGCAGCCTGCAGCTCGCAGGCTGTTGGGCTCACGTGGAGCTGTGCCCCGTGTTTCTGCCTTCACTCCATCCTGCCCCTGTGTCTGTTAATGGGCCTGCCCTGCGTGCGTCCTCGGGGACTAATTGCCTCACACTTGAGCAAATGTGCTCGGGTTTAAAAGGAGTCTATCGATCTGAAAGCCTCACAGGGCCCTGTTGCCTTTGAAGTGTAAACACATCCGTCTGTCTCTCTGCTTTTCCAGCAGTCTCCTGTGCCATTTGCATCTCCTCCCCAGCCACCGGCGCATCCTGCAGCCCCACGCAGCGTGGGAGGGTGGGGATGGAGGTGCAAAACCCCGTCCATGTGAGGGGCTGAGCTCAGGGCTGAGCTGTTTTTCAGCCACAGCCAGACAGAAGTGACTGTGCTGGAGCAAGTGGTGCTCCTTGGCTGTGCCCGGGGTTGTGCAAGGAGCAGAGCACAGCTCGATGCAGCCCCGAATTGCAGGGCTACGTGTGGCTGCACCTCCCAGATGGTGCCGTGGGTTTCCAATTTCAATGGGGCTTCGGCAGCGCAGCGGTGGCACCTCGCAGTTGGAGGCAGTCGATGTGCTCCCATCTGCTCGTAATGACCAGCAGCACTTTGGTGCTTGTTTACTCTCATGTTTTACGCTTCGGCAGTAAAACACCGACTCGATCCGTCCCGGTGCTGGATGGAGATGAGTTCACTCTCTGGCAAAGCGGTCCCTGCGGTGCGTGCGGGGTTGCTTTTGTAGACAGCTGAGCAGGATCAGCAATGGGGAAGGGAAGGAAAGGGAAGGGAAGCAGCTCATGTGCACCTAGCAAAGAAATCCTACCCTCGGTTGGAAGGGAGAGGCTGAGCAGGGCTTGGCGCTGGAGCTGCGCTCGCTCCCGTCCCCGCAGGGCTCTGACATGGAGCTGTGGGTGTCGGGATGGTCGGGCGCAGCGCTCCCAGCATCACTCCGAGCATCACTCCGAGCTCGTCTTACTGCGGTAACGGGGACACAGTGCCACCCAGTGACCGCGGGAGCCGAGCGCGGCTTTGTGGCTCGTTCCTCGCTGCGCAGAGCCCTGTGTCACGTTCCCAGCTGAGCAAGTGTCAGCAGGCAGCTTTAGCGGTGGGGCAAAGGGAATGCAGCCAGCTGCAGCGGGGTGCGGTGTCAGCGGATCCAAGGTGGCTCCCGGTGCTGCGGATTGCCTCCCCAGCAGTGCCCTGACATGCTTCCAGCAGGGACTGTCTCATGGAGGCACGGAGATGTAAGGCTCTGTTCTGGGTGATGACTGCAGAGCCCACGGAGCATTGGGCTGCAGGGAGGGGTTGATCTGCCCGTCCTTTTCCAGGTATGTTCTCTCCTTCCTCCGCTCCCCTCTGTTTTCTGTAGCTGTCTCTGTGCCACTGCCTTAGGGCTGCAGGACTGCGACGTGTGGCTGAAATGAGGCCACTGCAGCAAGGGAGGCACGAGTCCTGAATGTTTGGGGGCTGAAAGTCCTAAATCTTCACTGCCCTGACAAGGGCTGTGCAAACTTTCTGCTCCTGGGCTGCTTCCCCATGTGTCTTTATTTTTGTCCATGTAAATGCAGGCCTGTGCTGATAACATGGCATTGTGAAGGTCTGCGAGCTGCCAGCACTGGGCAGCACAAACCCAGCACGCTGCAGTCAGAGCCATTTCCATCCCATCACCTCTGCCTCCATCCGGTGGTCCCTGCCAACTGTTCTGATGGAGGTGGGTACCTGTACAGGCAGGAGCTGCTGCTGAGTACTGGAAGTAACCGTGATGCTGTTCGTGGGGTACACCCTGCTGTGTGCCATGACTGCAGGTTTCCATTGGTAGAATTTCCCTCTCCTGAAGGCAGCTGGGGCAGTGGGAGGTTTTCAGTCTTTGAAGGCTATGGCTTTTTCTGACATGGAGAAGCCCCTCTGAGATGAATTGTGTTGCCTTTGTGCCAGGTGCTGCACTGGGAGGGGTGCCCAGGATGCCAGCCCAGCGGCCATCACTGCCAACAGAGCCACATTCCACTGCTCCTCAGCTGCGTTACCTGGGAAGAGAAAAGCTGTTCCTCTTCAAGGTCGGTTGGTTAATGGTATCACTGCTCATACATGCAAAAAAGAGGCAATCCACATTTCAGAAAGAGATTCAGCAAATGGAAATCCCAGTGAGAGCTCCCTGACCTGCCTCCTTATGCAGATCAAACCAGTGGAGTGACAGAATATAACAGAAGAACCGTGGGGTTGGGGTCCAGGCACGGGTAGGAGCCCTAAGGCTTGTGCATTACCTGAGGTGCTTCACGGTGATGGAAGAAGGGGCGAATTTGTTTTGTATGCCTTTTTAATAACAAGTTACACATAGTGATGGTGCACTCCCAGACCTGGCAGGTCGGGAGCATCCCGGGGGTCTCGTGGCAGGGCTTGGCTGCTGAGGGCAGTGGGCAGGAGGAATAATGGGAGCTGAGCACCGGGCTTTCCAACCAGGTCCTCTTGTTCACTTCTGTCAGTCCCTCCTCTGACTCGCTCCTCCTGCATCAGCTGCATCTCTGGGGGTGGGGAAGGCAGAGCCACGCACACAACCATCACTGCTGTGCCCCGAGTGTGAGCAGAGCTCTTCCTGCCTCAGCCTCCCTGGGGTTCAGTGGATGGTCAGACTGGGAAACAGTGTACGCCACAGGAGCTCTGACAGTCACTGAAGAGTCACACTTGTGCTTTAGTTCTTAAATTCCTGACCAAACGCATGGTTACAAACGAAGGATTACTCGGCGCTGACTTTCAGTTGCCCTTGTTGGACCAGCTGGGATGTACAAAGCAGGAGCTGGGTCCCTGCGGGTGCCCCAGATTTAGCTCTGATCCCAATTGTTCAGTGCGGCAGCGGCGGGTGACAGTACTGGCTGTGCAGGGAGGGCTCCAGTTACAAACGCCCGGAATGAAGCAAGCAGGTGCTGGGAAGGTCATCTGAGGAGAGCACCGTGCCAATTCCTGGCTGCCTCTCGCTCACCCCTGTCCCCTCCAGCAGCACAGGAGGCACCTCTGCAGATGAGGCTGCGTCCTGCGGGAGCTGAGACGTCACCACGGCCCTGAGCAGTGGCAGCAGCTCGGCTTGTAGTGCCCGTGGGTCATGTCCCAGGGAGCAGAAATGGGTCTGAGTGTCAGTGGTGGGCGCTGGGGTCCCCTGTCACCCAGGGAGGGCGGTCCTGCGGGAGCAGTGCTTGCTGACCGATCCCAGGTGGGCACATAACAGCACACCTTAATGAGCTGTGTAGCTGATGCAACTTCTGTTTGAAGGCGGCAGCTCTGGGCTCACAGTCAGAGCAGGAGGATCTCTTTGGGACAGCTGTGGTGGTTTCCTCCCCGCTGCACACCTGTCCCCAGGGCTGGCTGTCCTGCTGCGGGGCAGCTCAGCTGTTTGCACAGCGACTGTCACACTTTGCAGCTCAGGGTATGAAGGTAACCTGAAATTGGAACCGCTGTACCTTCATACACTGAGCTGAGACTTGTGGTTCAGCAGCTGCTGCGGGAGCAGCTGATAGCTCTCTAAAAAAAGGGCAGAGGACACAGTGTGGGACAGAACCCACTACAGCTGCTCAAGGTGAGTCATCACCGCTGTGACTGCAGACACGAGGAGCTGTCCCGTGTGCACAGATTGCCCTGGTTATTGGAAATAATGGTGTTTTTTTTTTTAAAGTAAAACTATTCATATGCTGTGACAGCATTTTATTGTGGTGTTTCCAGGTGTACTTGCTCAAGCAGGTTTCCACCTGGTTGAATGTATAACAGAGTGTCTTACTATGGCATCGGTTCAGAAAGGAAACCTTTGAATTGAATGAGGGTGACAGAGGGGTCAGCCCCGCTCATTCCACAGAGCTCGTGCTCAGCTCAAGGCCTCTGCTGCCTTCTGTTTGCACTGACCTAACTCAGCTCATTGGTTGTGAAAGCTGGTGTGCAGCCAAGCCCCAAGCAAAGCCAGCGTGAGCTGCTGCCCTGGACAGCTGTGTGTCAGAGAACACGGACTCCACACTGCGTTGTGATGAGTCCAGGGACACGGTGCAAGCTTTAACACTGCTCCCATGCAGCACTTAAGAGCCTGATGTTCCTCAGTATCTTTTTCTTTCTCCTACGCAGCTCAGTTCAAGTTTCAAAACCATTGCTGATGATGTAACTGCATGATCCCAAACACTGAGAACAAAAAGTTGTAGCTTTATCTCCATTCTTAATTTGCAGTGACTGGAGAAAGGCAAAAGAGGACCTCCCGTGCTTGATTTGCAAAGCAGCAGTTTGTGACATCTCATGCTGACACCGTCACCAGGGGCTCTGGTGCCCCATGTTCCCCCTGCACCGCTCCACTCGTACCAGGGCTTCGAGACTAAAAACAACAGATACTGGAAGTTGAGGCAACTTTTATTGAGACTGTACAAGCAGGGCACTGGAAAAAAAACAACAGTGGCTTGATGTTGGGGCCAGCTCTGTGGAGTGGAGTACGAAATCAAAAAGGCACTAATCTTAAGAAAAGACACTCCGTGTATTCTAAGAATATAATTCATTTAATACTGTTAATTTTGTAGCACAAAAAAATAAAACAAGCTGTGATCCCCAAAATAAACTTTAAAAGCTTACACTTTAATATTATTGCCTGAAGTTCACGGTCTTTAAATTACATATTGTGTTTTAAAGTTTACACAGTGAAGACTGTCTCAAATACAAGGCCACCTTTCCCACTGCAGTTACCGTATCCTTGTCCCAAAAGCATTTACCAAACCAAGAGCACAGCTGTAGGGTGCTTCCCCGCCCCCTGAAGGCAGTTCTTTCAGGCAGCTCTTGCTTTCAAATGCAGGTACTGAGGAAAAATGCTCCAAAACTTCACTAGAAAACAAAGGCAGCCCACTCGTTCCCAGGGTGCTAACATCGTATAAAAGAATGACTTTACAGGCACATGAAATGGCACAAAGAATGCTGTTTGTCCCTTTACAAAAATAACACTCGGGCTCCTCAGAGCCCCACCCCAAACAGGATGTTCCCTTTTGCTCATTCGTTCCAAGTTGTAAACAATCGTGAATTAAATCAGCGCTTATCCAGTGATGGACACCGATCAGAACCGTTCCCATGGACGCTTTCAGACCGGACAGCGGCCTCTGAACAGACACACACAGCGGGAAGCAGAGCAGCAGAGACAGCCCTTCGTGATGGACAGCTAGTGCAGCACCACAGCCTGACCCCACAGCCTGACCCCACGGCCTGACCCCACGGCCTGACCGCAGCTGCTGGTTTGAAAGCACGAGGTGTGTTAGTGGAGCTCATGTGAAGCTGTCACACTCACACTGCGCAGTATGGGTACACGGAGGGGTTCGTGCCCACGTGGAGGAGACCTCGTACAGCGACAGACGGCGCACGGCAGCGAGACGTGGAGAAGCCAGACAGTGCTTCAGAGGAGAACACACACGAGCACGTGCAGTCTTTGCATGAGAACACCTGGCATAGGAAAACGGCAGAGATGTTTTGAAGCAAGTTTACCGTCAGTGTAGGTGGGGCAGCACGCTGCATCTCAACCACCCCAACGTCACCGAACCGCACTGCAGGAACGGAGGAATACTGCTCATCTGGGGCCCGAAATTCACAGCAAGGTAAGGGCTCTTTTCTTTGCATCGGGTGCCACTACACACCGTGTTTGCATAGTTTGGAAGGAAAAATCTTCTGCTTTTCTGCGTCTCAGAACACAGTGAAACCTGAAACGACGCCCGTGTTCACGGCATACACCTTATCCCACTGGGGATGAGGCAGGACGCTTATTGTCATGAAGAAAACAACAGGTTAAAAGCTGTGCTCAGGGTCTCAAATCTCACAGTATTTATTTACGGACTGGGACATGCAAAGGAGGAATTCCACAGGCAGTCTTCAGAAGAGCTGCCTGTACCGAGGGCACGGCTGAAGGCAGATTTCTCTGCAGCACTGAGCTCAGTGCCACTGCTGTTCACAAGGTGACTTTCAGTAGTACAATCCATGTAGTAAATGTACAGGTGGAGCTGGGGCACAGAAATTCACGACCTCCTTTAGTTCAGAGAGCTGCATAGCTTTTCATTGCAAGACAACCTGTCGATGCCTATTGTCAAGGATTACAGCACCAAACACTTCAGTCAATGCTACTCTACTTCACAGTTAATCTGGTAGTAAAATGCTCTACAAGAACTTCTAGACTGTCAGCCACTTGATTAATACTACAACAGATAACTAACAGATGAACCGAGGGCTTCTTTAAAAAACCAAACACCACAGCATTGTACATCTCCTGTTGGAAATGCCATTTTTACACTTCTTCAGTGTCTTCCATGCAGGGACCTCACGGCACTTTCAGATGAGTGAGAACAAATGTACTCCTACGAGGATCAAGTGACGCAGTCAACAAGGAAACGCACCGGAACTGAGGACAGCGATACCATCTGACATTTGCAAGAAGCAGGGAGCTTCTGCAGGTGTCTGAAGGTTCTCTTTTTGCTACAACAGACAGCTTCAGATGTTGAAAAATGAACCATTGGGGCACTACTGTTTTCCTGTCAGATATCCCTTGTTTTCTGCAGCGGATATGTTCCCTTACCCAGGCTGCATTCTGTTAAATCGGTGCTCAAATCATTTAAAATACATGTTCCAGTTCACCTAGAAAACACATTTAAGGAGAGCAGAAGATACTGCTGTACCTAAGCTTTTGTGACCTGTACACAGGCTGAGGACTTGCCCTGTGTGACATCAATAACACTCACATAGCTACAGCCATATCGTTCCCTACCAAAGGTGCAATTACAACAGTACAGTTTATGTACAGAAAAGGGCAGAGAGAGCCATACCCATAACAGACACCGTGTGGGCTCCTCCAGCCTCAACATTAATTCCCAGGTGGGAAAGCCTTGGCAGCTGACTCCAATGAACCATTTCCTAGAGGATGCTGGGAGTAGGAGGGACCTCGGGCATATATAAGCCAGAGCCACCTGTTCTGGAAGGGTAAAAGTTGCAGCATGCAAAAAGATTTGTGATAGGAGGGGGAAAAAAAGAAAGAAGAAAGCAGTCCTGGAAGAGGAGCACAGCAATGTGGAGACACCCTGGAGAAAAAGGTACTGTGTTCAAAGAGGAGCCTTCAGCAGGTTGGGGTGGGCATAGCCAGGAAACTTGGGAGTGCTAAGGGAGACTGCAGAGAAATGGGTATAAGAGATTTATGTTTAAATAATAGGATTTTATCAGTATTTACCAAGGTCTTCTGTCCCATTCCTTTTGTACTTCTTCACGCCATGGCAATCTGATCCTTTTGCCTACCAAGTAACAGCTTGGTGACAAGCACTACTATGTTAGTAAAACTATTTCCAACACTGCAGAAGGGCTCTGTGTAAACCGGGCCAAAGTATCTCCCTTTAAAGCTCAATTACTACAGTTAGTGCTTGCAAAATCAACAGAAATACTTTTAAGTATGTCAAAAATGGGTCACAAGTATGAAACCCTCCTAAATTTCCTTATAAATAAATGCCTCAGCTTCAATGCAGCTCAATCAATGGTTATTTGTATTTAACACACACTTTCAGGGAGGTCAACAACAAGCTTAAGAGTTAACAGAAATGAGCAGCTTCTAATGCAACTGCTTAAAATACATAAGCTTCAATTAATGTCCTTGAAAGAGACCATCATTGTAAGTGTACTACCTTAGGGCAGGTTCTCTTAAAACTAAGTCTTCTTCAGTCCTAAAATTGCATTTTTGTTGTTGCTTTTTGTTGGACAGTAACATGAGTCGCATGTTTTCTCTACGATTAGGGCTCTTCCTACTGAGCAGGCCAGAACAAGTCCATGGAAGTCTCAAGAGGAAAGGTTTTCTTCCCATGCTTGTCTGCTATATACCTGTATGCTTCAGTCTTCTCCAGCTTAAGGCCCAATACAGTTTTAAAAGTGAAACCAAATTCTGGTTGCTGTATCTATGGTATGAAGGTCAGGCAGTGACTTCAGTTGTATGTATTCCAAATGTGTATTAAAAGAACTGTCAAACTGCAGCAAGCTGGAAAAATGGGCAATGCTAGCAATGTGCCATTTAGCCATCATCCCACCTCAAACAATGCTAATGAGAGCCAGGAAAGGGAAGCAGCAGTGTAGAATCGGATCAGGGGAATCATTCACTCTCCTCTGGGTTTTGAGGGTCAAATATTTTGACGTGTGTGAATGGGAAGAGCCCTTTTCGCCCGTTGACTTCTCCTTCCCACTGCCCGTTGATATTCATCCTTGTCACCTTCACAATATCTCCAACCTGCGCCATTAAAGAAACACCAGTTAGCACAGACAAGAATCTCACTTTGATACAAGTCGAAGAATAATAATACAACTTCATAATTTTAAAAATACCTTTAGAATAACTGCTTTCCCTCCAGCTTAACTTAAGCAAACGCTTTGTTGCTGGAAGTCTGCGCCCTTTTTGGAAAAACTTAACTAAATGTATATTTACATGTTGCAATAAATTGCTGAGCCACACCTTTTCCTGTAGAGAAGCTTACTTCATCATGCTACAGTATATTTAGCTTGGAGGGGCTGACATCACTAAAGCTACCATGGGTAATGAGATGCAACATGCATTCACAAGAGCACAGTACTCATTTTTAGCACGAGGAGGTTTATTTCATGGAAAAATTCTCTTTTTCAAAGAGATTTCTGCAGCAAATAGACTTGAAGTTCTAGTTCTGGCTATTGTGCTCTAAGAAACTGACGTAGTTCTCTAAACTTGATACACTTCCAAAGCAGACAGAAGCATTTTCAAACACTTCATCCCAAGTATGAGATGTACAAATTCGAGCTTGGTTTGTTGCTTTCACCTCCACTTCCTGTCAAAGAATTTGAAACAGGAACAATGACTTGTCAAGCCTTTCCTATCACAACTGTGTCTCTTCCTATTTGGCCATAGACGAGCAGAGCTGAGCTATGAGCAAGCAAAAAAACCCCAAACCATCAGCTCGAGTGACAAATGTTCAGTGCCTGCATTTAATCTGAATTAGGTTAATTCACAGAGCAGACTGATATCTTGGGCAGTGCTGAGGACTACCTACACAGTCATTTCTCCCTGAACTGCTTCAGAAGAGCTCAGCTTGTGGCCTGTTGCAGCAGCTCTCTAACTACACCTCCCTTCCTGTTTACTTAATTGCATCTATGTGGTAACTATAGTAAATATTAGAGAAGTGACATTAGCAGCTAATAGCTAAGGTCACA
The DNA here is from genome assembly GCA_013399175.1 of Odontophorus gujanensis. Lineage (NCBI taxonomy): Eukaryota > Metazoa > Chordata > Aves > Galliformes > Odontophoridae > Odontophorus > Odontophorus gujanensis. The sequence continues at coordinate 285,603 of VXAB01011900.1, forward strand.
AGAGGTAGAACCACACTACCACCAATGGTGAGCACTTCAGAAGGTCCTTCCCCAAATGAGGACCAAGTGCTGTGCAGCTGGGCTTCAGATCTGCAGCCTGCTTCTGTAAACTCCAGAGGTAACGAGCTGTGATCTTCTTGAAAGAAAAACAGCATTTATTTACTGACATAGTACGTGTAACAATTTGTATGCATTAACACTGAGAACTGATGTGGGCCCTTGGCAAAGGACTGTAATGTAAAACTTCTCAGTTAATAGATGTGCATCTTCCATCAAATTAAAAAGCTGACTTTACTAAACATCACTAGAGCCCACTGAAACCAGTTACCATCACTGCAGTGTGTGTTTGTTCTTCAAAGATTGCTCAGAAGCATTCTGAACCTGTAAGTGAGGCTTAAGGTGTTACAGTGAACCCTGGCACTCACTCAGCACTGGGCAGCTCTGACAGTTTCTCAGAAATTTAAGCTTGATGTTGTGTGTTAGGATGCAATCATTAATTAAATGTGCTCGCCCCCACCCTCTCGCCCTGCTTTTATCTCTACTTGTAGGTTTTTTCCACTTCCCACCAACGTTCTGCATGTCACACATGGAACAATCTTCACCTTGTACTTTCCAGAGAGGAAAATCCCCTGTGAACACCCATACATTTCTGTGATAGTTGTGAGACTTCAAATTGTCATTTTCATGTGTGCTGCTCATAACCTCAGAGCTGAATGCAGCATTTCCTATAAGCAGCTACGCACCGCCCGAGAGTTAGCACGCTCCTGCAGCATCAGTGTGACTGGTTTTCATCTCTTCTTGGAATGCTGCAGCTTGCCCTGATGGTGTGCTTGAGAAAAAGCACGATTTGTCTGACTTCTCATTCAATGGAAAGTCTAGGGAAAGCTTTATATAGTAACAAGACGACTTAAACAGGAACCTAACAGAAGCCTCTTTAGGAAAAGGCTGATAGCATCTATAAATAACTCAGTGTTACTCTGCTGGTTTTAAGTAACTTTTGAGACAGATTTGAGTTCCAGCTTTTAGACTCAAATTCAAGAAGACTCATCACAACAGTCAGCACCTATCAGGAAGCTGCATTTGTACCACACCACAAACAATTCACCTGGAAGCATTTTAATTTATTAATGGAAAAAAAAAACACAACAGCAGTACGCAGGGCCAAAGAAACACATGGACTCACATTCTCTGAGTCAGATTTAATTCTGTTCACATGTTGCAGAGTTCCATCCAAAATCCGTGCAGAAGGCCTAGAAAAATATCCTTCAATTTGTCTGATTTTACAATGTGAATGGGCTTGGAAGTCTGACTTCAGCTGAGCAAAAACTTAAAAATACAGTAAGTGTATCACCTTTCCATAAAGCACCACATAGATCAACAATGCAAGAGGTTCTTCAGACTGCTGGGCAGGTGGGGCTGCTAGGGATCTCAAGTGGCAGTTAAAGAGCAGTAGCTGGGAAATGCTTCTCAAAGTATCCTGTCATATACCAGGGACAGCTGGATGCCCTCTCACACCACACTGGTTTTAAACAAAATGCAGTTGCCTTAAAGATGAAATGCAATGGCATGCTGAAACAAGGTTCTGGGCAAGGAACCTTGATGTCATGACCAAGTAATTGCTGGATCCATGTTAATGACCTCTGGATTAGCAACATCAGAAAGAATCTGGTCAAGTAGTCCCTCTGTGCGTTTTCCTCTCTCCAAACACTAAGCACAGTATTTGATGCATTCCCTTTAGACCCCCTGCTCTACAGTGTGATCAGCTGAGGTGTGATTCTGCATGAAAATTACTTAACATGCTGCTGCTTTTAGAGAACGTTTCAGCCCTGTCAGAAGGACTGTCTTATGATCAGGAACAGGACAGTCAGGAGATCTGGTTCTATTCTCATTGCTGCCACGAACTTCCTGTACGATTCTGGACAGCTCATGAGCCCTTATCTGTAAATGAGGATAACACTTCCTTAGTGTCAGCATCCCTCAGATAAGTAATTCACTTGTAAAGTATGCCAGCATCACTGCATGGAAGTATCAACTGCTGACGTGAGTAATACTTCTGAAATGCAGCCATTTGGTTCCACCCTAACGATAAAAATCAAAATGCATTTGAGATAGCATCCTTTCATTATGTCCCTGTTACAGCATGAATTCAAAGCCCCAGGGGAATGCAAGTTGTGGAACATGCCAGTCAGAAAGCTTACTTCATTCACTCTAAACTCTTCCATACCTGTCTCCATTTGAAGCTGATTCATACACTGGAAAGGTTTCCTGCATGCCATTTGAGTCACGTAGGCAGCGAATACAGCACATTCTACAGATATTCCAGCAACTAAATTATTTGGTATCACACTGTCCCCAAAAGATAAAAAGCTAAACAAAGAAAGCAGAGTTTGGCTGAACTACAAGCAGGACAAAACAGGACTCTGACTGAGGAAACCAAAAGGCTGATAGCACACCACTGTTACCCTAATTTCCACGCTCTGTATTTGCCCAAAATTGCCCAAACCTGAGCATCAAGTCATTCAGACCCGAGGAAAGTCCATTCTGGAGATGTGAGAACAGGTCAAAGGGCAGCACAGAAATGCTGCTGGCCTAGATGCAATTAGTCTAGCCTCATCTAGGAACAGTCATGTAGTTTGGCAGTTGTCATACCTATGCTTGAAGAGCAGAGTCGGGGTTGTAGTACCACAAGAAAGCACAGCTTTTCATTCAATTATGACAGCCTGTCTCCTGCTAAGCATGTTGTGCTCTCCAAATTCCTTACAGTCACAATGCTTCAGTAGGGGACTGTACCTGAGCCATGCAAGTGACAGCTTTAGCACAGGAACTTGTCTAGTTTATCCCTACTGCTTTCAGTTTCATCTGAAAATTAACACTGCAAACAGTTCTGAGTGTGAAGATGCTCTGCACTGTAAGGCACTGAACACAGTCACAATGGGAACAAACTGACTGGAAAAGGAGGTCACAAAGATTCCAAGTGCACACCATCTCCAGTGTAATTGTTAGCTGCATTTTCTAATGTAGCACACTGGAAAGTTGGTACCTGTCAGCACAGACACAGAAATCCTGCCACCAGCATCATTTTCAATTAATAGCTCACAGAAATAAAGCTCCATGATCAACTTTTAAAACCAGGACCTATGCTTGTATAATTTAAGCAAAACAGACATCCTTGTGGTTAGATGCATTTTAATATTTAACACAGCAGTACAAGATTTCCTTGGCTAAGAAAAGCACTATGCTTGTTGTCAAGTGATAGCAGCAACCTAATTTCCTAATTAAGGAAGTTCTACTACTAGCACATTTTGCCCTACTTGTCTCTACTTTAAAATAAAGAGGAAAAAGGTTACCTGTAACCTAATTGCAACAAGCTCAGGAGAAATACAGTGTCAGTTATGTAACTGTGGCCAACAGATATTCACTTCACCAATACATTTCAGTGAAACCTTAACTCCATGCTAGGAACTGAAGGCATCTGCATGTTTAATACAGATGCACAGATCAAGCTGCCTAATACTATACAATGCTGGCACAGGTGCAGAGGAAAAAAAAGGCATTTATTTTTTAACAGTTCTTATATAATGAAGCTCTGTGTACGTATAGAAAAAATAATCTTAAGATTCCCTATATTCCAAATCTGGACGTGAACTCCTGGACTGCTGCTGCCCTCAGAATGGTGTATGACCAATACCTCACAAGCACTGCAAATAATGGTAGGAACTGCTGTTTAGTCACCTGGCAGACCAAAGAGTGGCAGCTGCTGCTGCTGCTCTCCCATTTTCTGGTTCCTTAAGTCATTCCACTCCATTTTATATGGGGAATTTATTGTTCACAATCTGAACTGGCCTTTACACAGCTTCCCTTAAAGGGAATTACCTACCATTAACTTCGCTACTGACTTTGCTAGACATGAAGAACTTTGTTGCGTAGATCCAAGCACTGAGTACTCAATCACCAACACATCAGCTGCTACTTTGTGGAAAAATGCACCAGGTCTTGGGCTGCCAGGCACTTAAATCTGGACATCACGCACTGTCTTAAGACAAAGCTTCATTAGTATATGAATGCCATCAGGCTGGCTGCACAACTACAGATTATTAATGCTGAGAAACCTGAAGGCAGACTGTACTGCAGGAACAGTGCCAGTAATCTCTGCTCTTATAAAACTCATCACCTTCTCAAAGCACTCTCTTGTGTAACCATTGAGCATGGGGTTGCCCTCCTAGTTTTCCCAAGGAAAACCAGGGTTGAAGAAGAGCAGTATGTAACCTTGTCGGATGGAGTTCTAGTTCCAACAAATACAGGACACTGTATTCCTGTCCTTCATATTCCTTCCCCTAGAGCACCAGAAAGGAAGGAAACTGCCTCTTGCCAAAAGCACGCAGCTAGTGAAACAGATCTGGCTGTTGCTTTTATTGTGTGGGTTTTTTATGCATGTGTGCAGTACCTCTGGAAATGCTCCACACGGCAGTAACAGAACTCAGAAAGGCTGCAGGGAGAAACTGCAAACTTCCATCATTTCATTAGAGATGTTAAATCTGCACTGCCAACGTAATGAACTGAACTGACTACAGTTAACACATCAATATTAGAAATAAACACAGCAAACTTCACTAGTGGTTCACTGCTGGAAGGAAATGCTTAAGATAGTATATGCAGTAACTTTGTGATAGTAGCAACAATATAAACTGGCTTTTAGCCTCTGGAAAGATAATTCATTATTTAATTTAGATAATAAAAATAGAGCATATAGTGCAATATCAAATCAGTATTTACACATTAATGAGTATCCAAGTTAGTCCAGCAAGTCCAAGCAGTAACAAATGCTATGCTTCCTAACAAGTGTCCTTATGGGGGAAAACGACATGGCAGTTACCCCTAAACTTGCTTGCCATAAAGCTGTCCCATTTTATAAACTATTCCAAAGTTAAATGCTTTCTCATCCTACCAAACATCTGAACAAGGATTTTCAGTAGAATATTCACTTTATAAATTGTATCTTTAAAAAAAATTTACCTTCCTTACCAAACAAGTTTCTTGTCTCTAACGGGCTGTGGATCTTTATCTTGTCCTACATTCTGACAGCATATGTAAACAATGGCATACAACACAACAATCAGACTTGAAAGCAGAGAGCTTGTCCCATTTTCAAGCTGAACCCTGGGAAATGACATCTCTCCACTTAAAAGGAAGCTGAGCAGATTACTATGCAACTTTATTTACTCCAGATGGTATTCTGCTTCTTTCACGCACTGTCTGCATGCTGACCACAGAAAGCTAGAACCAGCAAGCAGATATTCTGCTTTCATACTGCTGGATCAGTTTAGACAAGATTACAAAATCAGTACAACTGTACCAAGGTGTACTGCTTGTGTCATCCACACAAGCTGAACTGTGACTGAGGCTGAATACTGTAATGTACTGTTATTCTATTCACTGCTAACTTTCTTCCTCAACATACCCAAAAGCTTTTCCTTCCCCCCCACTAGCTACTGCCTGTGCTCTTAACAGAACTTCTAGTCTAAGTGAACCCTATTATTTTCAACCACATTTAATTATGACCTCCAGTAGTTTGGATCATTAAGTGACACGCAGTGCCCTGACAAGGTTGGGCCAGCAAAAGGTGTTATGCAAGCGAAAGGAAGATCATGAAAAGAACTTGGAGTTTTCTTTAAAAATAGTACATGGGACAAAAAAAATACGTCACTGTAAAATGAGGTTGCTCACTCTCCCTGTGCAAGGATGGAAAAGCTATAACGACCAATTAAAAAAACAAAGTGTAGATCAGCTCCTGCAATCCTACACCTGAAGCCTCCTGAAAAGTCACAGTGTGGCTAAGGTGAGTCTGTAAAGAAAACAGACTGCACAGGAGGACAAAACATACCTGTGATGGAAGACAAAAAACGTGAGGTATTAAACCATTAGAATTCAGTGTGAGAGTCTTTCAAAGAATTTCAGCAGTTTAAAGGATCAAAACAATTCAAACCTGCATGTTGGACTGAGAATTAATCCTACCAGTAGATCAGGGCAGCTAAAACAACAGGATTAACTAGGTCACTAAACAGCGAATAAGAGAACGTCACTAGTGAGAGCCATCCTCCCCAGCACTCTGCTGCCCTGCAGCAAAGCAAGTCCCCTGAAGTTGTTCTATGACACACTGCTAACCTAACAAAATCAACTGCTTGCCTTACTCTCTTCAGAAGCATGAACAGTTTTGGCAGGAATCTTCCGTACAGTGCAGTTGGCAGAGAATTTACTTTTCTTCCTATGATAATTTTCACACGCTGTTCACAAGTGACAGGCTGCTAGCTTTTGTTAGACTCCAGGAAAACACAGTGATATGTTTCATTTTCAACTCCCTGCCACCAGTAGAGATTGTACAAGAGGGCATCTTTGGGAAAATTTTATGAATAACCAGAAGTCACAAACTAAACCTTCCAAATCTCAGTGAAAAGTGTCAGCTTTGGCAGCAGCTTCCATTTGCAAGCTGAGAAAAGGCAACAAAGAAAGTTCAAAAATATTTTTAAAGCCACTCTTCTACTTGCTAAGATGTTGTTGCTTCCCTTGCTTCTTATAAAGAGTGTCTGCCCTCACCCCCCCTCACACCCAATAAGCTACAGTTGGACTCGACCTCTTGAGGTCCTTTCCAACCCCTATGATTCTATGATACAGTTGAGAATCAGAAAAAATAATTGTTCATCAGCAGTCCTTACCTTTCTATTTCAGTTCTCAGCCTGGAATGACCAATTAAACATCCCTTTCCTTCTCCAAGATTAAGAGGAGAAGCAGAATCATCTCTCCCTAGCACTTCCTCAGAAGGATGTATTCTCCTGCTCTTGTAGCATATTTCACTGTTCCATAGGCAGGACAGCAGTGCATTAAGCCTAAGTTCTGCAGTAGCTTAGTCACTTTTCTCAAAGGAAGTGGTACAGATAAAGAAATTTTTATACATCTTTCTTCAGAACATAATAGAACTTTTCAGTCTGTTGACACAGATAAACAGACTCCGCGTGAAGTCATCCACACCAGCTCTGCCACTAACAATATTGAGTTTATTTTTCAAAATCACTGGAAAACAAAAGGGAAAACTCACCTCTAATGCCAGTGCAGTCTTGTCATAAGCGCAGGGTACTCTCTTTTGGATGGCTTTGGCATAGACTGGTCCATTCTGTGTCGATGGCAGAGGATTGATCACTGCTCCAGGTGTACTGGATACTGTGGGAAGGGGACTTGTGGTCTGGGGCTGAGCATAAGCATGGGCGGGTTCTGGAATACCGTAACTGTTGGAATTCCTGTTCCCATGCTTCCCAATAGAAGATCTGACTAGCTTTTCTACGTAGGGAACAGGAATCATTCCAATACGACCATCCTTGTTCCTGGCACTCCACCACTGTTCTTCTGGCTTCTCTACAATCACCAGTATTTCGCCCTTTTTAAATGGGAGATCCTCAGCATCGTTGCCAGGAAAGTCATAGAGAGTCCGAACGTATTCCACATTTTCTTCGGCAGCGGACATAGTAGGGGCAGATCCAGATCCCATTGGTGGACTTGGATACCTAAGTTTAAGAAGTTCCAGTTATCAACAGCTATTGTTTGGTATTTCCAGTAACAAAGCTAGCCACCAGCCGCACACTAGGAACACCAGTTAAAGGGGAACTACCTACATTCACCTTTGTAACAAAATACTGCTTGGTAGCACTGTGAAGCATTTAATGAGTTTAACTCATGCTCTCAAACAATTACTTAGGTATCTAAATTATTTTCCCCAGAAACCCAATCAAAATGTATCATAGATGCAAAAAAAGAAAAGGGTATAATAAGACCTTAACTATTGTTTTACTGTCTCTTTTGGATTATTGTGAAGATGTTAGGGTAGAATAAAGATCTCTGTGGCTTAAAGTTATGAGAAGTCGTGATATATTAAAAAAAAGTTTTGGGTGACTGGGGAGGCACTCTTGGAGAGCTAATTTATCCTCTCCAGTTCATCACATTTCCATCTTTAACCTCAGCATCCATCTCTGTTGAGAATTCCGTAACTCTGAATGCTGGACTTGAGAGAGCACAGCAGAAAAAAGGGAACAAAAGTAAAGGAAGAATACAATAAACTCTTCAGGCTTTCTGATTCCGTAGGCAGCAGAGCATCCTTGTACCAGAATGCTGTTGTTTATATTCAGGATTTGAGGGACAGTCACATTAACACCAAGAACTCCTTTGCTTAGGAACAGAGATAGCTCTTATGTTTTTAGGATACAATACATTTCCCTTCCATTCTGGAAAGGGATACAGAATTAAACTCCCTAATCTTATTGTCATAACATCAGCTCTCAAAGGGTCGTTAGAAAAGAAAGATTATTACTATTTAAGAGTACTCATTACCTAGTAACATAAAGTGACTTTCTCCATAAAAAACATGAACTAACATCCACTGGAAAGATCATAGCACGAACAACACTGCTTTCTACTATGTATGTACACTTCATGAAGTCAGAAGAATTAACAGCCTTCAAAAGCACAAGCACCTGAGATGCATCACTGAAAATGCCTCATTTTAAAGAGAAATGAGAATTAGCAATAACAGTTCTGAAAGAAACTCCTGTCCACCCCTTTCTAAATCTAGTCCATTAATTTAAAGAAAGTAAATCTGGAAGTGCTGCCCGTCCTTCTCCCTCTTGCATCACACAGAAGTCTCCTTTAAACAGAAGTTCACACAATCAACCACATCATTGAGTTTTTCCAAGATTTTAGAGCAGGAATTATGCTGCAAATAACCACCTCCACACCCCTCTCTGCAGTTTTACAAAAAAGCCTGCTGGTTCACAGTACACTAGGTCCCATCTGGCCCTGTGTGCTGAGAACCACCAACACCTGCATGCAGTGAAATCCTTGAAAATAAGGTGGCACTGAGATGTTCAGGAAACGTTTCACACAAGGTATGACACAAATACTAAGAGAACAAGTGGAATCAAGTAAGTTTATAAGTTACGAAAGCCAAGTCATTGCCGTCCATGACTAAGAATGAGGTTTTTTGTTTTCAGAAAGGTCTGACAGTGCTCGAGTTAAGGAGAACAGAGATGAGCAAAAAGATCATTGCAGTATTGACTTTTTTTTTTTCCTCCAAACTGTCCAAAAGTTTAAACATGCACATAACCATGGGCAGCTCCAGCTAAGTGTTTCTGCACCTGTGAAGGATGAGGGAATCTGTCACCTACCCATTTCTTTAGCCACAGCACAACCACTACCAGAAGGTTTCTCAGCAGCTTTAGGAGCTCTTGAGGCTTTGTCATGCTCCTCCCACCCCTGACAGCTCTGCAGAAGCTGCTGACCACTTGTGCTTTTCAATTTGACGCTACTGTCAACTTCTGACAACTTACTGATTGTGACTAAGAGCTGGACTATAACAACGTTAAATTGTGACTCTAAAACTCAACGTTATTCCCCACCCACAATAACCTGTTAACCTGAAAGAAATCCCTTAAGCTGCACAATTTAGAATTGAAGCTATCTGAATTTTTATTTTTTTTTACACCATATTAATAGCTTTTCTCCTTGTTCTATCCAGGGAGTCCAAAGGACAGAATAAATATGTTCCAGAGTTAGTGGTGAGGTGTTTAGTGATGCAGGCTGCAGGTATGCCCCACACTGAGTGCAGGACAAAGAATGAGCTCTGAGCCAAGTCACATTTTCCCATCCTCCTAAAAGAGCTTTTCTCAGTGTATGCACATGCAGAGACAAAGAGTGCCATAACCAAACAGAGCTAAATGCTTTTCCCCTCTTTTGGGGAAAAGCCACTCTAGAAGTTTTGTAAACAACGTTTTAGAACGCATGAGGATTCAGTGAGCACGGTGAAGCAGGAATCACAGCAGCACGACCTGTTGGATTCACTGTGGATGCGAGCACAGAACAACTGAGTTCTGAGGCCATCGGCTTCTCAGCCTTCCTAGCAAAGGGACAATACCAGAAGGCTGTTACAAAGCAAGACCACACCCTCCTGCAAGACAATCACACTGGGTAGCAGCGATGTTCGCGGAGCCTCCGCATCTGCCTACATTCACCATGAGGACAGGCCCTATGCACTACACCGACGAGAATGACAACGAGCAACCCACGGCGGACACCGAGGAAGACTCCTGTCAGAAAGAGATCCAAAGCAGAGGGCCCCCGGGCACAGCACGGCCCCGCAGCTCCGAGGTGGGAGAGCCGGGCGCGGCGGCACTCACCTGGGCGCGGGCTCGATGAGGGTGGTGGTGTCCAGGTAGTGGATCTTGTAGAACTCCAGCAGGGCCGGCAGGTGCTCGAACTCCTGATCGCCGATCTTAAAGCGGCGGTTGGGTAAGGAGTTAATGATGTAGTGCGACACGCGGGAGTTCTCGGACACCGACAGCACGTAGTCCCCCGGGCAGGTGGACGAGTCCCGCACCAGGAACATGCCGTGCCGCTGCCCCTGCAGCCGCGTCTGCGCCTCCGCCCGCGACACCGGGCCCACGTACCAGCTGGAGCGGTCCGACGAATCGAACCGGGCGGCGGAGGACATGGCTCCGGGCGGGGAAGGGCGACGGAGTGGGGATAGAAGGCCAAGAGCCCGGAGGCCCGGCGGGAAGAGGAGGAGAGCCGGGGAGGGGAAGGCCCGGCCGGGCGCGAGGAGGAAGCGCCCAGCCCGGCGGATGGGCGGCCCGGGGACGGGGGGTGCGGAGAAGGAAGCCCCGCGCCTCTGAGGCGGAGGCCCGAGGGGAGCCGGGCGGGGCCGGCCGGGCGCGGCGCTCAGGGCCCCGATGTGCTCAGCGGCGCGGCGTGCGGGGCAGCATCCTTCCCGCCTCTCTCAGGCCCGGGCGGGCTGCGAGGAGCGGCGGCAGCGGGCAGCCCGAGAAGGCGGGCGAGGAAATCCCGCTGCGGTGCCTCGGCGCCGGACGAAGGGGGGAACGGGAGAGGGGCGAAGCGCCGGGCTCCCGCTTTCTCCTACGGCTTCGCTCCTCTCTCAGAGCCGAGAACCAAAATGGCGGCGGCGGCGGCGCCGTGTAAGGGGAGCCCGCCGGAAACACCGCCCCGCGCAGGCGCGCTGCGCGCCGCGGCTCGCGCCGGCGTGAGGGGAGCGGTGGGCGGGAGGGACTCAGAGCCCGCCCGGCGCGGGAAGGAGGGAACTGAGGGACCCGTGCTGTGTCTCCATCTTCGTGGGGCCGCTCTGCTCTGTGTGTGCCCCTACCAGCCCTTGGGCCTCTCGCCCCTCGCAGCTCACTGAGCTCAGCTAGCACCCACGTTGCCTCTCCTGAGGAATTTGGGTTTCCTTTCTTATTTTATAAAGGACGAAGCATACCGCTGTGGTAACCTCAGATCTAGATGCTTTCCTACACGCTCATAATTTCCCCTCGCGCTGTTACCAGACGACGAGGTCAGAGCCCTTCGGGCCGCGGGTGGGGGTGAAGGCATGTGGGGTGAAGGGGGAGGAAAGAAGGAAGGAAAAGAAGGAAAAGGAAGAAGTCCTGGAAAGGGCTCGGCGAGGCCTGGCAGCACTGAGTGCATGAGTTGGGGGCAGGCTGCAGCTGTGAGCTGGAGGAGCAGCACCAGCCCTGGCCAATGTGAGACAGCTGCAGTGGTATCACCGCGCCGGGCTGCCCTAGGTAAGGACACGACAAAATAAACACCCCAGGAGTGAGACAAATGATATGTTTTTTTATGCTGTCTCTGTGATCTTTGTTTGATTTCATTTTTTTTCTGTTTTGCTTGTGAGGCTGTCGGTGTGAAGTGAAGCAGGTGAAGTGAGTAACGTTTCAAATGGAGAAGCAGATTGGAGGTGACAGCCACAACCTGCCCAGCCGAGCTCCAGCTTTGCCATCTTCCTTTCACAGTCTGTTTTTTCCAAAAGCTCAGTTTTTTTTCACTTTATTGCCTATGTTGGCGGCCAGTGCCAGCTGAGGTGTTCAGATTGAAACATATGGGCTACACCTCTGCAAGCGTTGAGCAGAGTTCAGATAACAAAAGCTCAGATTCTTAGGTTTTAGAAAAAAATACATATATATTCAGGAAAATCTCTTGGTGTCGCTAATACAGAAGGATTTTAAACTAGGCCCTAAATACATGTGCAGGTATCAGTTCACCAGCTGCTAAGTACAGCCATCTCCTGGGTGGAAAACAACAGCTGTTTAATCATGCAGAGAAACGTGAGCAAAACAATAGGGCCAGAGATGAATAGTTCCAACTGAAAATTCACATCCATGCAGACTTTTTTTTTTCTTTTAGGGAAACTTACCTTGTAGCTCTACCTTTGATCCATTCCTTCTGGTTTAAGTACTTCTACCTGCCAATGAGAGTCAGTTTTAAGCACAGGTAAGCAGGGTACAATAGATTATGAAGGTTGTTATGTTTGTCATTTGAATGGGTTTGGATCATTTTCCATGCAGCTGTGGCCAAACTACAAGACAGTACTTGAAATAATAAGCCAAATAATGGTTAAAAAATAATTACAAAAGCCACATGTTAGAAGCAGAATCAGCATTACATAGCATATAAAAAGGAAATAAAAATTCATGCTGCATTTTTATTGAATTATAATTAGTTTTATAGTATGATAAAAATCGAATGTAAGTCAAACGTGTAATTATCCTGCCTCCATTTCGTGTAAATAGTATGAATATCTCTAAAGAGTTGAAACATGTCAGGAATAAATAGTGCTTGGTTACAAACCAGTTTCAGTGCAGTACTGCACATGACTCAACTGATGGCTGAGGAGCCAGCACAGCCACCTCTCCAAGAAGACACTGAGGCATAGCAGGCTTTTCAGTTTGGAAGGAACTGCCACAATTATTTGCTGTTACTCATTCTTGTGCAGGCTATGTGCATCATTCCCCCTTCAAGTCATTCCTCCCTTAAGTTTTAATAACAGTCATTGAATGAGATCTTCGGTAAAACACCCCAACTTCTACTTACATGAAGAGAAAATGGTGATATATTCAAGCTTATTACTGTTACCAGGTAAGGCAGGGCAGCAGCTTTTTAGATTACAGTCATCTCAGACATGCCACATCCCTACGACTACGTTTTGTTTAGGAAGAGTGGAGAGATGTATGGATTTTTACGGCTGTTTAGGGCTCTACCTTTTTATTACATAGGAATAAGTTTATGCTCTCTGTCTTATGAATTGGCATCTTCTGCCCTCAGAATATTCTGCCAGATATTTGCTGCAGCACAACTGACAAAGTAGGGATCCCTTAAAGTGCATCAGCTGCAATGAAATAAAAACTCAGTTGGCAGATATTCCCTCGAGTAATTGCTGTCCCTCTTACCTCATGTCCAGATGCTTCTTCCTCTTTTTTTGCCAAAAGCCCCCATCAGTAGTGCTGAATGCCAAGTAAATTGTGCCTGTGGCTTGTTCCTGTGTAAGGAGGAATAACCTTGCATCAAGGGTATAGAATGAGAATCCTTATGTCTTTCAAATCAAGCACTGGGTATGCTTCCAAGGCAAAATTAACAATCCTAATTGAAATGAAGAGGAAGTGAGAAAGGATATGTTGGATTTGGAGGTAGACAGCTGGAAAGGAAATACAGCAGTGAAAGCACTTATGAAACAAAACCTGAAGCAATTACCATCACTTGTGCAAATAAGGAAGCCTAAAATACTTCAGGATACAAGTCCACTAATTACAAATCTAGCAAATATGCCTCTGTAGCTTTACCTCTGTCCTGACAGGAAATAGGAAAATAGATCATCAAGAAACCAAGTTGTTATTCTTCTGGACTTCCTAGCATATTGGCTGTTAAAGCTTTGATATTGTGGTCACTCTGTTCTGGAAGAGTTGTTTGGCTCTTGTCTTACAGACCAGAAATAATGTAAAGTTTTCTTAGTTCATCATTCATCTGTCTGCAAAGTCTTGTGCTGTGCTGTGAATGCCTCTTACTGCAAGGAACGAGACTGACGTATCTAGGAGACTAGAGGATTTTTTAATTAAAAGAATAAAAAACCAGAGTCAGCCTAAAATCCCCATGAGAGCATGTTTTCCTTGAGATAACACGAAGTTTATGTGTGCTAATGAGGGCTAATTTAGTTCCTGAAGTATCAGCCTCAATACAAGAATAGATTGATGATGATCACACTGCAGCATATCAATCTGTAATCTCTCCTGCAATTTCTTTGTGTGGGTAACTGCACTGAGCAAGAACAACAAAGCTCTTTGTATGATTTAGATACAATTTTTGTGCAAAACAGTTTAATTCTCGTTAGCCTTTGTGTTGGTTTGAAAAGGGGAATGCTGCACTAGAGCATGTCACTGCTGAATGGTCGGGATGGTTTGTCCTAAAGGAAATGTGCTTGTTTTTTTTCACTACAACAAAATGCGTGCAATTAAGTGCATATGGTAACTTGTAACTGTCATATTATGCTCAGATGAAATCTGGGGTCTGAAAGCAAACAAAGATTTGTTTTTACCAAATCAGAATACGGGATATCTGTCCTTAGAATTGGTTCATGTAATGTAGATGGCTGCTGGCAGCTTAAAATCAAAGACAGAAAAAAATAATGCAACGTTCCTAAGGTATATAATGTCCTTTAAGGAAAGCTGCTTTGCACAGCACCCAACTGTGAATTCAATAAATAACACCGTCACTAAATAGCATGTACTGATCAAGTAGAAAAATTGATCGCCTGACTTTCTAAAGATCTCTGTCCAAACTCTGAAGGAGTGATAGGAAAAGGTTGGAAAAAAATAGAAGCATGAATTTTACTCACGATGTTTCTTTAGCTTAGTAATTACATCTTACATTCTCCTTCATAACCTAAGAATTAGCCTGGCTGTGTGGTTATTTAAAATAGTAAGTAATGCCCTCTAGTGGTATACATTGGCAAAGGAAAATAAGCCAGACAAAGAATGATCCCATTTTTAATTATCGTGAGGGGCTAAAAAACATTTTCACTTGAAATACACTGCTTATCACTGGTCTGTTAAGACGAACTAGTTAGAATGTGAAACACACTGCAAGCAGCTCAGGTAGGTGTGTGCTAGGTGCCGGGGTTTAGTTGGAACAGCTGGATCTAGTACATGTCTGGAATCACTAGGAGTCCAGAATCACTTGGTCACTGTGCAGGCACAACAGATTGCCACTGCAGTGCTTGCAGTCTGGAAGGGATGGTTTTGTGATGCCCACATTAGATAGATCTGTCCTTACATGTGAGAGCTGCGTTGAATTCTTACACATTAAATAGCTCGGTAGGATAAAGATAAATACACCTCAGGCTCCTGTATTGCAGTGTACAGTCAGAGTTTATTATCAAAAAGGATTTTCTGAGGATGTTCATGTATAGGGTTTCCTGTGTTTATATCAGATCTTCTGCTTTGTATTTGCCAATTGGCAAAGGGTCCAATATTGAGATAAAAACTGACAGTGCAGAAGAGAAAAAAATCTGACTTCCCAGACCAAGTGATTCAACTCCTCCCAGACTTATTCCAGAAGCCCAGTGTACTGATGTGGAGTCAATTAAATTTATTTTGAAATCATTTTTCTCCATAAACTAAATATCTCTAAGTGATGGAAGAGCATTCCTCTGAAGTAGCAGGCCAATGATTATTTGCCACGTGATGATAACTGAGCAGTGTTGTATCACTGATCACCACTTTGGTTTCACCCTTCCTCCTGCAACCCCACTACTGCTGGAAGATTTAATGCTTCTGGTACTCATGATTTTCCTGTGGTATTGATTAGTCAGTCCCTGCCCATCCAGGAGGGAAGGATCCCATAAGAAACACATCACAATCGTTTGGACTTTAAATCAGCTTATAAACTAACGTCAAGCAAAATGGCAGTCAGAAATGAATCATTTAGGTCTCCTTAATGAAGGCTTTTCTCTGCTTTATCTTTTTGAGCTGTGGTGATTCTGTTATTTTTCTGTCATTAGTTCAGCTACCACAGGGTCCTGGATGAGTGGCATCTTTGCTACTGCTTGCTAGCTGCTTATTACTTACTTTCTTCAGCTGAGGCAAACCCATTTCTGTTCTCTATCCTTTTGTAAAGTGTATATTAAAAGAGTGAATAAAAAATTGGCCCATTCCCCAAGCTGGTATATCTTCACTGATATTAAAGTAGCAACATGGGATCTAATTGAACTCTCCATCTTTTAGATTCCTCATCATGGTTAATAAAACTGTGACAGTAGTTAAAAAGAAAAAAAAAAGTTCTGACAAAGATTTATTAATTAATTTATGCTTCTGAACAAATGTGTCTGACAGTCAAATGATGAGATTGCCATATTCTGTACAAAGAGCTTTTTCTAGAGATCTTCTTTCCGCTGTGTTGACAGCACCTGTAGTACAGAAATGCAGGAGTGGGTGTCAGTTCACAGACTCTAGCCCAGTTATGAGGATGGCTGCATGCCCAGATGAGATGAAGGTTCTGTCTTCTTGCTACTGTTCCTGCTTCTGTAGGTTCAGTCTGGCTAAAAATGATCAAGCTGTCTGACGCCTGGCACAGGAGGAAGATGCTAGTTCTTACCTTCCTATGTTAAGCTTGCTAGAAGGTTTGATTACCAGAAGAAAAAAAAATCTCCCAAAACTGAAAAAGCTATTTCGCACTAAAAGCTGGAAGGAAAGGAGCTAGTCAAGCTGAGCTTTCTGTGCCTTTTTTTTTTTCTGTCCATGCTGAATGTTGAGAGAAGTCTCCTTCAGTTGAAAAGATCCTTTCTACTTTATCTGGGGGGAAATGGCAGTTCAGTGGTTACGTTAAAATTCCGCTTTCTGGCAGGTGAGCAGATACCGAGTGGTAGTGGCATTTTGTGCAAAACACTTGCAGATGAGCAGATAGTGACAGCAAATGTCAATTTTGTGCAGAACACTTATTTTTTTCAAACTTTTAAATACATATTTATGTATATAAGAAAGACATATAAAATCTTTGTGTATTGTTTTTTTTCTTTCAAGACTTAATTTCCTCAACTACTGGCAAAAAATAAATACTAAATTTTTTAATCTTCACTTGAATTGTCAAATTCCTCCCAGTCTGATACACTCATAACTTCTGATGGAAGGTCAAGGTGATACTTCATGCGGTCTGCGTGCCATTCTGAGAACCACTTCTCTGTTTCCATTAAGATAGCCCTGGGCAAGGTGAGGACACAGGCAGCCATCCCAGAAATGTCATCCTCCAGCTGGGGTCCATCCTCCCAACAGTCTCTCTCTGCATCATAAATGTGGACATAGTCCATGCGGATTCCTCTGTTGTGGGACCTGCCTCCCAGGACATAGATCCTGTTGTCTAAGACAGCAATACCTGGCTCTCCATGTCCTGCAGGAAGTGGACATACATTTGTCCACTGATCAGTGCTTGGCCTGTAGCAGGCAACCTGTAAAAAGAAAGAAACAGATTAGCCAAAACCGAACTTGGATCTTAGTGACAGAGCCCGGCTGTGTGGCAAACCACTTATGTAGCCACACAATACCATCAGTCAGGGTGGGGTACTGACAGTGGAGAGCATGTATCCCCATGCAGTAGAAGTGCAATGCTCAGTGGAAAACTCTGTGCATATTTGCCATATAACTGAATCACAACATCTGACCCAGCTGTTGTACTAACAGCTGTACGTCATTCCAAAAAATACACACTGAAGTGTGAGATGTTAATACAAGCTCAGACAGTGTGCCTGTTTGCATTAGGAAAAAATGTGCTGTATCATACAAACACGACAAATCTGCTACACTGTCTCAGCACCACATGCTGGAAGGATTTAGATTTCATTGGGTACCCACTTCACTAACTCCATTTATTTGTAAGGATCTTCTTATAACTCAGAAATATTTTTCACTAGCTTCAATTTTGCTATCTTCATTAGCCTTATAAGTGATTACTTTGTCTTTTTTCATTTCTTAGAAGTTGGAATAAGACACAAGAAAATTCTCCAGTCATCACTGCCCATCACTTACTGTATATTTTATTGCTTTATACAATTGCCATCCAATCCATTAATTGCACTTTCCAACATATCCTTAACAAATTCTGTCCTGAATTGTACGTTCCTAATTCCAAAGTTCCTGACTTAGGAAAAAATGCACACGAGAAGGCAAGGTAAAGGAAACTCAGCTGTTGTGCTACTTATGGGCTATGTGCATGCAAATGAATGTTATCCACCAAAGATGTTTTAAAATTTACATGAATCTCATATGCTGCAGCTTTAATGCTTAGCTAATACATTCAAGACACAGTAAATACATATGTCAAGTTTTGCGATTACGTAGAAGAGAGCCGGTGCTGCTGCTTGGCAGACAGTTTTACTCATGTATTTAGGAGGAAGACATCACATCAGTGTGCAAGCATCTGTAAGAAATAGACTCTTCCAAGACTTAGGTATGATATGCTTACCTGGTGAACATCCCTTCTGTAGCCAGAATCATTGTTGCTTCCTCCAATTACATAGAGCTTTCCCAGCAGTGCAGCCATGCCATGCCAAGCACGTCTCTCTGGACCATCTGCTAAAACTTCCCAGCGGTCAGTCTTTGGATCATAACATTGCAGCTCCTTCAAATAATCTTCTCCTCTCCTCCCGCAGGTAATATACATCTTCCCATCCAGTGCTGCTCCAGCATGTGCATAAACCTGCATCACCACACGGGAAAGCAAGAGGTTGAGGTCTGTATTTATGTATTTCTCCCAGCTTCAAAGTATGGAACAGACATTAAACAAGTGACATTTTTCACGAGTTACGCAGATATTAACATCTGGAAGGATTTTCTATTTTCTTATAGACAACTCCTTTCGAGATGATTATGCTGAAAGTGTGAATTTCTAAATAAATTACCCTAGAATTTCAAAAACTTCCAGAATTGCAGTGGGTTGTCATTCTTTACTATTTCTTAATTAGAAAGGCATCCATATAGTTACTTTACTCCCTTGTCTACTTGGAAGTCTTTCTGTTGCAGATTGTTATACAAGCAGTGTTTTCAGGAATGCCACATATCCCACATACTCAATTGGATCTTTATATTCTCAGCACTGACACAGATTTTTTATTTATGACCTCATACAAGCTCTTTATCTTCTTCTGCCTCTGTATCCCTTCTATAAAATGGCAATATTACTTATCTTTTTAAGGTGTCCTGAGATTCTCAATTGAGAAGCAGTATGGAATGACAAGTGTGCTGGTTGCTTGCCCCAAAGCATTTAAGAAAAAAACATAGTGAAAACCAGCATAGTTTCTTGAAAGATTACTTAGGATCTCAGTTTTCTCCCCTAACCAAGATCTGTCAGATAGCTGTGTTTATTTTCCTCCTTTGCAACCTGAAAATGGGAACTCTGCCTGTTACTAGTTGTATTAGAACTCAGAACAAACTTTTCCATTCCTAACCCCAATTCCTATGTTACTACACCATTTCCTCATTCCTGGGATTACAACTGCTTGTCCAGCAATTGCTGTTTTAGGATAAATAGTACCAATAACAAAAGATAGATGTTCATTCATATTTCAGATGAATAATGGTCTCACTTGAGCTGAGACGTAATTCTGCATCACATTAGCTATAACTACCAGATCTTGTTACATAATCTTAGATGTGTCTGTGAACTAAGTATTATGTAGAAACTGCTGTACCCTCACTCAGAGGGTGGTGAGGTGCTGGGACAGGTTGCTCAGAAAAGTTGTGGATGCCCCATCCCTGGGGGTGTTCAAGGCCAGGCTGGATAAGACCCTGGGCAACCTGATGTAGTATCTGATCTAGTGCCTGATTTAGTGGCTGACAATCCTGCCTGTGGCAGGGGTTGTTGGAACCAGATGATCTTTAAGGGCCCCTGATCCTATGATACCTTCCTAGTATCAGATGATTTCTTCTAACTGGGAATAAAGCACGCTATCAGGACTGTAGATGAGAAGCTTGTACTACTCATGGCTTACCTGCCCCAGGAGGAACGGGAAGTTCCCTGAGTTATATGTTCAATTTAAAATGGTTTTAAGGATTAATACAACAGAGGTGCAGGGGAAAGCAGGAAGAAAACAAGAAAAAGAATCATTAAACCTCAAAATTAAAGTTATTAGTCTTGATTGGTACATTTATCTCAAATACTGAAGCTCCTGCTTCCCATGTGAGTATCAGTAAAATGAAAGCTAGGCATGAGAAGAGCACCTAAAAAGATGAACTCATGAACTGGGGAACTGTTATCAGTGTGTGTGGCTAATGCACTCCTTACCTCCTTCTTCAGAGGTGTCACATATTCCCAGGTGTTGCTTTTAGGGTCATACCTCTCCACTTCTCTCAGGTCTTCATGGTAATCTCGGCCTGCCACGGCATATATATAATTGTCCACGACACAAACACTGAGGTCAGCATGCTCTTGCTGTAGGGACTGGATCTGGAACCATTTGTTGTGTCGTGGGTCATACCTTGTAAAAGAATGGGATCGAAGAAAGTGATTCATATATCAACAGAATCAATGCTGGAATACCAGACATCTCCACACATGTGGGGTTGCTGTACTGTCTTTGGTTGAAATTTAGCTCAGCTGTAAGTGGAGCGAAATGTGGCCTTGTCAGCATTTTATTATTAGTAAAGTTCTTTTAGTCTGTTTTTAGAAGATGTATTTTAGCTGATACAATCGTGCTATAAAAGCCTAGTTTTTCCCTTGACTTACACATGCCTTCACATTATGTATCATAATCTCTGCTTGCCGTACTACAAGGTAAAACATTCTAACAATAGCACAGACTGAATCTGGACCTTTAAGACATCAAGAGATTACACTATAAAAACAAAAGAGTTTGTGTCTGTTTTTGCAATGTAATGGGCATCAAGATCTAAAACTGTTCCTTTCTCCAGTACATTTTTCTTGGCACAGAACTTAAGACAACCCTGGAATGTTGCTACTGTGCATGCATTTTCTCAATAATCAACTAATAACAGCATTTTCTTTAAAAATCCTTTCTGGGAGCTAAATCTCTTCATACTGGGATGAGAAATACACACAGAGGAATTTCAGAAAATCTCATTTCAAGAGCATCTAGACAGTCTAGGATTCCAGAGAATTCTAGTTCATTACCATTTCCCACACTTTTAATACTTCACTCCCTCAGACAAAGAAGAGAATACTGCACATGTAATACTCCTGAATAAGCAGCTGTTTCTACCCAGTCAGGCTTGGCTTTGTTCTGTAAGGATTGCTGGAAGCTTCCTGTTGCTATGATGCTAATTTCCTTATTTATTATGATTTCTTTCCGTGAGAGGCTCCTATCTTTTCTGCCAGCAAGCATACAGACTGTGCTAAAGGCTTACTGACTCAGAGATGGGCAACAGGGTGGAAATTAGAATAGTAGCAGGATTATCCTTATCTTACCTCCAACACCTTGACTCTGCTCGAAAACCACTTACATTGTTGTCTCCGCCAATTAAATATACAAAATTATTGAGAACAGCAATCCCCTGGTTGGACATTCTGGGGGCTAGTGCAGCTGTAAAGTGCCTCCACTCTCCCAACAGGGGGTTCAGATACTTGGCTTGATCACTGAGAACAATGGATGGAGTAGAATGCATCCCTCCAAATCCCACTACACACTGGAACTCTGATCTCAGCTGTGTCTGGGAGCTCTGGAGCATTGGCTGAAGACATTCATTCTTGTGGTACATTAGTGCATCTGCGACTGTATCTTTTAAAGGACATGGACTTAATTTGTCATGAAGCCTTTGCAGGATCTGGGGTTCCATCAGAGGAAAACGAACTGTCTCAAGTAGCTTAAGGGGCTCCATCAGGGAGACCTGATCTGTCTCCAGTTGCTCTGGAGAATAATGATAAAAAAGTGCACCATCATAAACTTCAAATTCATAGTTAACCTCCAAACGGTTGCTACTGAGAAGGGAGTAGACCTTCTGCAAGGGTAGCTGTCGGTACGCCTGTGTCCTTGAGAAAGCTGCAAAGTTCTTCAGAATGTAGGAGTCCAGCTGATCGCTCAAATGTCTCAAGTCATAATGGTCAGCTAGTTTGTAGACATCAAGGATGTTCTCTTCATCTACCCAGGACATTAGAAAATCACAACAGAACTTAATGACTTCTGGAATCTGCAAGAGAGAGAGATCTTTTATTTCAGATATTCAAGATACAGATGACAGAAGCATAGAACAGGAAACTTCCAAAAACTAATAAAGCTGTTGACAAGAAACCTGCTCTTCTCACAGAGTCTGGTCACCATGTTCACCATTCTCCAGAGAAAAATGACAACTCAGTATGGGTGCTCGATGAATATAACACAGATCTTCTAGCCACACTATACTGCAAGACTCTGAGTTTTGCTTCACGTGCAGGATCAATGAATGCATCTTCTGGCAACAGCCACTCCTTCAGTTGTTCTCTGGGAGCACTACAGACACAGTGTATCATACATTGTAACTATAACAAAAATATCCCCATCACACAAGAGCATGGAAAGCCATTTTAAAAGAAGATCAGTATTCAGCATTGTCTTCTGAGTATTATATGAA
The DNA here is from genome assembly GCA_013399175.1 of Odontophorus gujanensis. Lineage (NCBI taxonomy): Eukaryota > Metazoa > Chordata > Aves > Galliformes > Odontophoridae > Odontophorus > Odontophorus gujanensis. Next base: position 308,027 of record VXAB01011900.1, read on the forward strand.
GTTGTACTAGCAGGAGGACAACTGGCAAAGTAACAGCTGACCAAGAGTCCCTCCACTAACAAACTGGTGCTGTGTGTAACCAACCAAAGCACCTGGAAAACTTAAGGTAAGTACCAAATCCTGTGCAGCTGCAGGGAAAATTAGAGAAAAAAAAATCGTCTTAAAGGCAAAGGCACTTTGTGCAGAAATCATGGTGGTAGTGATGAGGTCAGGTAAGGTTATGTGCCTGTGGACCCAGTCTGGGCTAGATCTTGTCAGGTTTAAGCAGCACAATAGTTTCTGAGCAGCACACCCTGTCCTTTACCATAGGCCAGCAGCATTCTATTCTAGGGAAGCTTTCATATGCTGCTCAGTGAATGTGAGTGCAACATAAACTAGTCTTTTAGACAAAATGGTCTGTAAGTGATGAAACCACCAGCACAGATCAGACATGCAAGCACTCGTCCATTGTTTCAGCCCTTCCAGTGGTTACTGCATCCTAAAGAAATTCTTCTCAATGGAATCATTCTGTTTCACTCCTTAGCCCTCCAGCCATGTTTTCTGTTTCTTTCATTCTTGCTTTTGTTTCACTCTTTTTTTCATCATACCTCCCAGCACCTCACCTGAAGCTGACAGGCTGCGGATAAGGTTTCCTGTACACTGTTCACACTGAGTTCCAGCTCAGAAGTATAAATGAAATTCAAGATTTTACACATTGCATTGTAGGAGATGCCATGAATGTGAACTTCCTCTTGTTCCATCTCTCTCAGTCCTCCTGCAAACATTCCTCTGTAAGAAAAAACAGATTTGCATTGTAACTATATTTGGTTTGCTTATCTTATGCTGTCCTGAGACCACAAAATATTTAAAAGGATAAATCCTAGTCAGAAGCCTCTTTGGGATTACCTCTTTTCTAAGCCAACGACACAGAAAGTACAGACTTCCAGAACCTAAGAAAGTAATACCTCTCACTCTGCGGGAAAACAGCGGGGACCACCTGAAATGTGTAAGGAAGGATTTAAATACAGGAAGGATTTAAATACAGACCCAGTACATATGGATAGTCAGTGGGTAAAGGCAGATACTCTAGGGATGGGGGAAGAGAAAAACGGGAACTTGAGATTTTTAAACTAGAGCAGTTGTTCTTCCAGATTTGTCTGAAGTGCCTTACAAAAATAAAGCAAGTTAGCTTCTCCCCATTACGTACCTCCAAGTACCTCCAAGGCTGTGGATTTAGTGGAGGTAAGCTCACTGTGAACTAACAGGAGCTTTATTTCTACAGACATATAACAGAGAGATGAGTAAAGCCATATGTAGCATTCTGAACTCCATTCAGCTCTTCCTTAAGGGTCTAATTTTACATATGGAAGCAGCGTGCTGAGTGTGCTAACAGAAGATTTGGAAGCTGCAATTTTGTGTTACACTCATACACATGCTTGTTACAGCTGTACTGAAAATGTACCTGAAGTAGTCACAAGATGCAGCTAGCAGTATCCGATGAGCCTCAATAGGTTTCTCTTCCACTACCAGAACTACATCAAAGAGGATGCTGCTGTCTCGGAGAGATACCAAGCCACTGAGCAAAGCCTGAGAGTGCTCTGCACTGCGGTACGTGTTGCTGGTGCGCTGCTGAAGGGGGGACTCGGGTTGAGCTTTGTGCGGCTGAGTCAGCTCCTGATCCTCCGCCATCCCAGGCAGAAATGCTCAGCCAAAAGCTGTAGCAGAATGAAATCTGTGAGACAACAGAATCAGCAAAGGTTTGTGTCTTTTGCTTACAAATGGTCCCCTGACTCACCTATCACAGTAAATAAATCAAACCAACTCTTCAGTCAATGGAGAACCATCAAAAACAATTCTACCCCAGAGAAATTATCCTGAATGATACTGAAAATAGACAGGTGTACATCAGCATATCAAACTGGCAGAACATGGCATTACAAACAATTTTTGACTCCTGGTTTTCCAGTCCAAAAGTATGTTGCATGTGGGGATATATCACTTCCCAATCTATTGCCAGAACCCCCTGCTTCCTTTGCATTTCTATGACATTTAGAACAAATAGCAAATCTGTCACAATTTTTGCCAAATTCCACATTGCCTAATATCCTCAGATGACTTTGTTGTAATGTACACTGCATGTTCGGTCTTTTTCTTGATACTTTACCACAGAATCTGAAAGCTTTAATCTCTCCTGCTTTTGCTTTATTTTCCTTTGCTGAGCACGTTTCCATTCCATACAATACCATCTGAAACTACAGCTTTTGCAGTGAGTTTCTTTACTGTGCCAACTTCAAGCTAGCATGTACCTTCTGACTTCAGTGTGGGTCTCTGCAGAGAGGATATTTCCTTTGGTGTAGGCACTTGTAGAGGGCTATCCTATACCTCTTTGTACTGCTGCCACTGACACTATAGGAAGATCGTTACAGCATATGGGGAAATGCCTATAAAGAGCTAGCTGGAAGTCACTGTTCCATGCCTGTAGTTAAGCTCTCAGGATCTCATGGCTCCTCTCTTAGCATCCTGTAATTTACCCTTTCCATTGCCTCTGAAGCACATGAGTAGCTGTAGCAGTTAGACCTGATAGACTATGCCTAGTTGTCAGAGCAGACACTCAAATAAAAACACATTAGCAAAAGAAAATACCTTAGCTGATATGGCCACTTAAGGCACAGCCTCTCCTCCAGTGGCTCTGGGAAATGGCTTAGTGGAATGAGGGGCAGGCACAAGGAGTTATCAGCAGTCAGAAAAGCAAAAGCAGAACAAATCCAACAAATCCAAACAAACAATGATGAGATGCAACCGCTGTTTAATTGTACCTGCCATAAACAGTGAATGCCACATTAGAAATCTCCCAAAGTACTGCAAAGTATTCTGTGCATGGTCAGTGAGGAAGAAACTGTCTGGATGGCACTAAGAAATATGAAAACAGTCATTGCAGTGCCTGACGGAAGTTACCTTACGCTGTCCAAAACAAAAGGAAGCTAGGTGGCATTGCTTGCTGGGTGGGATGGAAAAAAATTGCAAATGTATATTAATGGTTGTCTGCTCTTTGCCAGCAAAACCAGGGCAATGAGCTCAGAAGAAGAGCCCTGATGAGACTGCCTTCTAGGAAGCACATTCAGGTTGACTGTACAGGGAAGCTATCCATCATCAGCTGAGGAGATGAATAATGGATTCTTTTTCATGACAGGTAGACATTTTTCCTGGAAATGAGATGACTGCCTTTGAAGCAGACAAAACATTACTGCATCACTTTATTTGCTCCTGGGAGATACAAGTGATAGATTGAGGCAAGGTAGATAATATTATAAGAAAGGCAAGTGAAGGAGCGAGTGTTACTAGGTGTCCAGAAATTCACTAAGAGTAAATGCAGCAAAAACAAACCAGGCTGAGATATTATCCAAATGAGGAACAAACTCAAACCACAGAGTTGGTGTGTTCTAATGTGGTTAGTGCTCCAAAAAATGTTGTACCTTTTCAACAAATAAGGAAGGTGTATCAAAGTAATCCTCTGAAAAGAGAAATAATTGCAACAAAAAGCAGAATTACATGTAATAAATGAGCTGTTTTCTGAATTTTAAGACTTCTGTTAGGTAGAGAAAAAGGCATGACCTTTCATGCAGCCTTAGCATGTGTCAGTGCAGATGGAAGTGAGGCTGGAAGAGAAAAAAAGTGAGATGTGTCACAGTTGTTTCTGTTTTCACATTGCATCTGCACAACAAATTTTTGCAAAGGCATGTATTGTAGCAGTAGCTTAATCATATATATGTACATAAAAGAAGTTTTCATGAGCTGTTGCCTACTTGCCATTGAACAGTGAGTGGGAGATGACCAGAAAATCACTTAGCTGATACATGGAGTGCCTTCAGCTTCATAATAGCTGTACAAGAGGCAGCTGGGTTTGGGTGGGTACAGTTGTGGAAAGTGGTTGCTTGAGTGAGGGTGGGGGAAAACTGATATCCTGATTTTCTGAATTAAGTGCAGTGTTCTTGGTTAGCTGATAATTTTACATATGTCTCTGTTGTGTTAAATATAGACTACAGAGTTGGTATGGAGGGCTATCAGTGTTAGTACAACAGTGTCTTGCTTTACAGACTGTGTGCTCTAACTGCAGTTTTTCTCTGGTGCATTTTATGCCTTTGTTACTACCTAAAATCTGATAGCCCAAACAGTAGAAGTGTGCTATTTCATGTGCAGTGTACCAGCTGGATGCAGGGAATCACTGCTAATATATCTAGGAATTCTTACCCCTTTTAAATGTCTGCCAATCTTAAAAATGACAAGGGACTTTATTGTAACTGTACATTACCTAACCCCATCTCAAATCCGCGTTTTGCTCAGTTGCTTGCCGTTACAATCCCTTGAACCACACAGCTGAGTCTCTTCTGTTGTGGGCCTCTCTAGCATAGCTTCTTGACAGTACAGTGTTCTTGTGGCATTTCTGTTCTACTTCTCTTACTGAGAAAATTGGTGCACAACTGAGTAAAGGTCCTAGAAATCTAGTATTTTTTCTTTATTTTTCCTCTTGTGAGTTTATTAGTGTTGGGCAGCTGTTAATTGTGAGATATGAAGGCTGAGAATTGCAAGACTGACCTTAAGGTGGAAGAGATGAACTCTTTAACAGCAGCAAAGACAAAAAGCATCTTCTCACATGCTGTGGAATTCTGCCTCCAGAAACAAGGGAAGGCAAGTCCTTGTTCTAGCTCTTTTTTCTAAGCACTTAAAAACTGTGGATAAAATCAGCCTATGGATTTTCTTAGCTGGCTGCACAAGGTTCTACAGATAGGTTGGTTTGCATTCACCTTTCAAAGGGCATGGGTTAGTGGACTGATTGATACTTGGGGGCATTACAACTGAATATCTAGTACATGAAGTGTAAAGAGGTATGTGAGGTCAGTAATTGCATGTGCACTTCTATAGCATAATGTAGGAAGATGTACTGTTTGGTCACTTTACATCAAGGAGATGAAATCACTCCCAAAAAACCTAAACTGAAAACCTTCAGAGCTATCTAGCACGGCATGACCAATCTTATTCAGTAGACTGAAATTTTCTATATTTGTGCCTGGATTCCATTTAGAAACCAGGAGAAAGCAACAGTGCCTTGCAACCATAGAGACAGAGGAAGCATCTGAAGGAAATCAGCGTTTCCTATACTATGTTCACAGTTCAGGTATTATTAGTGGTCTCTTGAAACAAGGTATGGGAGTGCTGGAAGTATTTTAAAGGCTTGCTGATAGCTCTGTGATCGTCTTGTATTCAATTTTCATTACCACAGCATGCTTCTGCTAAACACTTGTGTGGAAAAAAATACAAGAAACTTAGTAAGTTTTTGATTATTCAACTGAAGTAACTGTTTATCAACATATGAAAGAACGGTGGCTTGGTGTTTTAACAAAATCCTCTTCCTGATCAATGGCAATACTTGCCTTTACACTAAAGGTACCTAGCCTATGACTGAGGAGGTTGGCAGTGGGACAGGAAGAGTTGAGGGAATACACTGTAGCCTGATCATTCAAAAGGCAAAATGGTGAGAGACTGGTATGCTGGCTTGCTTTTGTGCTCACTGAAAAAAATCATCTGTTTAAGAACACAGAGTACAGGAATGGGGTAGCTCACTTACAACGGGGAAAGGGAAAATCAAAGGTATGCTGAAAGAGATGTGGTACAGGAGAATGCAGTGTCTGTCCTACCTGAACTTTTGAATCCAGAGCAGCTATCACATCAAGATGTTTGTGTACTGCTCCAGTAAAGACCATTCTGGGGACTGGCAATTGATCTGGTTTACAGGTATATGCTTCCTGAGACTGAGAACAAAGTCCTGCTTCCCTACAAAATAATCTGTGTTGTACCTGGATGCACCTTCCAGCAGCTGGGTCTGGGCATATTCTGGGTACATCCTGATGTCAGTATAGGTATATCCAACCTTTACACTTTGGCAAGACATGCTATGCACTGATCACGTGCTTTAAACAGAGCGTAAAGAATTTAGTGTTGAAATCTGTTATTGGTATTGCATGGTACAACAGAGCCCTGGATTCTGTGACTAGTATCTAAGTCAGATAGAGATGCTTACTAGCATGTGCTGTGGGTGGTGCGTTGTTCTGACAACTTGGGTACAGGAGGGGGAGTATCCAAGTTAGTTTCTATGGAAACTCCGACATTTTTGTATCAAAGAGCTTCTGGCTGTCAGTTACATCTCTGTACCAGGAGGTAACTTACGCAGAACATGATATTTTCTTCTGCATCAGCTGTGCCCAAAATAAACTAGAACTTGCTGGTGTCGGGTATCCTAATCCTGTTTAGCTTACAGCCATATGGACAGGTGGTTCAAGCCTGGTAGGGGTCCAGTGCTTTCTTAGAATTGTGGAATAATTCAGGCTGGAAAGAACCTTGGGAAGAAAACTGCGTGCTTGATCATCAGACTTGTTTTCTTTTTTATCCTGTCTGAATTCCTCTCCTGCAGTTTATGACACTTGCCCTCTCATCCTCACCCTGCACACTGAAAGAAACATATCCGTGCCCGAAGGCTTCCTACACCTCCATCTCTCCCAAAGGAGTAGGAAGAATTAGGATGTAAGCCAGGCTTCAGCTGACAGTCTGATATGAGACAGCAAGATACAAGACTAGAACAAAGTGCTAGTTATGCTGACTCTGAGGGGTTGCAAATGTGAATAGGCAGAACCTGGCGAGGTACCAGAATTCAACAGGGCAGAGGGTATGCAAACAAATAAATCAACTAGTCAGGGAGCATGCAGAGTGGGGAGGCAGCTGGGTGCCTGCCAGAATAGCTGAGAAAACAGATGTAATGCCACAAACAATGTAAACTGAAAAGCAAAACTATTGTTCAGCATAACTGGAGTGCAAATACTGGAATGATTTACCAACTATACCATGATTCGTAATGGGCACTCCTGAGTTTGTTTGCTGTGTAAGATGTGTGAGTATACCATTTTGTGTAGGCACAGTTAAGTTAGCTCCATGTTTTCTGAAGAAAATTGAAACAGAGGAGGGCGAAAAGAAAAACAAGCTTTGTGCTTCTTTCAGAATGATCCCTCTACGCAATCACAACTGTGCAAAAATTACACATCTTTCTGACGTGCCTTTTAATTTACAGAACTTTCTACAAGTAGGGGAAATAACCCAACCAATTCCTTTGGTCTGAGGTCCTCACAAAAAGAAGCAGTGGCACCTGGTACCACAGGCATTGCAGTTTTAGTTTTGAGCACCCAGTGATCAGTCAGGTTTTTGCTAGGTCTACCTACGCCATCTTCTTTAGCACATCCCCCTGAGCTGGATTTCTGAGTCATTTTCAGTTCCCAGCATTAGTGCTACACTTGAAGTGCGGGAGGAAACCTCAAGGCGTGGTTTGGGGAACAGCTTCAGCAAACGCTGCTGTCTCACAAATGTTGATATTCATTCCTTTCAGAAACAAACATTTGTTTGGGCTTTTTTCCCCCAATGTCTTTAACAATGCATTTCTCAGACACGCTGAGAATAAAACATCTCATTTAACATAGACACAGCAGAACTTCCCTGAAATCTATCCATGTTTAGACATACAAATATTTAAAAAGATATTTTTTCCCCATCAGCAGCAGCGTAACCTAAAGAGCACGCACCTTCTTTCTAACCTGAATTTTTGCCCTTTCCATGCACTGATGGCCTCTTGCAGCCTGCCCAAACTCACGGAACTGTAAAGTTTTCTGTTGGGTATTTTCGGGAGGTGGCTTGTGGCCCAGATACTACCAAAGGGAAGTTGTAGTGAGGAAAACAAGTTCGGTACAGTGCTAAAATGCTTTCTCCTGTGGCCTCATCATTTCTTTGTCTCTACCTACTTTCTTTTTGTTCCTCATCGCAAAACAAGATTCGCTGTACACATCCATCCCAGCCTTTCAGCAGCGATGTTCTGGTTTGGACAGAGCTGCTGTTGTGTTTGGAGGAAGGAAGGAACACTAACCAGCTGTGTTTGGACAGCATGTACCTGTCCATCCTCAAACCACATGGCCTACATTAAGGCTTCAGCTTTCTCCAGACCGAGGATGGCGTCCTCAACATTTAGCTCTACAGCTACAGAGATCTGTAAACCTTCCACAGAATCAGGCATAGTTACTACGGTGAAACAGATAGCTTATCAATTAGCCAATGGTTCGTGTTCTGGGACGCTTGAGAGGCCTGGCAAGTTGGCAAGGCTGCTTTGTTGAACTACTTCAGTCACATCATGCATTTTTAATTGCCTAAAGTACATGGAAGAAAAAAACATCAGAGAAGTAATTAGTTCTGTGCCAAATACAATTAAGTGACCGGGTGGAGAGCAGTGGGCGCTTCCAACACATTCCAGCTCTGCTTTCTGTATTAAACAGGAATTCATTTGCACTGTTCACCACGTCTGTTTCTTTCTTTCCTGCGGGGACCCGTGTTGTTCGGCTGTTGTTATTCCTCGCTGTCACTTACATATTTGCACACCAGGAAAACAGAGCACGCAGTTTCCTCTGCAGGGGAGGCTACCTGGAGCTGCACACCGCTCCCAGGCGCCTGGATTCTGCCCCAGCCGCGTGGCCGCGGGGTGAAGGACAGTTCAAGCACAGTTCTGCTTTTGCTTTTGCTTTTGCTTTNGAACCTCGGCGCCCCCGCCTGACGCGCCCGCCCGCCGGGGGAGGGGCGGACGGCGGCTGGAGGCGGGCGTGGCGTGCGGGACCAGGGCACCTGGCGGCGAGGAGGCGACCCCGGGCAGCGGTACTCGGGACCGCCGCCTGCGCAGTGCGGCCGTGCGTGGCCGGGACCGGCCGGGCTGTGCCCGCAGAGAGGTTGCGTGGAACGGGACTACAACTCCCGGCGCGCCCCGCGCCGAGCAGAGCGGCGGCTCTCGCGAGATTGTCTACAGCTAAACGCCCGGACTTCATTTCCCTCCGGCCTTCAGCGCGCCGGAAGCGGTGGCGTGCGACTTCCGCGCTGCGGTGCGTGGGGAGCGGTGGCGGCGGGGAGCGCGGTGCTCGGGGAACTGCGAGGGCCGGCAGCGGGCGGGGAGCGCGGCGGCGGGGATGGACGTGACCGGGCCCGAGACCGACTGGCGCAGCACCAACTTCCGACAGAAGCTCGTCAGCCAGATGTGAGTGTTCGCCGCGGCGCGGCTGCTGGGTAGGCCGCGCTTCGGCCGCTATCGGAGCAGCTCCAGCGGCTCCCGCTGCCCCGGGGCTGCCCGTGCTCGGGCGGCCGCGGCTCATCCGTGTCCGCTCTCCGCGGGCCTTTCGCAGGTCTCCCGCTGTTGCCTGGCTCTGTCCCTGGTCCTCGTTAGCTCTGCGCGAAGCCCGCACCACCGGCTCCTGCTCAGAGCTTATGCGGGAGAACCCGGACCCTGTGTGGCTTCGCCTCTCTAATCCCCATTCCTTTGCGCTTTCCTCTTCCCCAGGAATAGCGGCTGCTTGGACTGCTGGGGAGCCTCTGCTTTAGGGTTTCCACTTTGTGATGCATAGTGCTGCCAAGTCTGTTCTATGAAAAATGCCCTTGTCACCTTGCATCTGACTTCTGAATAGCAAAAACGAAGTGAAAATGTCAGTGCCTGAATTTGCTGGTTATTTGGTACAGGGGGTCACTTTAACTGTTTTAGAACAAGTGTCTTGGTATCTACGTGATGTATAAAGGTTGCTTAAAGGAAATTAAGTTCCGTTTGTTCCCTTTTCACTTGTCCTCTGTGAAGTAATCTCTTCTCTTGAATTACTTTGCTGCTCAATGTGGTTTTCCTATTACAGGGAAGGTTCTTTTACCCTACAAAATATGGTTATCATAGAAGTGAAAGTGCTTTTTAAATCCTTATTTATGAATGTTTGAAGAACTGGAGCTCTTGAGAATCAAGGCTTTCCTGACTGATGTTTCAGAGTTGGAGTGTTATGGTTTTCATGAAAGATATGATGATGTTTGTCAAAGTTTTTTTGGTTCAGAGCTGTCTAAAGCTGTTCTAGCTGTTTTACTGTCTAAACTTTGTGCAGGACGATTTATCTTGTTGGGTGACTCTTGTGTTTTCCTCTCTTCTTGTACTCCTTCACCAGTGCAAGCAAGCAGAACTGCCTTCCAGTGCCTTTCAACGTAGTTGATTCGTATTCATTTCCTCTGATACAAACCTTAACGCAGTGAACGTTTGTTATTTGTGTGTTTGCTCTGCAAATTGTGACTATTTTTCTGTGAGCAGTAAGCATTAAATGTTTGAATAGGAAGCGTGCTGTAAGATTAAGATTGAACAGGTCAACAGTGGAGAAAGTAGGAGTAAAGTGGATAGGGCCGAGTGGATAGGGGCAGGCTCTTCTCAGCGATGCCTAGCGACAGGACAAGGGGCAGCAGGCACAAACTGAAACACAGAAAGTTCCTTCTGAACGTGAGGAAAAAATGCTTTGCTTTGAGGGTGACAGAGCACTGGAAGAAGCTGCCCAAGCAGGTGGTGGAGTCTGCTCCTCTGGAGATACTCAGACCCACAAGGACGCTTTGCGGTGTAGCATATTGTAGGGAACCTGCTTCAGCATGGGGAGTAGACAGGATCTCTGGAGGTCTCTTCCAGCCCTTACAGTTCTGTGACACCATGAAGGGGGGATTGCTGCAGCTGGTATTGATGTTGAATGCTTTATCTCACTAAACCACAGTTTTGTGTGTTGTCTGTGAAGGCAGAGTGTAGGGTGCACTTTAGCAATATGTTTAGTGAGTGCTTCTGAGGCAGATGGGGGTTGGATTGGCTGGTACATCGAGAACTCAAGGTTTTGAGTTTGGTTTCTGGAAGGATGTGATATTGTGATTTGATGTAGTTAATTCCGTGCAGACTGTTATTTGGTGAACTGTATGCAAAAACAGTGCCTTTGCCTAGTGATTTTCCCACTCTTTTAACATAAATATTTTTATGCTGATTGAAGGTAAAAATGTGGACAAAAAAAACCAGATGTGTGGTTTTTTGTTTGTTTTTTTTTCCCCTCCTAATCTAAACTTCTGTTAAGAGATATGATGCGGAGTGTTTGGAGTGGCATTGTTTGTAATGCAAATGCAGTTATTGTAGAACATTTTTCTTGCTCTGTAATGTCAAAAAGAAATGATAGATAGATAGATATGCGTATATTTGTAAATAAATTAATCATTGTGGATTTTTTTTTCAAGTTCCTGATAGTACGTGGATCACTGTCTTTGTATCATGGCCACTTATCTGTGTGTTACTTTTTTTTACTTGCATTTGCATAATCTTGTCTTTCTGCCTGCTCAGCTCTTACTGCTCTCAAAATAAGGGATGTTTTACAGTGGGGCTAACAAGTTAATGGTGAGTCAGAGTGTAGCGTGGACTTAGAAGAAACCTTTCTGAAAGAGCAACCGTTGGAAAGAGGAAGGCATAAATGAATATCTGGATGCATTTTCTTCCACTGCAACAGAGTTTCTTTACTAGTTCATTTTAGGGCTTGTTTGCCCACGGAGGACTAGTTACTGTGCTTTATTCTGAGAGTCTGCTTCCTTTCAAATACCCTTTATATATCAAGGGTGTTTTGTAGTGTCTGTCTGGCCACATGAGCAAGGTACCATGAGGGAGACTTAGTCAGTAAAGCATAGTTACCTGCGTGTTTCTTTGCAAGACACAGCAGATGAGCTGTACCCTACTAGACTACTACTTTGCACGGTGAGGGTTTGAGTTGTGGCAGCTTAAGCTCATGCATTTTAAGGCTGTCGCATCTGCTCTTCTCACTTGTGTGAGGGGTTTACTGAGTTATTTCAGGAAGCTGAGCTAGCCCACTGCTCATACAAACACCAGTCCTGCTGCAAGGGGTGTGGTCAAAATTCAAGGGAAATAAAACAGTATTCTTTTTCAGGCTGGCTGAAGCTTTCAGGAGTCCCTACCTTGCATTTAGTGTCAGATAGTCACTCAGGCAAGAGCAGGTACTGAGGGATAGGTTGCTGAGCTATTAATTACAGTGTGAAAGTATTTCCTTGTAACTTGTTTGTGGAATGTAGACTGCAGCTACTAGGCTGCTTTAAAACAGAACAGGTTTTACAGTGAAGTGAGACATTTCCAAAAACAAGAATGTCTGGAGGATTTGAATAGGGCTGTTCACCTGCCTGAACTCCTGCATAGCAGAGTATGTTTGTGCTGGGGGTTTATTTCCTTTTCATCTTGCCCTTTTGATTTCCCATCCTAGGTCCAGTTTACTAGAGCTTTGATGGCTGTGTGATTTTGGATGGTAAAGAACAGTAAGGGTGGGAGGGGCAGCTTTTTATGACCAATGTCCATCAATAAGGCTTCATCTGCTGCTGTCATGCTGATTGTCCTTTCCCTTCTATACACTTCTGTCCTTCTCTGTCCTGATCAGTGTTCTAGCTCCTTGTTACTCCTTGTTGCCTCAAGGTTGAGATATTTTACCAATCTTTTTTTCTACCTTATGTTTAGAAGGTGGTAAAAAACTATCGTACGGACCTTTCCAACTACAGGAAGTTGGTTTTTTTAATGTGCTCAGATAATGCCCAGCCTCCTTTCTTCTCTTCTTTTCCAGTGATGAAGCTATGAGGAAGGCTGGAGTTGCCCATAATAAGTCCAGCAAAGATATGGAGAGCCATGTGTTTATGAAGGCCAAAACAAGGGTAAAATTTGTTTGTTTTCAGATGTTACTGGTATGTCAACATTTTGGAAGAGCCACAGAAACAGAAAATCCACTGCATGTTAAGTGTTGGCCTCTGCCTAGAGTACCTAGTTATGAAGATTTTGGATTTGTGTTTCTCTTACCCTGGGGGAAAGTGAATCATTTTGCATCTTACAGGTGCAGCAAAGTGGATTTCGGGCCAAGAGAGTGTTGCTGAGACTGCAGCATTTAATGCACTTATGGGATTGTGCTAGATTAAATTCTTATGAAGTGAATTGCACAGAAGTTTCTTTATCTACAGTGTTGCACTCTTAGCACTCTTCCATATGATCAATTTGGTGATTGAGAGAGACTAAGATATTGATGAAAAAGCTGCATTAGGAGTAAGACAGAGAAGTTCTGTGGTCTCTGTGAAAATCTGGTTATCAGGTACAGTTCTGGTCTCTACCCAAATGTGTAAGCTTCTTTCCTGGAGTTCTGTTACAAGGAAGTAGATTCTGTTACTGTTTTCAAACATGATGTGTTTGAGGTGGAGCTTGCCTTGGTGAGTTTTGTATGGCTTATGTCCCAAGTTCATTTCTGCTAATAGCCTCTCTGACCCTGGAAGTACCAGTAGTGTGTCATCTCAGCACTGTGGCAGATTCTCTTGTGCATTTTGTAGCACGCTCATAAATTGATACAGAGGCTGTTTGTCCTTTCACTTCTGGCACTTCTGGGTGTTAGTTTTTAAATATACTAGCTTGTTTGCTTTTGTAATACTAACAGCATAAAGTAATTCTTGTAGTGTGACTGTGACAAAGGAGTGAAGTGAGTCAAGATCCCCATAATCAAGTTCAATACTTAAGAACTGGAGTGGGTGAAAAATGGAAAATGGGTGTATTGGTATACAATCAAATAGATATATTGTGGTCTTATCAATGTGACAGTCATGGATATTATTTCTATTGAATTTTGTGGGCTTGAGTGTTCTTGTGCCATCAGCCTTCTGTGGAAGCATTCCCACTTAGCTCATGAAGGTCAGTCCCTGCAAAGGAACTACTCTGAAGAGCTCACAGGCTTTTTAAAGTAAAATTTGTTACGCTGAGGGTGAATACTGAAGGGCTAGAAAGTCACGGTTATCTGTTTCTATTTCCTATGCTAAAATACTAATTTTTGCCTTCAGGAGGAATATCTTTCTCTTGTGGCCAGGCTTATTATCCATTTTCGAGATATCCGTAAGTAATCTTCTTTTGCCAGTGATTGCTTATTAGAGGCATGGGAAATAATAGTAGATTTCAGGATTTAAATATGTGGTTCTATACGTGACTCATCAATTCTGAAATTGCTTCAGAAATTTCCCCTGTGATACATATGCTTTATTTCCAAACACTCTTTCTTTTACAACATACATTGATAATTGAAGAACCTTTGAGAAATGATTTCAAGTTGCTACTTTTGCATCTTCCTTCTTATTTTTCCTGTATTTTTTGCTTTCTTTTCAGTGTTTATGTAGTGTTGTGGTTACCAGATTTGGTTAATTTAATTTGTTTTGTTTAATTTGATTACAAAGATGAAAATCTCTTTTTTTTTTCTTTTTTTTTTCCCCTTCTCAGTATGCTGGTTACAGCTATGATAGAGCTGTCTGGGATTATGGATAAATTGTTTGTGAATGGGTATAAGTTCAGTAGACAGAAAAGTGACATACTGTCCTTAAGAAATATGAATATATCTGAATTGCCAAGTCTGTGTGACAAGATTGACAAAGGCAATCAATGTATTTTTCTTTTGCAGACAATAAGAAATCTCAAGCCTCAGTCAGTGGTAAGAGGTCATTTTTTAATTTCCTTTTTTTTCCTTTCCCTTCCTAAATTGAATACCTCAAAAACTGGGGCTGTTATGCCCTGAGAAAGTGGTGAATTTCCTAGCTGGAGGATGGAAAGGTACTACAATAGCTTCTTGTGTCTTCCACCTCTGTGGTAACTCTTAAAACAGTTGTACTAGGAACATAAAGGGATGTTCCTAGTGATTAGGTAAACAAGTGTATCATTATTATCTCCCCATAGGGAAACCATGCAGTGGCTGGGATTGATCAGCATCTCCACTAGACAGTTAAAAATTGTTTGATAATTATTCTTAAGGAAGAGTGTTGCATTCTGTACCTGATCAAATACTACTTTGGCACCTTGTGTTCTGTTTTGCCTTTTTGAATTGCTGTTCTCTCTTTAACTTCACTTTTCTTTATGATTGAGATTGTGATAATTCTCTTGAGAGGCACTGAATTTTTTCACTGTATAAGCAAAATGTTATGATGGGAACTAGGGGAACTGCACAGCAAAGTACTTCCTCTGTTCTAAGCACTGCTCAGGAGGAGAATGTTAATTGAATCCATAGTAGGAACTCTGTTCTTGTTTTTTGAGGTTACTAGTGGTTTATCCTCATGGGGCTTTGCTGGCATCCTGTTTTGACTTGTGTGTGCATTCAAAGATGGCTAAAGAATTCCATTCTCTAATGTATTTAGAATCTAATTGGAAACTTGCAAATCTGAAGCACGTAAAATAATATTCATTCTGTTTACAGAGAGTTAAAAACCTACCAGAAGCCTCTTGCAGTGAGAGTTAGGATCTAGTTATGTTTTGAAGCCAGTAGCTCAGAGAGTGGGTATTGAAAAGCCGAGGATTCTGGGAAAGCAGTTGCATGGCTGGCTGCATATTGGTAACTATTTTCTTTGTAGATCCGATGAATGCCCTGCAAAATCTAACTGGGGGTCCCCCAGCAGGGGCACCTGGAATGGCCATTGCTTCCCGAGCTCAAGGAGCACCGATGACTGGGATGGGTGGCCTTGGCCCAATGGGGCAACAAATGAGCCTTCCAGGACAGCAGCAGCCTCCTGGAAACTCGGGAATGGCCCCTCATGGTATGCCTGGTGTCTCTACAGCAACTCAGCAAAGTAAGTATTCACTGTGTTTCAGTCACTGAAGCTGCTGACTTATTTCAGTGAATAATTCTTTTCCATGAGGATAAGGTGCTGAAGGAATGTATCTTCTGCTGGAAGAATTGATTTCAAATATTGCTATTTACTGGGATAAATGTCTTAGCATAGTGAGAGAGAGTCTGTCTCTTCTGTGAGCAGAGGCTTCTTCCGTCGTCCAAGGTGTCAACTTCAGAACTTTGTTCTGTTGAACCCACTTATATTTTTTGAGGCTACCCTGCTTTTTATTAGTGACCTCAGTACATGTTTTCACTAAGAACCCTTACTTCTCAGAGAATGACATGGATCCCATTGTGGTCCTTCCAGGTGATCTTTGAGCCACACAACTTCTGCACATTTTTACACTCTGCTTTGGTTGCTGACTGTAGAGGTAGTTGTAGAGGTAGTTACACTCTGCTTTGGCAGCGAGCTGTAGAGGTAGTTAGAAAGATGTGCCATCAATTCTGCTGTTAATGTACCTACTCCATTTAAGGATGCAGAAGTATATGCTGGTCATCCTCATGCTTCAGAGTTAACTTTGATTCTTGTGAAATTGTACTGTATGACTGTCTCTTGTCCTGTTTGGCTTTCCTGTTTCTAAGTACAGTCTTTTATCTTTTTAGCCCAACTTCAGCTTCAGCAGATAGCTCAGCAACAACAGCAGCAGCAGCAACAATTCCAACAGCAACAGGTGGCTTTGCAGCAGCAGCAGTTCCAGGCCCAGCAGTCAGCTATGCAACAACAGTTTCAGGTGCAGCAGCAGCAGGCAGCAGCAGCTGCAGCAGCCCAACAGCAGCAGCAGCAACAGCAGCAGTTGCAGGCCGTCCAGCAGCAGCAACACATGTTGAAACTGCAGATGCAGCAGCAACAAAACCAACAGCAGGTGACGACAAAATAATTAAAATGGTAAATGTGGGGTTGAGATATCTGAAAAGCAAATGGCTAAAAGGATTGGATGGATGGATAAAGGGCAGAAAAGTGAATGGATAAAAGGGCTGGATAACACAGGCTTGAAAATGCAGCCTGACATGTTATCATTCTGTTTGCTGTTGGTTTACTCTGTAAAAATAAGGCTGCTATTGCATTGCATGGCATCTCCTGTTTTTCAGATGCAGCAGCAACAGCAGCAGCAGCAACTACAGCGAATTGCCCAAATACAGCAGCTGCAGGCAGCACAGGCTATGCAGGTGCAACAGCAGCAGCAACAGCAGCAACAAATACCACAGCAACAGCTACAGCAGCAGCCACCTCAACAAGTAATGCAACAGCAGATGCAACAGATGCAGCAGCAGCAGCAACAGCAGCAACAGGTTGCTCAGGCTCAACAATCTCAGCTTCCACCACAATCTCAGCCTCAACCCCAGCCCATGGTATCTCAGGCACAGGCAATCTCGGGACAAATTCCTGGTCAGGTTATGCCTGTTACTCTTACACCACAGCAATTAAAAGCAATGCAGGTAAGGGCTCGTGACCAGCTTAATGTGGGTTCATTATGATCTGCTGGAGTAATAAAAAAAAATTCTTTATTTTTGTTAATAATGGCATAGGAAAAAAAAATGCTTATTATGAGATCTGTAGTTAGATTGTAATGAATATGGTCAGCAGAGAATAAGATTTTGTTTGCTTTTTTTTTAATCAACAAAGAGCAGGAATTTTTGAATTATGAAAGCTACTTATTAATCTGATGTTTTAAAAATAATTTTCTGTTTTTATTTGTTGGATAAGTAGGAAAGAAATAAATTCTGGTTCAATAAAAATTGCTGCCATGTTGATTAGTGTTCCTGAGCACTAGCAAGTGCTTTGATGCATAGCACATGTTGGTTCTTCAGCATACTGATTTTGCTTCTCTGGCCATGTTCAGATGATTTGACCAAAATTTAAGACACTGATAGTTCCTGCTTTGAACATAATTGCTTTACTGTGAACATCTTACTACTTCATCTTAGAAACTGATTAATCCTGTTAATGTTGCAACTTCTCAAACTGTTGCATAGTTATTTTTGTGCTCCTACCCATTACTCTATGAGTAGTTTGATGTGTGCATCCCTCTTGAGTTGTCACAGTGAATGTATTAATGATCAGCATTTCAACTATTTACATGTGCATAAAATAGCATGCTTCAGGGAAGTCAACATCTGTGTGTTTGCCAGAAAGGTGGAATATCTGTTATTGCCATAGGAAGGCATTATGGTACAGAGAAGAAGTTGCAAGAAATCATAGTGTTGGTGCACAGCCTATGACAAGGTTTTTCCAAATGTTAGATGCACAGAAACCTATTTTCATAGAAAAGTTCCAAAACAGTTCTAGAAGAAGATACGTGAAACTGATCTTGATCTTGTATCCAAAGGTAACCTTTTTTATGAGTGTAGTCAGTACATTTGAAAGAGAAATATCATACCCTAATCAGATACATGTTTACTTTGTTCTGTCTTTTTATATTCAAGGTAAGAGCTCAACTGGTCCAGCAGCAGCATGCAGCAGCAGCAGCAGTGCAAGCAGCTCAGGCTCAAGCTGCTCAGATGGGAGCTTCAGCACAGGTAAGGGCCCTGGAGCCAGTATCTGTAGTTACACGCCTGTAGCAAGTGCATGCTAAAGGTGAGCATGGAGATGGGTTTCTGGTGGCTTTCTGATGAGGTTTAATCAGTCTTCCCTACGTAAAGGAGATGTGGGCTTTTATGCTGTTTTCCTTTTGCCTGGACTCAGAGGCAGGATTTCGTTGACAACCTCTCTGTGCATGCTCTCTGTCCTCAGTAGGTGAGATTGTTGCCTGTAGATACACAGGAATGCACAGCAACAAGGTGGCCTACTGTGGCCACAATGCAGTGTGACTGATGGTTCCTGGAGTTTCTCACCTCTCTTTTTGTTATCCTTTTGTAGGTAACTGCTTTGTTGTGTAAACTGATTTCCGTACTGTGAATCTTTGCCTGCTCTCTTAACTCACATGTGGTCTACCTTCCATCTCCATGTGCCAAGCATAAGAAAAATAGTATAAATAGTTAAATCTTTCCACACTTCCCCTTCATTCCTTTCATCTTTCATACTTTTTCTGAATGAAATGGGCTGTAGATATAGAAGATTTTGTTCTGGATGTGAATTGTTGAGAAATAAACTAGCATGTGTTGTGAGTGCAGAGTTACATTTAAAAAAAAAAAAAAGTGCTGGGTGAAAGCTTATTGCCTAACAAACTGTTTTTTTTTTAACCTGCAATACACTTGTAACCCCAGTAATTGTTCCTTGATGTGTATTTGGTGTGAAGGAAACATGGGAGTGACTTGAGCTGATCCACTCATTCCATTTTCCACAAGAACATGAAATAGTCTTTCATGTTTTGCCTCTGTTTCATGTTGAGTCATTTTACAGACATGGGTAAGTACAGTTATCACCACTTTGTATATGGAGTGGCTGAGGCAGACAGATGAAAAGAGACTGACCAGGGTTAATGCCTGGGAATACAAAAATAACTGCCATTTCATGTATTGCACCAATTTTCCTTCATCACACAAGATATGTTTTAGACTCAGTAAGTTCTTTAGAAGATTTTTACGTGGACTGAGGGATAACAATTTGATCTTGAATATTCATCTCACAAGCTTGTATTAGGAATAGTGTTCTGTACATCATCCTAACTCTCATGTGGCCCATGTACATGTGGGTGGCTAAGTTCTGTTTCTTGTCCTTCTGCTTTTGTCAGTGTAACACAGGATATAAAAGCTGAGCAGTGGTAAGTACAATTGGTGCAGTATTGGCAGTAATGTAGAATTCTTTTTTCAAAGTTAAAATACATATTAAAACTTTTTTTTTATTTTTCAAATAATTTCCAGGTGAGAGCTTCAGGGACTTAGGGTGACTAAAAGGAGACACTGACTTGTTTTTTTCCTTTCTACTAACTTAATGGTGCTTTTTCCAACTCCTAACCAGGTGGATTGTGCTTATGTAGAGTCAACTTAATTCTTGCCCTGCTTAGTGAAATCATATGCCAGTGGCTTAACAGCACGGTGCATTTGAGAGGTGTTGGGTAATGAGATGGTTGACAGCTGTTTTTGCATTGTGGCTTTATTCAGACATGTAGTAACCTCAGGGATTGCTCATTATCACAGATGGAGTTCACAAAGCTGTGAAAAACCTGCTGTGAAGTCCAATTATTAACTGGCTTCTTGTACTTGTGTAACTATTTTCTGTATATAGTGCTTTCTTTCAAGGTTGTGGACAATACTGCAGTACAGTTTTGATGTTGACCATATGGTTACATTTTCCTTGATTAATGGGAAGTTTCTTCTGAGAAGATTTTACTTTGTATTTAGTCTGTTTTCCACTAGCAGCACAATTCTTAATAAATCTGCCTAGAGTTCCTTATTTGATCTGGGAAGCTTTTATTATAAACAAACCCTGTCCTAATGCTTGCTTGTTACACTTCAGCTTGGTCTCTGGGCTCTTTTGGTCTGGGAATTTGGGTTGATGTGGTTGTTTTTTTCCTTTTCTATAAAGTTTCTGAACCTTTCATATGTACAAATAAATAAATAAATATCCTAAATTCAAATGTGGATCCATGTAAGCTTTGAAATTCTTCTCTGAAGTCATAAAGACTGTTCAGGTGAATGCTGTCCCACTTGGATGTCCAGTCCTTGTGAGTGTGTAACTCACACAGATTGGCAAAACAGTGTCCTAGTGACCACAGAGTGCTACACAAGTACTTAGAGTACCAAGAGAAACTGGTAGCCAACTGCAGTTAAGTGTTAATGAAGTTTAAATTATTGCTCTCCAGCAGATGCTCAGAATGAAATTATCTGTTGCTGAACATCTGAAAATTAGGCCTGGCCTGTCTTTAGTAGAGTGATAGTGGCAAAGTAATTATATATTCTTACCAGAATCTGCGTGTTTAAGGAACTCGGAGCCCCTGGATTTTAAATGTAAGAAAACAAGTTCAGGATTCTAGTTGTTGTATTCCTCCTCAGCATTTTTACCAAATAGCACATTTAGCATCTTACAGGGGAGAGATACTTTGTTCCTCTGCTCTCTGGTTTTGTGGGGTGAAATTCTCATTATAAATTGATATTTCTTGATTTCAGCTGTGGAGAAGGATTTGCCTTCAGTTTAAATCTTTCACAAAAGTACCTGAACACTTCTGGTTGTCTTCCATTTTTAGACTGATGAGCTCCTTCATAGATATATTGCTTTGCATAAAAAAAACTGTGATCTTTAAAATCTCCTTTCCCGATTACTTTGAAGAGTGACAGGTTTCATAAATGTAAATCAGCTGGAAGAATGGGAAAAATAAATTATTTTCACTAAGACTGGAATTGGTGTCATTTATATATACTTCCTTTCCAAAGCACACATTTAAAAAAAAAAAAAAAGCATGTGTACACATGTTCATTCAACCACGATACAGCAGCTGAATGTCTTTGGTTCAGAGTTGGTCCTGCTGGTGTTCAGTAGTTTGCCAGATGACTGAACTATGAATAAGCTGCTAATTTCTGTGACCTTGGAGGAAGTAATCTAAATCTGCACACTTTGGTGGTGTGGCATGAGGAATGGGACCGAGGTGGCACATGTGAGTCACCAAAGCATCCCTGGGATTTCACACGCTCCAGAGATCCGTGTGCATTCATAAGGGTCTGAGATGGGATGATTGTACCTGAAAGGATTTTATTTATTTTTTTCCCAGCAATTTTCTTTTTTTTGTTGTTGTTGTTTTTTTGTTTTGTTTTGTTTTGTTAGGGTTTTGTTGCTTCACCAGCTCTCATGTTGATAAAGTAGCTCTTCACTGTACTTTGTAGCATCCACCTGTGCTTTGTACCAGTGCTGGGTTGTTGTGTTTGCTTGTGGTGGCTGTTGCATGCCGTGTGTGTACATGTGCATGTGTGTGTGATGTCTGGAGCACTCTCATTTGTTTCTCTTTTGAAATCCTGTCTCTGACCATCCCTCTTTGCCTCGATGGAAAGTGCTGTTGTGAACTAACAGTTGTGCTGAATTTGACACTTATTTTCTTTCAGTTATTTCTTTCCTTTTTCAGTCTTGCTATGTTGTATTTGATTTATTTTTTTAACAGTTTTAAGCACATGCATTCTCTGACTCTCTAGATGTGTTGCTGGCTGCTTCAGTCCATTTACACAGAACACTAAACAAGAATACCCCGAATCATTTACTGAAATGAGACTGTTATAAGTCCTAGGTTAGTTAGAGCATGTGTAGGATCCCTTGGTAATGTATATATTGGGGAAAAAAGTGGTCCAGATAACCTCACTGTAGATCTCTAGAAGTATGAAACAGAAACTGACAAAGTTACCTGAATGCTACCTCAAAAATATGCTATATTTCCCGTAAATGTTTATTACACTTTAACTCAGAGCATATCTGGTGTGATACTAAGTAATGGAAGGCTATACAGTTATATATAATCTGCTTGGTTTGTGTAGAGGGGTCTGAAAGGCACTTGTAGGCGTTGCAGAGTAGTGCGTTCCTGATACTATTTTAGAATACAAATGTAGCACTGACATTCATTATTTAAGACCAATGCTGATACTTTAGGGTGTGCTCTGTCTACACTACTCTGGAATCGAATAGTGCAAGAAAGAGCTTGAGCCAGATGATGGCTTCATAACAGCAAATCTTAGTGTAGGCTAAAAGTAGAGGAGTGGGTGTCTGTCAGAATGATGGAAATTACAAGGACATATTTCGCTTATTCTATGGGATACGGAAGGAAGGGAATAGCTTCTTCAAGTGAAAGTCCTTTTTGTTGTTTTGTAGTGTTATAGGTTGCTCTGAAATTTTGCTCACTGTTGATCAGCTCCTTGGGGCATTGCTGTTGGCAGTGGCTTCTGACTGTCTGCTGTATTCTGTGGCAGTGGAAAGTGGCATATGCAAATACTGCTAAATCCTTTGAGACCACAGTGAGGGAAAGAACATCAGAAACCTATGATCTTAGAGAGGCAAAGAAGCTTCTTATATGGAATGGTCTTGACAGCAGTCTTCAAGCACTTATTTCCAGTAATTGTAGAAATTCAAAATTTAGGAAAAACTCTTCCCGCTGTTGGTAGTGTTATCAACCCTTGACCTACAGTTCTGAACCTACGTATCAGTGCTTTCAAGACATCTAGAATTCATTCAGTTATTTCTAAAAAGGGGTAGAAATGATGTAAAAAGGAGTTTGATTTACAAGCTAGCGTGTTAGGGTGACCATTAGAGTAAAGCTCACTAACCTTCCCTTCATGCTCCCCCTCCCCCTAATTCCTGGAGGTTGCATGTGCTTCTC
Organism: Odontophorus gujanensis; assembly: GCA_013399175.1. Taxonomy (NCBI): domain Eukaryota; kingdom Metazoa; phylum Chordata; class Aves; order Galliformes; family Odontophoridae; genus Odontophorus; species Odontophorus gujanensis. The sequence continues at coordinate 330,801 of VXAB01011900.1, forward strand.
ATCCTGCCAGTGCACTGCATTTCTTGTTTTGCGATTACTTTTGTCTGTTGTCCCTCTGTCCTCAAAGATGATCACCGCACCTATGGCCCGAGGTGGGATGCAAATAAGACCACGGTTCCCGCCTACCACCGCAGTGTCTGCTACACCGCCAAGCTCCATTCCTATGGGCGGACAGCAAATGCCACAGGTATTTACTGAGTCAAAGCACATTGTGTCAGGTATGGCACAAAGCGTTCAATATGTGATTGTATAGCCCTTGCTTTCGAGCAAGGGGAAGTTCACCTTTTCGTGGAACAGTAAGTTGGTGGTGTTAGGGTATTGGGCTGTTTAGGTTTATTACGGATCCTTTTTCGTTTCGAACAGCAGGCTTTCTAAGAGCATGGAATATCAAGGGGTTTCCAAGTTGCACAGGTCTTTCTTATAACACTTAGAACTTTTTAACGTTCGTAACTGATTCAAATAACAAATTAGAACTCCAGATTTCTATTTAGTCTTTGTCCATGCTCCACAATGAGTTTGCATTTAGGAGTGTGTCCAGAAGTGTTGCAATGTACTGTAATGCACTGGTTGAGTTGTGTCCAGGATCTTAGTTGTCATGTATTCACGTTCTTTACAAGTGCCTCTTGCATTAATAATAACTCATTTCAGTTTGAATAGCAATTTGGCATGTAATCAAGGTCCAAGAAAAATTGAGCTGTTCTCTTCCTTCACAGTTGTGAAGGAGAAGCTCCCAGAAGGGCTCCGCTTGTATCTGTGTCTGAGAAGAACCTGTGTAGGCAGGTGGGCAGCACCTAGCCATGTGTTGCTGGAAGGTGCTTGAGATCAGAGTACTGCATTTACCTGGTGCAGGTCCTGGTCTTCTGAAGACCCCACAAGCAAAATCCGTCTTTTGAGGGGAGCAAAAGTGGGGAAAAACTAAAATGAAATAGGACTGAGTTCTTACTAGTATGTCATAAAGTGGGGCACTACTCAGCTGAACTCTGTGGTTTGCTGTAATCTGTGTAATTGGTGCTGGTTTACATATGCATCACATTATGGTGGTGGAAGAATGTTCAACTGCATTTTTAAAATCTGGTGTTTGTGAACCTAATGTCTTATTTGTCTAGATATTAATTTTTAAATTTACTGCCAGGTGTGTAGTTTTACTTAACACTGTTGCGTTTTGCTCATAGGTTATGTGTAAGTTCCTTCATTTTTGCATTTTTGATTCCTTTGCAATCTTTTCTGGGGCATGTGGAGTGTTGGAAACTGCTCATTGCCATTGCATCTAGTCTAGTAGGTGCAGCCTTTTTTTGTCAGAAGTCTGCTAAGGTAGTTACAGTGATCAGAAAGGTGGTGCAGGCAAGACATCTGTCACTTCTGGATTAAGATGGGCAATCATTTCAGGGCAGGTAACTGTGTATGTGAACTGAAATAAAACCCAGGCATAGCTTTTGAATCAAAGAAGAGTGTGCTAAGAGCTTAATCTGCTGTAGCAGTTTAGATTGACTGAGGCAGTCATTTTTGGACTGATGTGGGGAGGCTTCTGATAGGTACTTAGGCATTAGATTAGTTTTAGTATTCAGTGCCATAGTGCTTTGTTGCAGTCATGTCTATGTTTGTTGAGGGGCTTTAATTTCCAAGTGACTGTGGAAAATGATATAGAAAATTGAACAACCAAAGAAGGCAGAAGAAGAAAGGAAATCTATTCATGAAAGTGAGTAATAACCATGTGGCAAAATGGGCAAGTAAGTGTTTTATGCTTTTGGGGAAAAACTAGTCTTGCATACCATATAATTTGATAGCTCTGACTCAGTGTGACTCTCTAGCGTTCGGTGCCAAAACACTTCTCTAGTTCTAGGTGAATTAAAATTTAGAAGTGTTGACATTTACACCTCTTAGTTTTGTAAAATGCTTAAGCAATATTGCCTGCTGGATATGCTGTCATTACCATGTCATTAGAGCCCTTGCAGCTGTTCACAATTGCAGTGAATGGCTGCAGCATACATCTGGTCATTAGTCACTCAGAATCTGAGAGTCTGTCACCTCTGACTGCAGTACAGAAAGTCATTTTAGACTGTATAAATGGTTCTGAAGGTCTTCCCATTTCGGAAGAGAATTTTGGTGTTATCCTGAAAAATCTTTCAACCAATGAACCAGATGCTGTATCAGTATTTTGTGACTCTTTGTTTTCTTTCCACTGACACATTTTGTCTGTCCTTCTATTGCAAGGCTCAGCTAATTATGCAGTGGGTTCTTTTTGTTGTTGATTGGCTGTTGATTTCTTTTGCTATAAGTTCAGCAAAAGAATATATACTTCCTTGTTGCAGTCTCCTTTTCCTTGCTGTTGGTTTCTGCATATTGTACTGACTTATCTGGAAGCTTCTGAAAAACTTACTAGCCCTGAGTGCTGTTCCTTGCCTGAGACTCAGTTATTGGAGGTAGATCTCATAGCTACATTCATCTTCCAGCATGATATAATCTAAGAATAACACTAAGAATAGCTTTGATTTAGTGGCTATTATTAAGTGAAAACTTCAGTTGTGCAAACCTAAATATATTCTGGGCAAAGCTTCATGAAACTGTGGTTTCATATAGTGTTCAGGTAACTGCAGTTATGTAGTGTTTGGTGGACTGTAGTATCTGTCCTTGTGTATGCTTTTGGATGCATAAAATCTTATCCTCCAGTGGCAAAATGCAAAGATCTAAATATATACCTCATATATGTTGAAAATGAAGGGTCTAGTACCCATGGTTTAACTCTGGAGTTAAATGAGGAGCTAAATGAGTTCAGTGGATCTAAACCTCCAGAAGGAAGTTCTCTGCCTCCCTTCACTGAAATGATTATGTATCAAATGAACTGCTTTCAAAGGATCATAAGGAAGTAAGTTTGGCATTGCATACTTCTGAGTCAGTTGCTGAAAATATCTAAGTTTTATGTAATATTAGGCATTAGCCTTTGCTGAAATGAGGCTAACGGAGAGCAGACGTTGCAAGAAGGAAGGCTGTTTGCCTATGGGTATACTTAATGAGAAGAGATAATACTATTAAACAGATAACACTAATTCATTTTATGCTTATGTGTGCAGTAGATGCTACACGCTTTTTTTTTCTTTGCTTTTCTACATCTGTAAATTAATGTGAAGGGATCATGATGTTGAAGTAGATACAGAAGCTTAAATCTGGGTAAAAATCTTGAAGCAGCCTTTCTTCTTCCTTCCCAAAACACAAAGATATAAGTCTTCAAAACTAATTTTATGTAACCGGCCTCACACACTTTAAAAGGGTCTGTTTTTCAGGAAGTGCTAAACCACTTACAAGTGGTCATAGTTTGGCTCCACAGAAGTGAGTGCAACATCTAAATCACTTACTGTTTAGAAGAATGTTAAATAGAACTGCAGAAAGTCAGGAATTGTTTTTTGGAGTGTTCATACTATAACTTGCAAATAATGCTGAGGTGGTTGGTTTCTGTGAGAGCTAGACTGTGGGAGGCCTTGCAGTCTCAGAAATGCTTTTACAACTGCTGAGGAGACACAGGTTGTTAAACAATCTTGTTCTGGATTTCAATTTGGTAGAAGAGATTGGGAGAGTAATGGAGTTACTGAAGATTTTTTTTAACCAAAAACAGTATTTTAGGCTGCATTTGTTTTTAAGCTGATTTCATGGATAACTAATTAGTATCTTCAAGCTTATTAGTTTTATATTTGCACCTAGGCGAGGTTTGGTTTATCTTGTAATGTACTTGCTCTCTTGCATAGTTGTAATATGGTATTCCAAGAAAGCATGTTGTGTCATGTTTAGCATCCTTTGAAAATGGGTGATTTAGATGGATAGTTAATGAATGAGTGAAGGACAACACCAAACTTAGTGTCCATTAAAAGTTGGTCTGCTAGGGATCTATGCTTAAGTGGTTTATACTGATGGAAAGAGTTGCTGATTCTTAAAGATGCTCAACTCAGGAGTTCTGTAAGTTGCTGAGTAGGCTAATTTAACTTATTGTTTTATATGTGCAGCCTAAGGTCATAGAACTTGCCTTAAACAAATATGCTCATGTAATATCTGCATCACTGTACCATACTCCTAGCCATGATAAAGGGTTTGGGTTTTTTTTTTGTTGGTTTTAAGTGATGAAAGAGAAAAATGACTGTGACATGAGCAGAGGTGAGAGATTGCTTTAGTCTGAAGATCATCTGGCTCTAGTACTTCATCGTGTGCAGAATAAACTTCACTGTTACAGAGTTTGGTGCTGTTCTGAAAATTCCTTATTTGTCTTTTTGTCCTTTAGGCATACCTCATCTTCCTCCAGAGGTCAGAAAGCTGCTTCACTTTTTTCCACCCAGCCATTCAGTTTGTACTGTTTCTCTCTCCACTCTAATTTGCAAAGCTGTATAAGACACCCTGGTGGTTTGATTTACCTAATTACTTTTCTTCTTTCAATCTGAAGAAAATGAGTTGAAAAGCTACAGTTAGATCTGACAGACCTTTGAAGTCTGTAATCAAAATTCAAATACAAAGGTTTTTTTTTTTAGGATTGTTAATTCATGTTAGAACTGTCTTTTGTATTTTTTTTTTCCCCTGCTTTTCTTTACCCTAGTTTGAATAAAGCACAGGTTTTTCACGTGGCACTTCTGACATTTTAATTGCAGCATGTTGGTTTGGGAAATGAAAAACAGTCATTACGCAGTTATCCAAATTGCATGTACTTTTAACTGTTATTTCTGGTAAAGTTAATAGGAAGTACTGCCATAAAGGTCTCAACAGTGATACAGATGGGACTGTTTCATGATGGAGAAGAACAGTAAACTAACATTTTCATTCCTTATAGGGCTGAGGATATGCTTCTCTCCATAGTTAAAGCGTGTTAGTTAGGCTCCCGTTGCCTACTCTCTTTTGTTGTTGTTGACCTTACTCTTTTTCCACATTTCAGGTCAGCCAGAACAGCATTACCATGATGTCATCCCCATCTCCTGTCCAGCAAGCTCAAACACCTCAGTCAATGCCTCCACCACCTCAGCCACAGCCATCTCCTCAACCAGGCCAACCAAGTTCTCAGCCAAACTCAAATGTGAGGTGAGCTGGACTGTAGCTTACAAAGCTCTTTAGAAGCATTTGACATACTTACACTGTTTCCATTGAATTTAATACATTTTAATGTTAACTTTGTGAGAGCATAGGTGGTGTTATGCCAAATACACTCTGAAAACCCCCCTATATAAGAAATCCTCCCCAAATCTACTGGTGGATCTTCAAAGTGCCATAGCAATCCTTACTAAAAGTGTTATCTGTGTGCAGGCTGATCATGCTTCCTTGTCAGACTCTGGCAGGTTTGTTTTTCTTCTTATTTTTCAGCTCTGGCCCAGCTCCCTCACCCAGCAGCTTTCTCCCCAGTCCTTCTCCACAACCATCACAGAGCCCAGCAGCTGCACGAACACCTCAGAACTTTAGTGTCCCGTCCCCAGGTCCTTTAAACACTCCAGGTGAATGTGAGATCTATATCGCAGACTGTGGATTGGGGTATATTTTGATAACAGATTTCCCAGGAATTACTACAGCTATTATTTGACATGACATAAACATTAAACAGTTCTGCTGGACAGCCAGCATTGCAAATAGTGGGCAAGTCGTGTGCATCACGGAGCTCTTCTCTATCCCAGTTGCAAAAAGCAGTTTCTGTTTCTGTGAGTTAACATGCTGACAGTGTTGTGTGCTCTGCAGTTTAGAAAGCGCAGGCTGAAGGAAAACTGCAGCAGGTTCTGTGTGCTGATTTAGCATTTAGTGTACCAGATTGAGGCAAAATGAGAATCTGGGAAAGGAGCATATGAAACTTTCGGACCTTTTCAGAAAAGGGGAAAAAAAAAGTAATAAATGGGAATTGCTGCACTGTCCACAGAACATGTTATTTCTGCAAAAAGATTAGAGGATTGAATAAGTACTTAAGCTGTGGAGTGTATCAAGATGTGGATTTCTGTGTTTGACTTGAACTACAGTTTGAGAGTTGCCATGTTTCAGATCTATATTCTTTTATCAACCATGCAACGTGCAGTCTTTACTTCTTGCCAGGAAACCCAAACTCTGTCATGAGTCCAGCCAGCTCTAGCCAGTCAGAGGAGCAACAGTATCTGGAGAAACTGAAACAGCTGTCAAAATACATTGAACCACTCCGGAGGATGATCAATAAAATCGATAAAAATGAAGGTGAGTTTCATTTTCCTGTATGTTTGTCAACTCTCTCTTCTAATGGAAGAAGCAGTGCATTACCTTTTTAGGATGATTTCTATTCCAGGGATTAGAAATGGCAGTTACAGCTTTTTTCCTCACAATTGTAACTATTTTACTAGGAAGAGTGGGTAAAATCCTTAAATTCCTATCAGTTTTCCTTCACTTTTTGATGTTTTTGGGATGCATTCTGATAGTTTATGCAAGGGCTCTCACTGTTTTCTTCCATGTTTGCTAATATTTTTACTTATAACAGCGTGATATATTTCTGTATGCAAGGAAGCTGTCCTCACAGTTAATGCTTATCTCTTGGAATTTTTTCAGATAGAAAGAAGGACCTGAGTAAAATGAAGAGTCTTTTGGATATCCTGACTGACCCTTCAAAACGGTAACTTTCTCCTTTTGAGCGGTTATATGTTGCCCAGCTCTTCCAGACATGTGGTGTTTAGCATCTGGCCATGTCAGCATTCAAGTTTCCCGTGGGGCTCAGACAGCAGAAACAATTGAGCTGCAGTGACCGTTTTGTGGTGATGAACTTTGTCATCTTCTGTAGATGCCCTCTGAAGACACTGCAGAAGTGTGAAATTGCGCTGGAGAAGCTAAAGAATGATATGGCTGTGGTATGTAATCCTTGCTGAACCAAAGATAAGCAATCAATTCCAGAAAATCTTATAATTTGATCGGTTTTTGTGTTTCTTGTTGCTTATGCTGTTATGAATTCAAGTGAGGTTGGACAATATAAGGAAACAGGAAAAAACTGACAAGCTCTTCATATGAGTCACCTTGTGTGCATCTTTTAATGGAGCTTTCACATTCTTGGGTTTTGCACAGATATTTGAGTAATGCTTTCTGTGAACTTCTGCAGCTGATTTCAGGAGAAAGCTGCAGACTTATTTAATTCTACTGTGTGCAGTTTGGGGAATTCTTTGCATTTCATGCATTGAAAGTTTATTGCTATAAAGTTTTGCAGAAGGATGTTTTTTATTTTTGGTGATGATGAAGAAAAAAAGGTGAGGCTTTTGTGTTTTAGCCTACTCCACCACCTCCACCAGTGCCTCCCACCAAGCAGCAGTACTTGTGTCAGCCACTTTTGGATGCTGTCTTGGCCAACATCCGTTCACCAGTCTTCAACCATTCCCTTTACCGCACCTTTATGCCAGCTATGACTGCCATTCATGGTCCACCAATCACGTATGTATCATTAACTGACTGTCTGTCTTTAAATGTTCATTTTTTTGAGGAAAAAGTGTTTCTTTATTCCAACTGTCAAAAGATTGGGGATGGGTTTATGGCCAGGTGTGTGCTGTACCTTTTTGTTCCTGTAAAATGTTTGGCAAATGAAGTGTTGGCATAACGTTGTCACCTAGTTCTTTTGTGAACTGTATTGTACATAGGGCCCCAGTTATCTCCTCTCGAAAACGAAAATATGAAGAGGATGACAGACAGACTATACCAAATGTATTACAAGGGGAAGTTGCAAGATTAAATCCCAAGTTCCTGGTGAACCTGGACCCCTCCCATTGCAGTAATAATGGCACAGTTCATCTCATATGCAAGCTAGGTAAGAAGAAACAAAGCTGAGTTTGGAAATAACTGCTGAGCCTGAGGTGTTTTGGTTTTTTTTTTTCCTTTTGACTGAGTCTCGAATCTTGTCAACCTGTGACTTCTGCATGAAGTCTGCACTTACCAGTGTCACAGAGCAGCTTAATCATGATATTCTGTGCAGCCTTCTTTAGGGTACACATGGAAATTTCATTCATGGTCACCCATCCTCTACTCACCCTGAGGCTGTAACCGTTAATCTCATTGTGTGTAGAAAATTACTTGTTGCTAGCAATGGTCTTGCTACCTGATATGTGAGACTTGTTCTTTTTCCAACAACTCGGATAGAGCTGGAGAAATGGTGAGTTAATTTTTGGAAGGGTCTATCAATTGGTACTAATTGTGACTGGTAATTACATATGTTTGAAGAAGGAACTCAGACATCTTTGTTCCTTCTCAGCTGAGTAAGCAGAAAGTGTTACAGTCTGTGAACTTATTTTCCAGATGGGGATCAGAGCAAAACAGGTACTTTTTCACCCCCTTTGTTTGGGGAAATCTGAACTGTTCACATCTAGAACAGTGGACACCTAATCCTCCAAAACGAGGTGTCTAGCTTAATGGAGGTCAGACGATGAAATGATTGGTAATGTGCAGAATTGCTTAAGAGAGAGATTTGTCTTTGCCAGGCCGTCCTTCTAATAAATAAACTCCAAGCAACAAGATTTTCCATTTTTGTTTAAATCACTATACTTCTTGGTTCCTTCTTGGGGCTCAGAGGCTAGAAACTGAGCTGAATTACATATGAAAAAGATGTCCCTACAGGAAGGAAAAAAAAAAGGCTTTATTCTGATGGGAAATGTGCTTGCATTCTAGATGACAAGAATCTTCCAAATGTCCCGCCACTACAGCTCAGCGTTCCCGCGGACTATCCAGATCAGAGCCCTTTGTGGATAAAAAACCCTAGACAGTATGGTATGAGGACTCTAGCATGTTATTTGGGGGCATGTGCATACAGTAGCCTTGGGGAAATGTAACACCTAATGTAATTTTTTTGAAATAATTACCTTTTTTTTTTTTTTCCAGCAGCCAATCCCTTCTTGCAGTCAGTGTATCAATACATGACTTCAAAACTATTGCAACTTCCAGACAAGCATTCAGTCACAGCACTCTTAAACACCTGGGCACAAAGTATTCGTCAAGCCTGCCTCTCTGCTGCGTAACATGTCACTTTCTAAATCATGAAGCAAGAAATAAAGTCTCAAGAGCTGGCCTTTTCCACGTACCATTGCTAAAGTCATGGGCATTTTGAGGAGGTTACTTCAGAAGAAAGAAGCCTTATGTTTTTCTTGTTTCTAGGTGTCAGGTTCAGTAGAGGACCTCGTTTTTGTTCTGGATTTCATGCTTTTTATCTTCTGCCTCTGTGGACTTGTGTCAGCATTTTCAAATATGCAGAATGTGTATATATGGTTCTCGAGACTGTATTAGGAGTTTTTATTGTCTTCTTAGAGAAGAAATTATTTGTGGACTTCAATCAGGGAGTCTCATTGATAAAAGAGGAAGTAGGGAGAGAAGGCCATAATTTGCTTCAAAAAGTTTGCTGAGTGTCAGTATTCCTTTCACACTGTATGTTTTGTGACCTGATACTCCCCCAGAAATAAAAAAAACCCTGCAACTAGAATCTGCTTGCAAACTTCCTAGTGTTTGCAGGAATCTTTTGCCTATTAGCTTTGCCCAGGGTTGGGATACATTACAGCCTTTTGGGGCATTCCTCACATATGTGAGATAAATCAGGATAATTATATTGGTGGGGGGGGGAAATCACTAAACAGAAGGAAAGAAAATATTTTATAGCTTATTTTACATGTTACTTTGCATAAATGAGTTTTGGTTAGCACGGACCGCAGTTTTCTTGTTCCAAAAGTGTGGCAGTTAGAAAGAGGAGATATTATTGTGCACACAGGCTTCCCACATAAGTGTGTGTGTGTGTAAAGGTGATGGTACAGTTTAAAGCTCCAGCACCACAGATCAATCCAGCAGGCTTGTAGCCATATCTTCTTTACTAATGGAAAAGAGTCAGTCTGAGGCATCTGACTTGCTTGGTGGAGTTGATGCAGTTTAGTGGCTACAATGGTGAGTTTTGTTTTGTTTTGCTTCCTTTTAAAGAGAAAAGGACAAAAAAAAAGTAAAAACCAACAAAAAATCACATAGCTCAGTAGCAGAGCTGACAGCTAATATTTTGTGCCTTGAGCAATAACGAGCACTCTAGTTGGTTGTCAGTTGCTGTATTGTTGGGCACTTCCAATGAAAAGACTTGCCATGAGTAATTAATTTAATTCATTGTTTATTTTTCCCCATTCTCATAATTTGTTTGCTCTTATTTTCCTAACGCAGAAACAAATTCAGTTTTCAGATGTCCCAGTTATATCCTGCTCTATCTCCCTGTAGTGTGCAGCCAACCTTAAAGAGTAGCTGCACTCTCTTATAGTACTGTCAAGAAATTGCATTGACCTTTGTAAATCTGAGTGATGTCATCAGTTTTAGTATCTTTTTCAGTGTGGGTACTTAATAACCATGGACTGAGGCAGCAGAATGCTATCAGTATTTTGTACATGAACAAATGCTTTCTCTGTCTGTTTCTACTGTAATAAATTTATTATTATTCCTGTGTTGGATGCTAACATTATACTACTCTCCCCATGTTGATCCTCAGATACCAGTTCTGTTGCATCCCTTGGATGATGGGTACTTTGTTCTAGGGTAAGTGGAAACTCACGTACTTTGAGGGTTAGGAGAAGAAATCTAAATGGCTCTTCATTCCAAGCAGCACCATCTTTATGCTCCTCATAGCAAAATAATTGAAAGACCTGGTCAGGAGATAAGTGATTATGTCTGCAAGAAAGATACAGCTTTTTAATCAGTACTGTTACATGGCTGCTTCTTTGGGCAAAAGAACCAGTGTCAACAATACAGTTCTGCTGCAGATATTTTTATCACAAAAGCTTTATATGCTTATTTAACTACATAATTGTCATAACTCAGTGAGGATGGAAGTGGTGTTTTTTTTCTTCTGTACCTTTTTTTTAAGCTTTGCTAGGATCTAATTCTGAAACACTAATAGGATTCCTTAGTTTATTTAAAAATATATCTGGAGGTAGATCCAAACCACACTGTAAATGTCTTTCAGGTTTCCAGTACTCCCCTTGTGCTGTTGTGGCTTTCCTTCAAACAAGATGTAGGGAGGTGTTAGGCTAAGAGATTAGTGTGGCGTAGGCGTTCTGGCATACTGCAGCATCTCAATTAAGAAATAAACACTGAAAACAGAAAATGAATCATGTTTGCAGCATGTCAAATTAATAGCTGGAAATCAACATAGCTTCTGTTTGTTTTGATGGGCAAATGATAATAAACTGTTTATAAATCTTGTTAATATAAAAGCATTAATCCCAAATTCTTGGAAAGATGCACTGAATTGGCAGTAAATTAATGTGAACACAGAAAACGTGTGAAAAATTCAGATTCCCATCTCTCAGGAATACACAGACGTTGTGAAATCAAAAATATGGCAGTATGATCCTCTCATTCCTTGAACAAATAGCATATAAAAACAGTCATAATTGGCTTTTAATAGAAATGAAATGATAGTAGGAGCTGGGCCATATAAGTACAGCATTAAATGCTCACAGCAGTCAAGCAAGACGAACAATAAGTTTTGACTTTCAAGTACTGTTTGAAGATGGTTTGGTGGTTTTTTTTTTTTTCCATTTCAGTGGTGACAAAACTGATTTCTAATGGGCAGTGGAGTAGCAATCAGACTGATTGCTGAATAAATGTTACTGTGATTGCCTGAAACTATTTCCTTTTAACTCAGTACCTTTAAGAATTCTCATTCTACTGATGAGCTCCATTGATTATCTGATGAACTGTCTTACCTGGCTTTTGGTTGGCACTGAAGTGGCTGGGTATAAACAGAGACAGCTTTGGAAATTAGTATTGTCTGTTTGCATGGATTCAGCTGAGGGAGTGACAGGGCATTATTCTGATTTTTAAGCTGTTATTCTGAAATGACTTTCCCTTAATTTTCTTTGAGCCAGGTGATCTCCCAAGGTTAAGCAGTCCTGCTTCTAAAGGAAGAATATGGAGGACAGAGATGAGTTCAAATCATCCAAGAAAAAAACTATTATTTTTAATAGGATTTTTCAAACTAGAGTGAACTTTGTGGTAAACAACTGATTCTATCATGTAGGTGCATTTTCTGTTTTTCAGGTACTCACTGTTTCTAGGAGTATTCCTGATAGGCAGTTTTGGCAAGCATGTAACTCTGTATTACTGAATAAAAATGTTTGTACATGTATTTTTTTTGTTGCTTTGCTAAAGAAACAAAGCAGTATTTGTGGTGTATCCCTAACGTAGTTTGGAGAACAAACTTAATGAATGCTATGCTTGAGGTATCTAAATATGTGCAGGTTAGTTTGAAGGACAGAGTTCTCCAGATGCACTACTCCAGCATGGAATACATTGAATCATAAATAAGTTCATACCACCCGTGTGAGTTCTGCATCATGCAGCCAAATATCCCTTATGTCTCTAGACTAGATTGCATTGTAGAGACCAATGTTCTCAGTGTGATGGCTTGTTCTTCCCACCCTGGAAAAAAGTCACACTCACTCAAATGCATAAGAAGACTTTTATAAAAATAAAATTTACATTAACTGTTCCACACAACTTCACAGTTGTTTATAAAAACTCAATTGAATTTGATATTAAAAATATTAAGAGATCTAATAAGTCAAAACACTTTAGTCATTGGATAGCCTAGGATAATTATCCTTTGCACATTTATTTTTACAAATATAATGAGGGAAGGAAGTTAGTGTTCATGTGGTTTCTGTCCTTCAAAGAAGAAAGTCATTATTACAGCATAAAGAAAATAGCTACATAGGATAATGAATGTGCAACCCACTGGCCCAACGTGAAACCATGATGCAATGAAGTACAGCATTAGCAAGGAGATAAGAGTCCTGTAGCTAGCCAGAGACCTCAGACTGATTCTTGGTCCCCAGTTCTGGTTTATTCTGTCCTTCAGCACAGGGCTATACCTGATTTTCTGTACGAGGTGAGGGTTTGTAAGATGGTAGCGACAAAATCTGCCGACAAAATCTTCCCTGGAGCAAAGCACATCCATCCGATCAGCAAACTGAGGCAAGGAAAATTTAAACATTAGTATTCTACTGCAACGAATGGTATAAGGTAAGCATCACTTATTTTACAGTTTTCTTCATTTGTAGCATGAGGTTATAAGGGGAAAGTGTTACAAGAAATGTTAAGAATGTACCAAATACACTAAAACAATTCCGTATAACTGTGGACTTCCATTGTGTCCAGAGGAAGAAAAAGACTTCCTTTTTCCAGTTTTAGGAGTACTTATTCTGAATTATATTATGCTCAAACATAATCTAAAATATTCTGAGTGTTTTGTGTAGGGAAAGCAAAATTAGAGGTAGACTAGCAGGCTTAATGCTGTTAGGAAATACTTATGCACACATCCAGTGTTAGTACATACCACTGCACACCCTCAAGAAAGAAGAGAGTGCAAGAACAAATCAAGGATCGCATATGTGTAGATGTAATAAAGAACAGGAATTTGCAGTGAAAGACTGTGCTGTACTTACCCTTTCATTAAGGGCTGAGGATAAACGATACAGGAGGCGGACAAGAGTGGCATTTTCATAACTGCGTATGGGCTGAAGCTCAGCATCTCCTTGATACTGTACATCAAACCTACGTAAGCCATTTATCATCTAGAAATGAAGAAATAAACCCTGTGTCTTGTAGTTCCCACCTGAAATGCCTTTATACATGCAGCTTGCTTAGCCCCAGGAAAATTGCATCTCATGCGATGTAGGACAGCTTGTTTTCTCAAGAACAATCTCGAGCAGCAGTATGGAATTATTCTCCTCTCACCTGGTACCGGCCAAGGGGTGTAAGAATGAGGCCATCCTCACTTTCAATGCAGTCTGGAAGTTGTTTTTTTCCATTCTCATCTTGAGCTGTCCCACACTTCATCATCATCTGGGTCAGCTGCGCTTCATTCAGCTGTTGAAGAACAACACTGTGCTAAAGTGCATTTTTAGAAGAAAGATCTATTTCATCTGCCTTTTCTTTCACAAACTCCTTAGCAGTGGATGCCTTTGACAAACAGCACAAGTACCAAATCCTTTAAAAGCACCTCATGAGAAATAAAAAGGAGATTAAGTCTTGAGATTTCTGTATTTATCAAATGCCAGAGAAGCATTCTGTTTGATACCCCCTTTCTCCAGGAGAGGACCAAAATAGCTGTCTTTCAATTAGTTCTGAGTGGATGCAGCAAACTGAACTTAATGTGTTCTAAGTTTAACTGAAGAGACAACATCGAGTGCATCCCTTTATGTAGAGCTGCAGCTGATGTTTTATTTCTTGTACTTCTCTACATTTAGAAGATATAGGACTGATTTTCAAGTCTAGGCTGGGCACTGTCTCTGTAAATGTGAGAGTAGGTACAACTTAAGCTACGTAAACTAAAGAAGAGTCCAGTAAAATGGTTACTTAAAGTGGGCTTGATCATTAGAAATTCAGTTCTATTTATACTGAAATGCATTTTGAAGTACTTAGGTGAAGTCAAGCCTAATATTGTATTTAGAAGTTTTCTGGCAGGGTCACTGGATGGCTTTGTGACTTCAAAAAGTGTAAGAGAGCTAGAAGTATATTTGAGAAATCCTGACTCTTGTTCACACTGCCTCACTGGAACTCATTAAAAAGGTGTTGCATACCTTAAAGATTTGACACAAGTATTCCAGTGCCTTTTCTAAATATTCATCTGTTTTTTTGATGCTGTCTTGTCCAATTTCATCAAGGTCATTGCCTGTGCCATTCATCTCAGATGGTGTAAACTTAAACCACGAGAAGAAGGAATGGCTAGCTGTTGTCTCTGCAGAATGGTCTGATATGGATTTTGCTGTCTGCTGTGCCTGGCAGATCAGTTGAGCCAGTTTTAACACCTGAAATAAACACAGTAATTAAATATAGGCTGTAAAGGACTGTTAAGCATCAATACATGGATAAAACTGTGCCTTCATACCTGACAGAGGAAGCAAGCACAGCAAACTTGCTCACTTTGCTCATAGGAACTTGTTAGTTGCATTTCAATGAGGTGAACTTAAGTTCTTTGCAGCTGAAGTATTTAATAAATACTTGGTTTTTTTCCACCTGCTTTTTTTTTTTTCTTCTTCCTGCTAGTGTTATCTGACTGGCTGATACTGCTCAATAAAATGAATCAGAAATTCACAGTAAACATTTGGAAAGAAAAACTACTAACCCCTTACATCATCATCTTATTTACCAAAGTGCAAGTAGATCTTTATAGCTGCACTGAGTGAAGTTTTCTACTCCTAACTTCTCATAACATGGATGCTATGGATGCTCAGAATTAAGAGAACATTGTCAAAATCAAAAGACGTGATGAGATGCCTGTTGCTTACCAAGTTCCTGACTTCTGTGCCAAACATCTGTTTGTACTGGAAGTCCTGTCCTTCCAGGCTGTAAACATGGCTCTTCACCTTAAAGGAGGCATCTGTAATAGTTGGAGGCCACGATGAGAAGAAGCTTCCACCAAGTGTGGGAGTCATAAAAAGTCGGTGTTGACGATGAGGAATCACGAGTTCAGGCTCCAGGAATAACTGTTCTCCTAGAGTTCAAGAGTAGTGAAGAAGGTTACACATAATATTTCAGGTTTTGTATGAACAAAGTCTAGCTGCAAAGCATCCTAAGGCAGTTGGGTTAGGGTATTTTATATTTTCTTAAATCAGAGCGTACTTAAATGCCAACTGTACAGACAGCATTTTAAGCCTATAATTAGTTTTCAACGGAGGCACTGGAAAATCACAACATTTAAAGACTTTAATACTTGTTAAATCTTGCCTCTCCTGAATTTCCTGTTTCCTAGTTATCCTTAAGTGAAAATTTAACTAGCTGCCTAGTTCTTTTCTAAGCATAAACACACTTAAGAATATAAGAAGTTCTAATCCTGAGCTAAATAACCACATAAGACTATTGTAAGAAATACTAACTTTATTGTAAACACCCAATGTTGTGTTATTCATGGAAAATTTGAAATGTGATATTACAAATAAATGTGAAGACACGCAGATTTATCTGAATGGTAAAGTGGCATGTAAAATAGGACAGTATATCTATTCAGTACTTCTGAGGTAGGTTGGTACCTATTGAGAAGAAAGAGTGAGACAGGACAGCGTAAGATGTCAAAATATCCATTTACCTTTCAGGATCATTTCAGCTAGGTTGGGCTGAGCAAAGACCTTGGCTACTCGGAACACCATGAGAGCATTTTTTGGGCTGACCAAGTCTGTTCGAAGAGTTCTGTTCAAAAATCCTACAAACAGCTTGGTGTACATCAGTAGGTTTTCTTGAACAAAGGCAGCCCTGTAAGGAGTGAGTACAGGATTTGTGAGTACAGCTGCTTAAATAATTTTTTATTTGTCTGCTAGAAATTCACTAAGGGAATGTTTTTGTACTATCATCTCTGGAAAGATTTCTCTCTTTACACTGAGACAAAAAGAATACTCTCAAACAAAAGGTTGTAAGAAATAATTTCTGATCTTGTGCAGGAAGCTAATTCACGTTAGGGGATACCCTGAGATGTGTTTCAGACTCATGGCTGCTTTCCTGCTTACCATTTCTCTGACACGCTGCGAGGCAGGAGCTCTGCAGTTTGAGGTGGCTTTTCAGGAGCGTATCTCCAAGGCTGTAAGTAACTTAACCACATCTCAAGAACCTAAGCAAAAAACACACAAAAAAACAGTGAAGTCTTACTTTATTTTTCACTCTTAATAACTTCAAATCACAACCTATTAGTTTTCCTGCTTGTAGAAAGTAATGTTTTCAGGATCTTGCTATCATAAATGCTGTATAAACTTCTGTTTATGGTACACTGTATTAGATAAGAAATAATGCCTCTAAGAATGTATCTGTTTTAAGAGTAACTACTCTTTTGAAGCAGCCACCACTTTCAATGTCAGAAAAGGCCTCTGTCACAAAATCTGTTAGTCTTTTTTCTTTTTAAATACCTCTGACTGGTAGTCTTTGCCTAACATTACGTGTATGTGTTATAAAAAGATTTCACTGCTTTAAGAAAAAAACAAAACCACCAAGTGAATGGTGCTAGGCAGTAGTAATTAAGCAGCAATTTTGTTGAGTACATTCTCAGCTAAGCAGGTACATACCGCTCTGAAAGAAGCATCCAGTGGCCAGTGACCAAAGCAGTGCTGCAGAAAGATGTAAAGTTTCTGCTGGACAAACCGAGGAATCACAACCCTGTATAGGGATTTGGACACAGTCAAACGTATAAACCAACACTGAGTGTTAGAACTAACAACCCAATCCACTTCCAGAAAGGCAAATACAGAACAGACTGACCCAAACTTTTTTTTCCTTAAGGGAAGCTACCAGCCACTTAGTTTCAACTTAAATACATGTGTAAAACTCTCCATTAACCTTAGATGGAAGCCTCTGGTAGCATTTTCTTTTGACTGGTACCAAAACAAGACTAGTTTAGCAGGCAGGACATCTGCATTCTGAAGCTGACTTCCTTGTTGCCCCATGTGAACAACACTTCCTATCTAATAAGTATGACAGATATTTTCCATAAGCTCTCACATACATACTCCCATGCTTTGAGTGATATACTCCTCAATTTAGCTATCAAATCATCTCATGGAAAACACAGTTTGTCAGGCAGAAAATCTATCTGTTCCAGAGACAGACTGCCCATGCACCTACCTACCTTTTAAACTCTTCAAGTGGGCTGGCAGTGTGGGAATGGGCTGAAGGGGAGAGAGGCTCTGGTTTCAGGCTGTTACTGAAAGTGTGCAGATGTTTCACAAGCAGTCTTACCACCAGCACGTGCTCTTCAGTGGGTTTAAATGATTCCTACATTTAAAGCAAAAGACATGAAGAGAGTAAGCATTACATGCTAACTCTCCAGGAGATCATTCACAAAAGTGGCATTTTCAGAATAGAAATTGAAACACCATTGCTCTCTTTTAGGTCTTTCACTGTAGTTTGGTGCCAGGTAACCTTACACAGACATGCTCCCCAGGACAAACTGCATCAGCCTTCTGCCATCACCAGTTCACTAATAAATAATAGTGCATTTTTGATAATGTGATTGTAAGAAAAAGCATCTGCAGTATTCTAAGGCATTGAATTTCACAATAGCACTCTCTATGGGCGAGCATAACAGAACAGAATCTGTGTAGATTTCAGTCTGTTCCTGTCTGAAGGAAGGGTGTTCAGCCTTTCACTATGGCTATAAGTTCACTGCTGTGAACAGCACAAAAGATCTTTTGTTATGCGTAGTGGTGAGTTTCCTTAGAGTTGTCCTTACTCTGCTGGTACTCATCTGTCCTATAAGAATAATGCTAGAAAGAGTTACAGTAGGAATATGTGCTGCTTCAAGTCCTGCATGATCCTGTTACTTCTAGCATTGTTACAGGTAGAAGTAGCCCAGGTAGGAATAGCACAAGGAGCGATGGTGAGCCACGGTGACACTGCTAACAAATTAGCAAGTATATGACATAGCAGGGAGGTGAAGGTGGTAAAAAAAGGAACTAGTTCTCCTGGGCCCAACACCAGTACTGGGCTGCTGCACAGCCTGGAGACAAAGCCTTAACTCCTTTGCTACTGTAATCTGCTTTAGGAACAGTGAAGTAACCTCAATCCGCTACTGAAGGTGAAGTTTAAGGTACCATTTGTATTCTAAGTCTCACAGCTTTCATATTTCTAGAAAGAGTGTACATGAAACTAAAGTTACAGCTGCAAATATAATGGAAGAGGCTGGAAAAGTGTATTAGTAGCTGCAAGACATTTCCAGAATGCCATAATGAAGCTATGCTGAGGTAAGATTTCTGAATGTGACTCTAGGAGACTGACTGGTATTTCATATAAAAAGCCTCTGCTTCTTGACTGCTCTAGCTATGTATGTACGTGGATATATGCATGTAGCTACTGTGTGTGTCCACATCCTTTTGTCTGTGATGCCTGAGCTAACAGATGTTCTTTTACATTTCTTATTGTGTCAAAAGTTTTTCTTAAGGTTTTCTTACATGTTAAAGATGACTTCAGAAGAACCAAAGCTTGACAGATCTCTTAGTATTGTACAGACAGATCTGCTCCGCTAGAGGAACCTCAGATAACCTATTACCAGTTCTATTGAAGGTCTTGCTTGTGTTCTTGACAGCCCCTAGTAAGTAAGCGTGTTTCTAGAGTCCTAAGGAGTTTAAATAAAGATGTCCAGAACTAATCAAAGACATTTAGTATCCTGCTGTAGGTCAAGAGGTGTCATTCTAGGCTGCACTTGAAAGTACCTTTGGAACCTGCAGAAATACCATTTCAGTACATGACTTCAGGTCACAACAGCTTTTCTATTTAGGAGTTCTTATTCTCCTAGTCCAGATCAGAAACACAATGAACATTACTGTTTTAAAGGTATTTTTCCTCATAACCATTGGTGGGTTTTTTTCCCCCAAACCTTAGGTTACAGGATATATGCATGTATGCTATTCTTACCACAGCAATTAGATAAGTAGCAAAAAAAAGAAAAAAAAAAGTAGTGGTTGCCAAGCAGTAGTTCCTATTTTCATTTTTAAGCAGCACCTTGAGATGTTGCACAAAAATAACGGATTTAAAAGCAGGAAAATTCCATCTAGTGCTAAAGAGCTTTATACTGTACTAAGATCTTTATACTGCATGTGCTTAGCCCTCCCCTTTCCCAGAATGACAACCCAGTGAACAAAGGGCTGGAGCAAGGAAAGAAGAATCAGCAA
This sequence comes from Odontophorus gujanensis, assembly GCA_013399175.1. Lineage (NCBI taxonomy): Eukaryota > Metazoa > Chordata > Aves > Galliformes > Odontophoridae > Odontophorus > Odontophorus gujanensis. Next base: position 350,414 of record VXAB01011900.1, read on the forward strand.
TCTGGTCCAGCAGGAATGTTCTTGCATGCACATTTCCTGAACAATCTGCAAGTGTACCACTTGTGTCATTTTGCAAAGCAGGACAATCAAGTTCACACTGCCACTACAAATTTAACACTATCCCATGGCATTTCCCTGGCTGAAAAAACAAACAATACCCACCCGAACAAACTAGGCATCAACTGCTTTCATTTTGGATTACAGCCATGCAAATTCTGATCTTCTTTTCCAGTCAAAGTTTGCATAGATTATTAGTTTTTGAGAGGCAGAAGTCTGCACTCAGTGAGGCCAGTATGGATGTCAGAAGTTAGCACAGCTGATAACAAATGTCCTCCTACAATGCATTACAAGAATGCACTCTAAATATGGAGTTCTCAATCATTCCTCATACACACTAAACTTCAAATGCTTTCTCCAGGTCCTTTGCCAGTATTTCTCACTGTCTGCTCTTACTAAAAACTAATTATACCTCACTATTTTGTACTCAGGTTATTAAACCATGAGGTAGTTGTATAGCAGCTTCTTCTATGAGCACTGGTACACTTTGCAGATTATAAGATGGAACAAGATTTTTAAAAAGGAAACAATGAAAAGATGATAATACTTGGTATGCGTGGAGGGCCTGGTAGCTGGATTGGGCAGGACTACCGTGGTGTTTACTGGAGATACTGAGTCGGTAGTGGAGAACCTCCAGCTGAGACAACAGAAACAAAAAAGGAAGGGGTGAGGGGAAAAAGGAGAGAAGAGAGCAAGAGAAAAAAAAAAGTGAGAATGAGCCCAAGGAAGAAGGGTGTGGGGAAAAATGAACATCACAAATACAGTCAGGGACAACATATCACAATAACAACTGCAGCCACAGTATCCTCTTCTTTGAGTTACCCAGTAGCATGGTTCCACAGTGTTTCACAGCCTTTACCAACTTGCAGATACAAGTGGAAGAAGTGTGGCTGTGGACTGTTCTTTTTGCTGTCCCCAGATCAAGCAGCAGTACAGGAAAAGGAGCTTTTCCCAAATAAACTATGGAACTACATCAGGTCCATAAGAACAACTGATCCAAAACCCCCAGTTTAGCAACAGGGCTTTACAGTGGTTTTTTTTTTCCTTTCCCAATAGTTAACAAATGTTCATTTTTCTGCATGCTTTTTTATACTAATTGAAAGCTTTATCATTTTTTCCTGCAGTGCTGGAGAAGCAGGATTTGTGTACTAGGAAGATACTCAAATTCATACTTTCTTCTTCCTCCCAAAGAGGAAGAAGGGGAAGAGGTTGGATTTTCATGATCAGTGTTAGTGTGATCAGTCACCTTTCTTGTACTTCGAGGCCATCTGGTAGGTCTGCAGGTCTTGTGAACTTCCTCAGAAGAGGATGTTGCTTTTACTGTTTGGGAAACATCGAACGCACACAAAAGCAAAAGGAGATCTAACATACAGTGTTACGCTCATGCAAATGGCAACTGGCCTTAACACTGCAATCCCTGCAAGCCTCCACCAGTTCCCTTCTTGGATGTATATATATTTTTTGACAGTGTGATGGTGAAAAGGATGCTGTGGCAAACAGTGACACACATGTATGAAACTAATGAATAAACATGAAACAATGTACACTACACTGATCCCAGCAACTGCTGTCAGGCATCTAAACTAACTCTCCCGATCACACCTCTGTTGCCTTTGATCAGTCCTCTCTCAATCTTCTCTAGGGCCAGTTTGGTATCTTTTGGTTTTATATTCTTCTTGGAGTGGTAGAATTGTTACTGCAAGTTCCTCAGCATCTCAAGCACATCATCTGCTGCAGAATCAGTAACAAGAGCCTGTCATCTAACAGGTGTCCACATGCAGTGCTGGGTCTGTGGCACCTGGCACTGGAAGGTCAGGAAGCATGACATAAAGAACCAACAACTTTTTAGTAAGCGTTCATTGTGATCACAGCAGAAGGGAACAGGAAAAGAAATGCTGCATGCTTGGGCTCTGGATCATCTGAGGAGAAAGTGAACGGAGAATGTAAAAGAACAGGGAAACAGCTGAATTAACAGAGAGTGCAGAGAAACTCAGCACAACAGTGACCACACAGGTTTGAACCTGACCCAGGATGAATTCAAAACAGTACAGCAGGAAAGTACCTTCTCAAAATAGCTTTTTTTACTACTAATTCTTGGCTAAATGGCATCAAGTGAATGTGTCTAACTAGTCATCATTTTATAAATAAGCTTTAGAGTGATCTTGGATTTCCAGTCAAACCCTTTAACCCTTAGGTTAAAACAAAGCTTGTACTTCTGCATATTCTGCTTCCTTGTTTGAGGAACTATTAAGCAGACTATTAAGCTTCATACACTGATTTCAGGAGGATAGTTCAAGCAACAGTGACTTTGAACAGTTCTGTCCCCAACTCAAATGGAACCTCTCCTCAGTCCTCCAAGAGTGATCCTTCATCCATTTTTGGATATTGCAGGAAATTCCTGTCCCTTTCTCAGGCATTAAAAAAAAAAAAAAAAGACTGTTTTTGCAGGTCCATGATTGCTTCTCATAAAGGATGAAGGTATCATCAGGCAGCAGTGGCCTCAAATTGCAACTTAACACACCTCATAAAGGAGCATGTAGTGATGATTTTTCAGTAACTTTAAGCTTCATTTAGGCCTTATTCTACATGAGAATTCCTGCCTAAATTGTCTCTCTAATTAAGAAAGCATCTGGAACACAGAGAGCAAACAGGAGAGAAGTTCAGCAGGCATCGCTTCTGGCTTAAGCACAGCACTTGATGCACAAAGACTAGACAGACAGACAGACAAGCAAAGCACTGGTGCACAGCCATACTGCTGGGATTCTCAAGTGTAAATGCTTCAGTATTAATAAGAGCTTGAAGTTTGACTGCAGTGTTAAGATTAAAAGAGAACCCAGCCGCTCTTCCCCAACAAAACATATACGTTTGTTATTTTACACCCTGGTGAAGCTAAGGAGGAGAATTTCTGTTAATCAGCTCTCGTTACTCCTTCAAACAAGAAGGAATCTTGAGTAGTTTTTATATTTTTCTCCCCTCCTACAGAAATCCCACTAAACTCAGAAAGAGTTTTAAGGATCAACAAATTCTCCTTAAAGTTCCTTTTGCATTTATAGTGCCTCTGATCTTATCCTCCCTATTACATACAATAGTTTTACTGGACAGGCCATCACAAACTCCTTAAAACAGTATATTAAATGGGCAAGAACTTGTTCTAAACTTGTAGCCACAAAGTGCTTCTGACACCATTTTATGGTGAAAAATCTATTTTGGAATACAAAACAACAAAATGGTTTATGCACTTAGAACTGAAAGACAATTAAGTAATATTTCTCTTTTGAATTTGGCTTTATCCTCAAAGGTGGATAAAGAATTTTGAAGTTTCTCATGTTTAACAGTAACACTGAATTGCTATTTCTCCTGGAAATCAATTTTTGATTATTTTAGCAGTTATTTCACCCCAGTGCAATTTAACCTGGTTTTACAGTGGCATCTTTCCCATCATGTAGCACTTTGATGCTCAGATGCTATTCAGATGGTTGTGACCATCTCAAAATAAAACAAAAAAGAAACACCACTGCTTCTGCAGTGCAGCCAAATCTGGATGACACACTTACAACATTTTCCATAACTGGAAAGTAGCAGTTTGGACACACTCATGTAGATACTTAGTAAGTTTTCTTTCTATCAGAAAAGCATACTAAAAAAAGTCTCTATAGAAGATTTACTCCAAGATAAATCAAACCTCAGATGATGTACATGAGCGAAATACAATCTATTACCTTGACATGAGGGGACTGCATTTTCTGATACATTTCCAGTGAATAATGATGAAGCCACATTTCAACGAAGATCTGCAAAAACAAATATTTTCTCAGCTAAGGGAACAACTATTCCAGAATTTGTCAGTTGCAATCAAGGTAATGATGACCACAGAAGGTCATTTGGAAACCAAGCTGTACTTGTAAATAGGCATGCAGATTTTCAGGGATGTTTCAGGTTATCATCCAGTCAACATAAATGAGTGTTGGTGCACTGTTGCACCTGCTAAATAAACATTAGTAATTGAGTTCAGCGACGTGACAGGAACTTGTTTCAGAACAAGTGTTAAATCCAGATTCTCCTTTCCCTTCCCTGATGGTGAGGAGAAGCAACTTTTCTGCATTTAGCCTTTGCTTAAAGCACAGAGCTGATGTAACATTTATATATATATACACACACACAAATAGAAAAGAACCAGATTTAGAAACTTCTCAGGAAAAAAATTCCTTGGTTAGCAACAAGAAATGTGCTGGGTCTTTTTTCCCCCCTTCCCCTAAATCCAACCTACTTGAAGTAGTGTTTCTGATCTCCATATCTCCTGGGAAGCTGGGTCAGCATTCACAGAAGGCTGATGGGCAATGTGCCGTTTCAGCAGGCTGGTGTGATGCATGCCATAGGAAGTGAAAGGCACGGCTGGAGACCTTTGAAGGTGAATAGAAATGCTGAAGTCATTAAGCCTCAGTACAGGGAAATATGTCGTTGCTTTTGATCACTGGTTTCTCAACTGAAAAAACAGTTGAAGAAGGAAAACTGCACAGTTGATAGCACATTTTAAAATTCTGAATGATGCTGCAATTACAAGTCATTTAAATTTAAATTACAAAAATCCAACACCACATTATTATTCACACTGCATCGAGCCAGCTTGACACAGCCCTTGTTATATTCAGTAATGCTGTCTTTAAAAACAACATTCTCCTATTATTGTTTTCTCTTTTCCATTCACATTCATGCAATGTATTCAAAATGCAATTATAAAGGGTAACACTGCTCTTTGTTTTCTACATTAATATAAAACTGCTAATATTGCCAGCACTCAAAATGCAGTGATCTCATTACATAGGTTCTGATGCATGTACTTTCCTGTTCAAGGTGAAGCTACTTTTCAGACTTACAGTTTTACCACAGAGGTTTCATTTAAGTGAATATTTATTAATTTTATTTCTCTAATTATGTAACAAGTACGTAGTGATCATAGAGAGTCTCTTCCTGATAGAGACTTATTTCCAACAAGCCACATTCTTTATGCAGTGCTATCACAATGTGTCTCTGGCTCTGCAGTCATTACCTGGGAGTTGGAGAAGGGATGGCTCCCCCAGGGTTTGAAGAAGGTGGAGGAAGGACACTTCCTTCTGTGGGTAGGAAACACTTCAGATACGTGTCCACCAAGATGAAATAAGCACTGTTGGAAGGGCTGATATGATGGGTGATGGATGAGTTCTGAAACAAACAGCAGGTAGAATAACTAGCTGTATGGGAACTGTTGCAGTGAATGTAATTAAGCATGAGAAGAGCATCCCACTTCGTGGCACAGGTAACATCAGGAGGAGGAACCACATAACCAGACAGCACAGCACACACTACTGTGACTTTGACTGTATGAGTTGTGCTACTGGTAGAAAGCTCTTTTGGAATCCATTGGCTGCTCCACATTCACATATCATTGGACACACTGCTTACTGGTACATTCCAGATGGATATTTCTTCTATCAACATCATCTCCTTAGAGAACTGAACTAAAGCAGTAACAAATTCTAAGAGCATAGATAAAACTGTCCATTCAGCTGGACAGCCCCTAAGAAGGCTCTTAAAGCACTGCTACAAAAGACTCACACTATTTAAAATAGTGAAAGGTACTTACCTTCTGTGTAATCAAACTAATTGCAAAATAAAACATGTAATATTCAAATGGATCTGGAGTAACAGAGTTAAGGATCAAATAATAGGAAAAAACAACAGGTACATCTGTTAGATATCTGGGGATGATGACATTGCATTTCTCTTTTGTCACAGGTCAATTTGCTAGAGAGCTTAACAGCAAATTCAGGTCTGCTTTCTTGCTTTCCAATTGACCAAACATAACCAGTAAGTCAGAAGAATGCAAACACACCTTGCTACACACAGAGAAAGCCTGTCTCAAACTGAAACCCATACAGGCACAGCTAAATGGCTTCCAACAAATAAAAAAGCAAATAAACAAAAAGTAAAAAGCAGGAAATTTAACAAGCCTTTTGGCTTATTCTGACTCTTTATCTAACTGCTGAAAGGATACTCAGAGCCAAATTCAAACCTGAACCACCAGATGAAGGAAACTGGACTTTGTTGTGGTATAAAGAGCATTCTGGTAGGACCTGCTCTTGTATTGATGCTTTCACAGGACCCTGAAAGAGAGAGGAATGGAATGTCAATTGGACTACTTGGCATAATTACAGTGAATCTTTTCAGATTCTGAAACTGCTGCCCTCCAGGATTCTGAGAACATATCAAAATTCAGCTCAGTGGGATTTCACTGCACTGCAGCAGTTACTTGTGCAAATCCACTCTCTTTAGGTAACTGCCAACTTCTTCACAGAAAAATGAGTATTTCAGTGCAAGAAAAAAGATACTCATTAAGACTTTTTCCAGTTGGAGTGGGAGCAGCAGTACACTGGTGTCTATCTGATAGCTTTGTTAGAGTAACCAAGCTGTGGAGTAACAACTATTATATAATTAATTATTCATTTACTTAAAAACTATGGAAGTAGTGAGATCAATAGGTAATAAGTGGTAAGAATAGAAGAAATATAGTAGAACAACTTGGCACATAAACATTTCTGTATAGCTGTGAAATATTATACTTCATCTCCAGGACAGTAGTTGGCCTTAAACACAAGGCCTCAAAGCACTGCCTGAGAAAGCACTGCTCCCTGATGAGCATGGAAAACTGTCTTCCACTCTGCAACTACTGGTAACCACTATGAAGTGCACCACTTTCTCTCGTGACACAAGAATCAAAATGCTACACTGTTGGTTTAGCAGAACAAATATCTAGCTGCTGATAGCCACCATCTCCTATAAAGTTTATGGCTGGGAATTCTCCTCTGCAGCCATTTAATGAGACATGTATGTTGTAACATGACCTAGGTTGAACCTTGTGTATGAAATGTGTGCAATGTTCCAATAGCTGCAACACCTACTTCTTATAAATGTTTCAGTTACTCACTGGAAGATATGAGACTGGGAAGTCATATCTGTACTCTTCTGCTTGGAGCTTGTAAACCAGTTTCATCATTGGACCACTGCAAACCAGCATTGAAAAGAAAATACATGGTAAGCATTCTTTTTTGTCTCTCTTCTGCAATTACATGTTTGCACTAATGTAAAAAAAGTCAGTTATTCACAGTGCTTTTTACTGTACTGAAATGCACGAGCTTACCTGGGATCCAGGAAATCCAAAGCCACAGAATACTCAGTAGGATTTGTTCTTCCTTGCAAACAGCGAAGATTCCAGCCCACGATGACGCCATCCAGGCTACCAAAAATGCTCTCCACCAACCACGGGAAGATGCCATGTAGTTCCTGCCAGGAGAACAGACACCAGAAGTGAGCATTTACGGTTCCTTGCTCAATCAATCCTTATTGCAGGCTTCAGAATATACAAAGCTACTTTCTACCAGCTATTAACAGCACACAGTTAGTTATTGCTGCTTCCAGATTATTAATGTCTGGGCAGAGTTTCCACCCAAAATAATTTATTATATTATGGCAATTACAGGAAATTTATCCTCATTTCTGTTCCAACTGGAGTTGCCACAACACCAATCAGCAGCACACCACTCTAAATGCTAGTTCTTCCTGTAAATGCAGGTTGAAAGGTATAAACAAAGTGCAGTCAACTGAAACAGCCCTTTGTGACTTGAAATGTTTGTTCAACGCCTGGGAAGCAGCAGACCCCCAAAGTTTCACCCAAGATCCCCAGAAGGAAGAAGTCTTTTACAGTGAGTGTGGTGAGGCACAGGTTGCCTAGTTACATGGTTGATGCCTCATCCCTGGAGACTTCCAAGGCGAGGCTGGATAAGGCCCTGGGCAACCTGATCTAGCTGTGGCGCCCCTGTTTGCTGCAGGGGTGGCCCTCAGAGGTCCCTTCCAACCCTAAGGATTCTGTGATTCTAACTCTTAGAGTAATAAGAACAAAGACAACTGTAACCCAGACAGACCTCCACGACCAGAGCTGGGTCCTCCCGGGCAGCCCGCAGCCGCTCACCTTGGCAGGAAACTCCTCAATCAGCGTTTCCAGATCGTGGCACCTCTGAGCAAACGGCTTGTTGACACAGTCCGCCTTCAGCGTGGCCTGCGACAAGCGACACGACAATCAGACCCCGGTGCCAAGAACGGCACCGCGCCCCGCTACACCGCTCCCCACAAAGCATTCCCGCCGGCGCTACTAAAGCAACACCGCCGCTCCGGTAACGAAAGGCACATCAGCTCGGCGCTGATAACCTCCCCCAGACCTCAGCCCACCGCCACACACCAGCAGGAAGCTGGGCTGCTGCAGGCACGGAGCGGCCATGTCCCCCGCCAGACCTCCCGCCGCGCCTCAGCCGTCGCGGGGCTTTGGCGTCATCGCTCGTCCGGCGCGCGGTGATGACGTCACATCATGCGCCGCCGCCCGGCCCCCCCCCCCCCCCCCCCCCCGCCTTGGTGCGGGGCGGCGCGCCC